>JAUBNQ010000016.1:10281533-10332647 GCA_032353495.1 Ctenopoma kingsleyae | reverse complement strand
ACACACACACACACACACACACACACACACACACACACACACACACACACACACACTAAGAACCACTGAGGGGAAATTAACAGGGAGGAAGAGGTTAAATGAGCGAGGTGTCAGTAAGGTTTCTTCCTCATTGAAAGAGTTCCTCACGTTTCTGTATGGTTGAAGCCTGTTATGCATGCTATAGAAAAATACATTTATTATGACCAGTGAAAAACATGTTTTCATAATTCAAAATTTGCTAATTTTGAAATTTTCATTTCAACTGAATCGCTGAGAAATTCTACTTAAAAAAAACAACATAGGTATTTCTGAGAAAATGCACACAACGCTGAAATCTGAGCTATTTTGCAGATGGTTTTCACAGAAAAGTGAAGATACATTATAGTACAGTGTGCAGAGTGCAGCAGGATGTTTAAGAGCCTTGAACTCAGCATTGACAACAGTGTCAGAGAGGACACAGTGAGACAGTGTCACACTACCCGCTTGCCTCACAAGGTATCAGGTGAAAGCAAACTTTTTTGGATATGGACCACGTTGAGATCTCAGACCCTACTTTCTTTGAGGACATACATTCTTGATTTACAATTTAATTTATCATTTACTGAAGGGGTTTTACCTCAAAGTCGTTGGCCTTGTTGTAGTGCATGTTTAGGGCTCGGAAGAGCTCACAGTCACGGCTAACGCTCAGCTCCTCAGTTCCGGTGACCCCGTCATTGATGGCCTGACGGGCAAACTTCTCCATTTGGATGTAGTAGAACTCCCTGAAGTTGCTGAACCACTTGATCAGCTGGGAGGTTATGCAGCGATTAAACTGGAATGAAAGATGATGGGAAGTTAGCAATGTATAGAGATGTCAGTCTGCATGAATTTACTGTCAAGCACCACTTGCAATTGTTTCTGTTGTCTATAAATATGCTTATAGAGGGAAATGTCTGGCAAAACCTTATTAAGCCACTAGATTTGAGCATGAGTGAAGAGAACAAGTGTAAGACAGCAAGTCATGTCACATCAGAGATTCGAGACTTGAGGCGATGACTTAAAAGAGCGAGAAGGAACCAAAAGAAACAGATGAAAGACAAGAACAAGAGAGAACACAGGTCAGTGAGTGAGGGAAGATAATAGAGACATTAAAAAAGACAGCAAGTGCAAGGGGGGTGGGTGGAAGAGATAGTGAGAGTGTGTGTGTGTGTGTGAGAGTGAGGTTGTGTGTGTGGTTCATCTTCCCCACTGGGACCATAGCTCCCCCCTATCATAACCCTGAGAGTGGAGGGAGAGGTGGAAAAGGAGAGGGGGGGGGGCAACCGCAAACACATAATTGACCAGAAAAACGATTAAGTCATCATCTGAAGCGCCCTGGCCCGCAGGGGGCTCAAACATGTACTTAACCCCGTTCACCAATTACACCCTGATTCTCTTCCCCTCACCGCACCTCCCTGTCAGCAAGAATGGAGTTGAAAAAGAGCAAAACAAAGAAAGAGAGAGAAAGAAGAGCTGCAGAGAAGGCTGTGGCTATCTGATCTGTGCCGCTTGACTGGATTCAACAGGGCGAGGTAAACCTATTAAGACCCTCGGCCAGTCCGGGCTCTTTTTCCGCCTGGTCTCAGCAGTAAAAACACACTGTCTAAACATCCAATACCCCAGATAAGGACCTCAGAGGTTCAGGATGGCTAGTGCAGTCACCCTTAAATGGCACAGTGAATGCTCAAATCTGACCCCTGAAAACATACAAATAATGCCTTTACGTCACTTGACCTCCTCAAAAATCCCAATTTCTAGCTTCTGAAAACTTGATATCCCTAACCATCACCCACACACAGACACACACACAGGCCTTTACTCCTCCCTCCCCTCTTGCTCTTTTTGTGGTGCTGGAAGAATGGAGGGACAAAATGCTACTAAACGCTGAGCGGACTGCTCACTGGGGAGGCAGAGCGGTTTTGACATGGAGATTAGGTGCTGGCTATTGTTCGACAACACACAGACACACAGAAAACATGCACACACACTCTTCGCGATCTGGGATGGCAGTCAAACAAACGCAAGCAAATGAAGATGGGAGGGCGAGGCAACAGAACAGAAAGACAGGCAGAAAAGTTGATGAATCAGAAGAGGAGAGATAGTTGGACCAAGGTGGGACGGGGCTAAAGGAGAGGGTCATGCCTTTCTGGAATGATCAGCGGATGACATAATGGCGGAGTGAAAAAGAATAAGTCCGCTTGACATTGTTTGGCAGTGGGAGAGGAGGTGTAGCATGGTGGCTGTCCTAAAGTGCAGGGTGAGCATAAATGGGGAAATGAGGGAGGGGGAGGAGAGCGAGGTGGAGCATGGAGAAGAGGAGGATGGGTGCAGGTCAGCGGCGTCAGACAATGTCGTTTTTGCTGGGGTTGGGGGTGGTGTTGGGGGCTTGCAGAGGGTCGGAACGTGAGCAGTCAGCAAGCTGGGGTCGTGACATCGGAGTGTCAAACAAACAAACTACTGACACCTATAACTGCGTCGGATGCACAGGAGCTATTCTTAAACACACACGATGTAGCAGACAGTCTGAGTGTGACAGAACACAAACACACAGCTACACTCAAGTTGCAATTTAGACGTTCACTTGTGTGTAAAATCAGAACACGTTATAATGGGTATGAATCTAAGATATAATAAGTGAATGGGTTCTGATCTGTGCAAGCACATGCGCACAACTGCATTCTGAACGCTATACTGAGATTAAAGTCAGTGAAAGAGTTACCATCGCTCACGCAGGAGACCTTTGGTGTCACTGCAGCTGAGTGACGGATAGATTTGTCGCTTTGGACGAAGATTACTTTATTATGCCGACACCTCGGGAGAAGATGTATTAGGGCGCGTGCAACTGAAATGGGGCTCAATCACAGCACAGAGCACATGAAATATACAATATTTACAGTACATGTAGGCAAACACACTAAATTACATTATATCCACATCAGCTGCACCCAACACATTTGGGGATGCAAGATTGGCAAGTACCCGCTACAGCTTCCAGCATTCTTGGTTCATTAAGTTGCTGGTGGGAGACAGAGACCCCCTGATAGCAGCTAAGGACGAGAGTGTTGAGTGTAAAAGGAAAAAAATCGGCTGAAAGAAGCACATCACTGCAGCTCCTTAATCAGAGCTGGCAGAGGTCAGCAAGCATAGACATGAGATGTAACAAGAAAAATGTGTGTGTGTGTGTGTGTGTGTGTTTCAGACAGCTCACTGCATTTGAGCATATACAAGTGCATAGATGACTGTGTGTGTGTGTGTGTGTGTGTGTGTGTGCCTGGCTGAGAGGCCGATGAGAGAGAGACAGCGAGAGTGTGTTTCTCACACTCACACTCAAGAGCCTGTTAAAGGTCAGCGCTTAGTGCTAACAGCACAAGTTAGAAAGTGGCACACACACACACACACACACGTTCTGCTTATGCAGAGATGCATACTTAAAGTCCAGAATAGGAAAACACTCAAGTATCATTGGTCTAAACTATATAAGTCGCCTGCCTAAAGTATTCATGCGCATTCATCACACATATCAGCTAATATTTATTAATATTAGAATAACTGATTTCACAGTTGTGTGATTTGGTTTGTTTAAGATAAATATGTTTAACTGAGAAGCATTTGGATGAAAAGCCAAAGTGCATCTCTCACTAACACTTTCAGTAACATTGTGGTCAACAATAGAGTAGAAAGCACACAGATGACCTCAGAGTGCTAAGCTACATCCAGAACAACCAGAGAGGAGAGCTGAAAGACAGAGAAGCCTGTACGGGCCTCCCTCTCTCTCGTTCTTTCTCCCTCTCTCTCTCTCTCGTAAGCCCCTTCACAGTCATCAGGGCTTTCTAACGTTTCCTGTTTTTGCAGGAGTGAATTGTGGGAGATAATCTCTGGCTGTCTATTGGCTGACTGCACACAAAAAGCGGCCCTGGAAAGCGGGCTTTTGTTACTGTGGCGACTCAAAATCCAGTTGCTGGCTTTTCTTTCTCCCTGGCCCCACTGAGGCACACATACCATGCCACACCATCAGCGAAAAAAAGAAAAGAGAAGGAATGACATATAGAAAAGGGAAAACCCTCCTGACCTCTGCTACTCCACAGCACGAGTGGCCCAAATACTGAAGCTTGTCACTAAAAGAGCCACAGAGAGATAGACGAAGAATGCAGGGATTGTGTGTGTGTATGTGCCAAACAGCATTTGCGAAAAGAAAAGCATATTAGTATAAATCAAGGTCCAAACAGCTTATAATTAACATACAGTGCATTCACACTCTATCTCATTAAAAAGGCAATAACTTTAGCTGACGTCTTTAATAGACTGAATATCTGGATTTAATCTGTTCAATAATCTGTTTGAACTCTTCATCCACCATCAAAACATCGTATGCAATAATAATGAGATGTCTTAAAACCAGTGACATTCTACTACAGGCTGTCATTAGCCGCACCAACAATGGTATTATGGCACATCTGTCAAAACATTTAATAAACACCAAAAGTCAAAAGAAGTCACAGTCATCTTAAAAGCAGCTTAATCAAAGGGAACAACAGTTACGGCGTCCCCCAGTTGTTAGGGGAGCCCACTTCCCACGTTTATTATGTTCTTGATAGTCAAGACCTGATTAGCCTTAAAGACCTTTGTCTGAGGACACCCACTTGCTAAGAGGGTGCCCCGATTGAATCTAATTAGATAGTCTCATTCCCATACATGTCTACTAACTTACAGCTACAGTCCATTGTCCTCTGTTAAAAACAAAAACAAATCAATGTGACTCATAATCCTCTTAACTATCTTGACCTTGTTTAGTATATGATGAGGCCTTTTATGAAGAGACCACCTCATTGGGAGTGATTAGTCAGGCAAAGAGGAGTAGATAAAATATAAAAATGTAAAATTAGTGCGTTGCTGTGATATTGAGGACTAACAAATCGGCATTTACAGATTCGCGTTTTCCAACCATCCAATGAAATCCTCAGACAGAGTCATGTGAGTCGCGACTCATGGTTGATGGTGATGGCATCCAAGAGGGGGCAGCTGGGAGAATAGGGAACCTTTATCTCCTGATTTGAATAAGATGGCCTGGATCTGTCACAGTGTTTACCCCTCCGTATGGTCCGAGAGGGGCACACACACAAAACAGCAACATGAACAAACTTGGCCGCGAACACACTACAACGGCCATTGTGTTGTTGTTCTTGTTTTTTCAGCAGCTTATATGTTGTGCTTTGTTTTCCAAATTTCCTTAATTAAACTCCCAGTGGAGCTAACGCTCATCTTTGCCATGTTCCCTAAACCGTCTCTTTCTCCTCTCCCCTCCCTCTATCAAACCATCCTCCCTACACCTGCTCAGATAACCACTCCTCCGTCTCTAGGCTCCATCCTCCTCTCTGCCCTCTCCACCCCTCCATTACTCATCCCGCTCTTTATCTTTAGAATACTCATAGGCTCTCCAGCTCCCTCATGTAAACCCATTCAACTTCCTCTTCTTTCATCTTTTGCATAAAACCATAACTTAGTGAGGGAAAGGGCCTCATTTCAAGACAGACAAGCACACATTGTTCATGCCAACTGAAGCTGGCACATCATAATTAATATATCAAACTTCCCCTTTTAAAGCAGGTGCATTTACAAACAGTGAAATTCAAGAAGATTAAGGTACAACAGCTAATTCTGAAAATAGCAAAGTAGTAGTCACAATTACATCTACCTAAATTCAAAAGGTAAATACAGGAGAATATCTAGGAATCGAAAATTCTGGCAAAGTTTGTGAAGTAAATGAAACACTGAAGAGAAAGAGCATGTTTGGACTCACCTTGACATCAGAGAAGAACATCTTGAGCATATTAGAGCTTGGGTAGCGGGTGTAGAAAAACATGAGTTTGGCCTTCTTCAGATGATTGGGAGAGAGACCCTCTTGGATCTGAAAGCAGCTGCTATTAAGGACATTAACAACAGTTTGAAGCGAAAAAAAACTTAAAGGTAGCTGAAGCAAATGTAGCAGCTGATATTACAACTACAACATCTACTTGCTTATAATTGGGAGTAAGTTTAGCAAAAAAAATTGTCATTTGGATGATGGATAACCAAATTTCCTTTCAGGCATGAATGCAGGGTTACTGGGGGGTAGGGGGGTCATCTGAAGACAGTGCACCAAAGCAAAACCATTTGCTTGCAATTAGCATCATCCATATCAGGTGTGAGAGCGTCACGGTAAATAAAACACTGGCCAGCACTACAGCCGATTCTTTTACATAAGAAGGCTAATTTCACAGTCAAAGTAAGCAAACGCCTTTGCCTACACCCTGCACTAACCTCCACTCAAAAAAAGGAAGAAGAAAAAAGGAGGCATTTGCATATCACAGACAAAGACAGCAGTTAACGCCAGTGACGGGCAAGAAGGCCTAATGGCTTGGCGATAACACATGCCAAGCCTGAATATGACTGTGTGATGTTGGCTTCTTATCAGTGATAAAAAAAGGTCTAGGAGACACTGGCCTAAGCAACATGAAAAACCTTCTCACACTCACATAGGCCACATTCAAATACATGTCAGAGGCCTTGTCTTCCTAATGGATCGCCTGGATTGAACAGCAGAGAGGATGGAGCTGGGCTGTTGGGGGCCACCTTGAGGGTTAGTATGGTTCCAACCTTCAATTACATCCCCCTCCTCCTCCCTCTGCTCCACCCCTACCCCCCAGCCTCTCTGCTGCTGCCAAACCCTTGGAGGAGCAAAAGAAGGAGGAGGAGAAGGAGAAGAGGGGCTCTGAGGCTTTGGACTCAGCCAGTGATGGGGGGACTGAAACACATCTGCGCCACCGAACAGCCCAAGCCATTTCCATGGTGAATTAACAGCCGTATAATGCATCTGATAATATCAATCTGAAGGATAAGACATTGAAAAGGGAAAAGGGATGGGGGCAAACTGAATGTTAAAACCTCAGGCTGTTTCAACAAGGGTTTTCATCAAGCAGAAGCAAGATGGAGCTTTTAATTAAGCTGAAGATACAGCCCAAAGTTTTCATGGAAACTATTTACACCTGAGTGGACAAAATACATTGCTTGACATGATGTATGATCTACAGGGGTGGCTGTGATCATTAAAATCAGTCAAGTGTCCAGATGTAGCTGTAACTATAGAGTGGGAAGAAGGCATCAGCTGCTAGATTAGATTGCCCTTGGCCTCAGGGTTACAAAGCAAAGCCAGCAAATGTTGAACCACGCTGGGCTGGCTCCTTAAAGACCCTGTCTACTTTGTCTGATTCAGTGAGAGAGACGGAGAGAGAGAGAATTAGTTGTATACGCAGTGAGGGTCTTGTGGGGGAAACCCTGGCAGACTGGTGTTACTCTGTCAGGCCTGGCCAAAAGAGCAGCACTTCACTCTCCACACCACACCATCTGCTCCAAGTGAAGGGGATACAATGGATCCTCAGACAGAGAGAGGGAGAGAGAGACAGAGAAAAACTGAGCTTTTTTTCAGTAGGGCAAGGTGGGATTTGTTTGCTATGAAAGCTGTGCACTTACATTTAGATTAATTTGTTTTTGCTTTTTCAATTAGGATTAGCATCCTCTTATCAATGAAATTAAAAATTATTTTAAAACAAATACATTCAGGTCTTACATCTCCAGCCATAAACACAATATCACCTCCCTTCAGACAACAATTAAGAGGCTTCATATCTCCTGATGAGGCATTTTCATCTCCAATTCACTCACAGCTTGCAAATGTAATTGTGATTGGACTTAGGGGTGGCGTGTAAGGCTATTATTTTGTCATGATGGTGCACTCGTACCAGCTGGCTTACTGTTCGCCTGCCACATCTGACAAGACATCATCATTCTCACAACACTTCCCCAAAGCCCAAAGTCATAAGAGGGAAATAGCAGCTCCACTTCCTAATTCCAGGTGTAAGGACAAGAAAATTTGGAGTCGGACTGAGAACAAATGAGGAAAATGATAGCAGCCATCTGCTCCACAACACTGCAGAGAGCCGATGAACTTGAACACACCTCGCAAAATGTCTGACAAGCTGCCTCTGACTTCTGAGGCTCAGAAAAAAGACAGTAACAGAAATATAAAAAAAATCTACATCAGTAGAACCAGCTATGAACACACAGAGAGAGTACAAACGTATTTACTGATTCATAATGACATCCTAATTACTATAAACCATATCTGTAAATGCCAAAGAGTTTCTAAACCTGTGGAATAACTGCAAATCAAAAATATAAGTTGAAAAGAAGATAAACAACACATGTGTTGTTCAGACTGTTCTTTCCATTTAGGAGCATACATCTATAAATGCTACAATGAAAGCCACAGCATCTGGCATATGTGGTTATTGTTTGATTGTTTTCTACTTTCTCTCAGTCTCTGTATGTCTCTCTCTCCCTTTTCTCTTTTCATCCCTCCATCGGGAGCCAGTAGAAGCAAAGGATTATGGATCTCTGGAAAGCGTTCACCCTTGGGTCAGAAGACAAGACAAGGCGAGGTAATGAAAGATAAACAGCTCGCTGCAAACACCTGTTAACGTCCGCTTCAAAGAAAAGACAGGGAGGAGGGGGGTTTGCAGGGAGGGAAAACAAAAAAAGAAGTATTTGGCTGCCAAGCAACAGCCGAAGGGCCCCCCGGGCTGTTGACAGATCTTTATGAAATGAAAAAAAGAGAAAAGAAACGACAATGATTGTGGGCTTTTTACAACAGCGATGGATGATAAGAGGAACACAAGAGAAAACACAAGCAATCATAAATATACATCTTTGCTGAGTCCTCAGGCGAACCTTTTGTGACATGCACGCACACAGAAAAGACACACACATGAAAAAGACAAGGCACTCAGGTACACTCAACAGCAAAAATAAGGGATCCAAACTGATAAATATACATATCTACCTAACTAATAAAGCCACAACATTTAAAAAAACTGTAGTATTAATTTAGTATGTGATACTAATGACTTCAGGACAAAGCTTTGTAAGGACACTTAGTTTGACATTAATCAAACTCTCATAAGGATTACTTATGATACTGAGAAGATATAGAGGAAACAGAAACAGAGATGGGACTGACTGTATCTGTTTAAGCTATTAGTTCTGAGTCTCCAGGGGATTCAATTTGAGCCTCCCATAGGGGATAGCCTCTTTATCCACAGGGCATGATTGGGGCACATTGGGGTTAAACTATAAGGGAGGCTATACAACACCATTGTGAGTCAAGTTTCGGGATACTATCTCCCTTCTTATTCTTTCAGGACATTTTTTATAAAAGGAATTGGGGCAGTAAATGTCGCGGGGACCTAATCTTCCTGAGTAAGTGATATGTGACAAGAAAGCTTTTAAAGCACTTAGGAATCGAAGATGGAAGAAAAGGCTGTATGGTGCTGTGAGAAGGAAGGGGTATGAGTATAAAAATAAATACAACCAATCCAGTACAATGGAGAGGAGAACAGCAGTGGGAGGAAAAGTGATTCATCAACAATTTCACAGTTTCTTATGCTAGTTTCAAACAGGTTCAAAAAGATTTGATTTTTAACTCTTTGTGGTTCAGATGGCATGTTTCACACCTTTTTCCTCCTGGTAATATCATCTGAAATCAGATTTTCTTTTGTGACTTGCAGAGGCATGACTAGGTCTAATCTGGACCACGTAGGGTTAAAACATTAGGGTCACCGCCTTACACATTAATTTATTATTGTTTTCAGCTGCCTCATAACACTCACACAGACACACACACACACACACACCTCAGAGATTTGTTTTAAAGGATACGTTGCTGCCTGAGTAGGGGGAGATGTCTGCCATGTCCTGGAGATCACTGCACTCAGACTTGATGAGCGACAGGGAGAGCCCCTCTGCTGTGCTGCCAGGATGCGCTGGTGAACAAGAGCGATGGTGGTGCCCCAGGTGGTGACCTGTCATCTTGGTCCTCAGGCTGGTGGTCTCCCGGGACAGGTCCATAGAGTCTGGTGATGAACGGTCCTTGCCTGTGTAGCCACCTGTGGGGGCACCCAGGGGATTCTGGAAAGGGTAGCCCATGAGAGGCAATGGAAAGGGATGCCTAAAGGATGGGGGGCTGAAGCCCATAGAGGCAGAGAGTGAAGAGGGGTGAAGAGCAGGATGGTGGTGACCACCATGGGCTCCCACAGCTGAGGACTGGTGGTGGTGCTCACCGGGTGTCTTCCTCACGACTAAGGGCAGTGCCTCGGTTTGGTCATTGGTGGCACCTGGCATCCCGGGGATGCTGGCAAAGGAATCTAGTGGATTGGGAATGATAACATCACCAAAGCACTGCAGCCTCTGGTTGGCAGTGTGGAAGTTGGGGTTGTCTCCATTGACAGCGGTGGGAAATCTTTCAGGAGGTAAGGAAAGTGGGGGGAAGGCCTGCTGGGGTGTAGGGCGTGGAGGCTTGGCAAACACCTTCACCACTGTGTCCACAACCTGGGTCATGGCTGAATTGAGTTCCTGTTTCAGTGTTTCTGCCAGCTGTTTACCTTCAGCATGCATTGAGGAGCCTGGACCCCCTTGTCCTTTGCTGCGGCTGATCCCCTCTTTTCTTGGCTTGTCTCCATCAGCCAGCAGGGCCTGCTCCTGAAGCAATGCCCGTGCCCTGTTCAAGAAATGTCCTGGGTCCAGGTCAGACATCTCATTGTCAGAGCGCAAGTCATCTCCACCCCGTTCATCACCACCTGTGTCAGATCGGACTGGGCTGTCCTCAGACATGTTTCCTATGTCATTGTGAAGTTCATTGTGGAGGTCATTGTGCTCTGAGTCATCAGTGGAGTCATAGATCTGAAAGAACTTCTCCTGCAGCTGGCGCAGCTGTTTCTGCATGTCCTCCAGCTGCAGTTTCAGTTGCCGTCGCTCCTCCTGCTTCTGTTCTTTCCTCTGGCACACCAGCTGGGTGAAGCTCTGCTGTTGCTGCTGAGGCAGACGCTGCTTACGCTTGTTTTCTCGGCTGCTGCTGCTGCACACCTCACCTCCCCGTGGGCTGCTGGGGCCTTGCTGCTGAGACTGAGGAGGTGGGCAGTCTAGCTCCATCTCCCGTTCTCCATCCATCTCATGGTCACGCTCATGACGGGACGCAGCAGGTACCACCACACTGGGTGAGTGGCTCATACCACGTATAATGTTCTCTACACGGGCTCGCTTGGCGCGCAGGTGTTCATCGTTGAGACGTTCCATGTCAAAGGTGGCCAAGCCAGATGGACGGCCAAATGGTGACAAGCACTCTTGAGGGGTGCTGTCCTGGGAGGAGTTGCTGCAAGCATCCTCTTGGGGAACATCTGAACTTGCATTGGAGAGTCCTGATCCAGGGAAGCCTGATTCTCCTCTATCACCCCTGTCCCCTCTTTCTCCCCTCTCAGGTCCTCCTCCATTTTTAGCCATATTATTCTTGAGAAGCTGAGAGATAATAGTGGTGCCAGGAAAGGGCATCATGGCGTCCTCGTATGAGTTGGCCCTCTTCAGTAGCTTTCGGAGTACATTGGATTTGGATTCACTGTCGCTGGCTGATACAACGCCAGGCCCACCATGTGGCTGCACTACAGAGCACTCCATGGAGTCGGTGTCTGATCCGTGGTGAGAGTGGGAGCTCAGAGAGTTCATGGCACTGAAAATGGCTGCTTTGGCGCGGGCAATGTTATCAGTGGCTGCTGTTGTGGCTGCTGCTGTGGAGGAAGCTGTGCTGCCCACGGTCCTCTTAACACCAATGTCCACACGTCTTCGCTTGGTCTGTCTGTTCAGGAGGGAGTCGCTGTCATGGTCCGGCATCACGGGCTGCTGCTATTGGGCCATATCCCACAAACCCAGTCCTCTAGGATCAAAGCCTCTGTGTACCTGTGGGCATAAATTCACAGATGTAAGATCACCAATGTGAAAAATGAAATAAAATGAATCTGAATCTAATTCACTCAGGCAGCATTGAAGACATTTTCAAAACTAAATCTACTTTAAGCAGAAAAGCTTAAAAGTTTTTTATACTGAAACAATCGACCTCTAGAGAATTGCTTTAGCTGACATTATGAATATAAACTGAAAAGTTATGTCTCTAGCAAGCAGCCACTTCCTTTTAATAAGTTTCTACTAGGATAGGGACATCCGTGATTACATTTAGGCAATAGGGACAAATGACAGAGGAGTAAAGGGAACAGGCAAGATGGGGTCAGAATTAGGCCTTGGCTCGACATTCCAGGGCAAAGTCCTACATTTTATCCTGTCCCTCGATACACGGTGCACGACACTGAACCAGTTCCCACGGAACACAAAGCTGCATAAAATTATGATAATTACTTAAGTACTTGTCCTCATTTCCATGTTTATGTGCTTTAAGCCAACACAGGAGCTATTAGCTCACAACATAAAAAGAAACAGGGTTAAGATTATCTTTAAAAATGGTGTAGAGGCGAAGCGCACGTTGTACACTGTTTACTAAATTATATTTCCTAAATTACCTGTCATTTGGCCATTTCAATAAATACTCAGCTTTTAAACTAAGTTTAGTCATTTTGTAATTTTAAAATGCAAGACCTGTGTTCACATTAATCAATATGGCCATCATATCTTAAGCAATGAGGCGAGTGACACATAAAAGAAACACAAAATAGGCCTATTGATTTTGGTGCCAGCATGAGCTCACTTCTGCGTTTTTTGTTTGTCTTTTCATCTGGCAAGGGCAGTTAATTCTGCTCAAATGAATAGGTCACAAAGGTCAACTCTGGCAAGGAGCAACTTAAAGCGCTCTTACAAAAACCCTAATGCCCCTCTGAAAGCAAAACGTTTTGTTAGTACAGATCAGCATCAATAACGCTATGTAAGCAGCGGTGGCAGTGTCATAGTCAGAGCCATATCAGATGCATGCAATCACAAGTGTAGTAATATTTTCAGAAACAATTTTATCTGAATGTCTCTCTTTAAAAAATGTTATATTTCTGAGGTGATTGTATAAATAAATTAAAAAAGGTGGCTGCAACAAGTTACATCTTTCTTTTTACACCTTTCAGAAAACATCAGTCCTTGTTCAACTCACAGGGGTTCAGTGGAAAATAATATAAAATAACAAATACAAAGCAAAACTTAAATTTTACAGATTGTAAATATTTTCAAATGCTACACTCATCCACGCTGACGTTTAGGTAGATCTGCAAAGTAACAATAAAAACCTGGGGTTTAAGTATAAAAATGCCACATGACTGATTCAGATGCATGTTTAATTTTGATGTGATATTAATATAATGACATAACATAAAAATCATAAATATGTATTTTATATGCTCAGTTGGAGCGAGCGAAAAAGCACAAAAAATTTAATAATTTTGATTTAACAACATTCTCTTTAAACTGATAATTTTCTTAAAAGAAATTGTATCATCTTCACTTCACTTCATGTGAAAAGGAGGCTTCTTTCTTGTCACTGAGCCTCTCAGACACATTCACACACACACACGCAAACACACACACACACACACAACTTTGCTGTTGGCTTTGTCATAAACTGTGCAGTGTATTACACCACACAAGCAAGATTCACAACGTTTTTTACTTTGAAAATCGTTTTTTTAATTGATACTCTGAAAATAGAAAAATCTCGAACTCCCAATTTGCTGAAATAATAGTTTGGATCAAACATTTCCCATTTAAAACTGTACTATTTACATATTCTGTAATACCACCCTTTGATAAATGGCTTTAGCACAATCCTTGACAGCCATATCCAGCAGTTAGGAGGTGATACATCTCCAAGAAAAAAACCTTGACTTGATCGCCTCAGGATCAGGAACAGTGAGCTTGAAATAGTCACCAGCACCTGTCTTTTCCGACGGCGCACCTGTCTCGCATTGCCCATGCGCACTCTCTCTCTCTCGCTCCTAAAAAAAACCTTCCAATAATTTCAAGCAACTATGAACTACACACATAAACAAAGACCTATAGGTCATCGGTCGTAACGTATACACCTCATCATTTTAACCATTATCTTCACTGGAGACCCTATAGCCTTATTTTAAACCCTGAAACGAATAAGTACACCTCTCAGAGTCAAATGATTAAGAGTGATGTTCAGGTTTGAATCTTGGACTTCAGTCAAACATACAATATACAGTTTCTTTAACTTTTACGAGTTAACCTAAAAGTCCAGCTGCATTTGTTTAATCAGATAGTTAAAGTGAGACCTGACTCTCCTGCACATCTGGTTACCAACAGACAAAACATCTGAGAGTCAAACATTGCGCACATTTACAACAATAAAGACCAAATTCACAAAACAGGAGAAATAACAAGCTTCGTCACTGCATGGACAGCGATTTTATACAAATAAAAAGACGTAAACGAGGTTTTAAACTGAGATTTAACACAAACAAAGAAGTAACACCACGTTCACGGTTTATGACACGCACGCGCGAGAAAACCAAACGCAAGAAAATCTTAAGTTTACGTCTAAAATCAACTCGTATTAAATCAGGCTTCTGTTTGATAAAAAAAAAACAAACAAACCCCACACACGCTTCACAAACTTACTTCGCAAAGTTGCAAATCAACTTGATCTCCGCTTTGATGAGGAAGGTTGGGCTACCGTCCGCAAATCATCCTCGCAAAAATACGGGCTGCTCACGCAACTCTTAGCGCATAAGATGAGGGGAACGAAACGGAGCAAATAATGCCGTATAGATATGATTAGCTGTTGATCACCAGAATAAATATTCCCTTAATGATGTTTGATTTGTTTTTGTTTTTTTTCCGCCCACCGTGCGCAGGCGAGGCAGAACAAGAACAAGAGAGGGAGGTATCCGAGGACAAGGTTACTTACCCTTTAGATGAAGAGGGGGACAACCTGAACTCCTACAGCAAAAACAGAGAATATACGCGGAGCAAGGCGGATTGCTGGACGCTGGGATATAACAGTTTCTCAGAGGAGGAAGAGCTGGAATAAAGTCAGCGGCGCCAGCGAAAGGAACAAAACAGGAAAAATATAGAAGATGAAAAGAGCTCTTGTGTGTCGGTGTCTCCCTCTATCCTCTGCTGTGACTACAAGAGTGAGAGACATAGAGAGAGTACGAGAGAGAGAGAGAGCGAGACTGTGTGTGTGCGTCTCCGAGGCGCACTGGATGCAGAGGACTGGATGCTGGAGCGCTCCTCCGCCACTAAGATTCACTTAAAGACGCGGCTGAAGGAAACAGGAAGACGTGCGCGTCATGAGCGGCGTGATGTAACTGTCGCAACCTACCAATAAGAAGCGTCCGTCCGGTCCGGAGAACAACGCACTGAACTTGACCAGAGAATGGGACTTGAGCTTGCAACTAAAGAGAGAGAGAGGAAAAAAGGAAATACCACCCTTACTAATCTCTTTCTTCTCAAATCACCGACTGCGCGAGTAAGAATCATTACGCACTTTGATATTTCACTACTTAAGCCGCTATAAAACACACAGCCTTCATCTTATTCTCGTATTGAAGTTATAGATGCGAAAATGTTTATATTGATTTAGTGCTGTTTGATTATATAGTGTAATAAATGAACTGCTAGTACCTTCATTACAAGGTAATAATTTAATTTATAAAAAAGTAATAAGTGATTTTTTTAAACAACTAGCGCGATAAGGCTGTCTATCCCTGTTGTCGATTTATTCATTACATGTAAGAAAAACACGCATGATTTTAGGATGAATGACTGCAACACTAAATGAATTGTTATAACAGGCAGTTTTGTACTGTTTTAATGCAAATGTTTCCAAACATCTTCCAGTCTTCTATGTGGCAGTAAAATTACAAATCAACACTTTATTTTAGAAACATCTTCAACGCTTGTGTTAATACATGTTTTGATTATGTTGATGAGTTTATTAAAACGCATTAATTTCACTTCAAGCTCAGTCATTTCTAATCATTATTAACTGTGTAATTTTCATTCTTTGATACGCAGGGCGTGTTTATATTTTAAACGTCGACATTTACATTTTTCCCAGAGACAACTCCACATTTAGACTGCACTATCTCAAAGAGAATAACAGTAGAGGGTCACTTGGGTATTGGAGGTTAAAAGTGGCATGTAGAGATAATTTACGTGCAGGGTTTTCTCATTGGTTGCAGTAAAGTCTGATTTATGAACAAGCAAAGTAGCACAGAGGCTATCAGATTTGCTTTGGAATTCAGATTATCCAGAGAAGCCAGTATCTGAGGAGAGCTAAACGTCTCTTTGTGAAATGCTCAGTTAAGAGCCGAATATCATCATGAAACGTCTGTCACTGCATCCACAGCCTGCTGCCACTAACATGTCCCCGTGCGTAAAGCCTGCTCTGTCATCACAAATGATTATTGAAGTAAAACTGAGAGTAAAACTTTGTGTTAACGATTTTTTAATATAATGTAATAATAATAATTAGATTTTCCTCAACTTGAAAACTTCCCCACCTGTAACACTGAACCGTGCGGTCACTGACATCTGATCCTTTCCACACAAAAACCTGTTTGATGCTTCTGATTTATGAAATGATGACGGCTTCTCGACATAATCCTCCTGCATTCTGACAAATTGGATACTTGATACTGCGATTTTTGCGCTCTGCAAATATTTCAGACATTGACCTTTTACAACAGGCGTATACACAACAATTGTTTGGTAATATTATTAGAAAATAATTGTACTTCAATGAACTTTTGCAGAAAATTTTATTTTTATCCAGTGTAACCATATTTTTTGGATGATCGAGGTCACATTGATCAGCATATTTCGGCTCACTCTGCATTCCTGCAATAAGAGAAACAATATATATATTGTATATATACAGGACGTTTTAAATGTATTTCATCAAGAACATATGCAGCATGTATTATTATTATTATTATTCTTTAATATTATTATATTTGTGGTGTATCAAGTTACATTTATTCGTATGAGTCAATCTGATAAAACCAGACATTTTTCATCCACTGTAGATACTGTATCAGATAAGCTGTGCTTTTGTCATTTTTTCCCAGTATTTTACTTTGGATTCATTTGTTGCACAAAGAATCTTCTTTTTTTATCCCCTGCGCAAACAGGATTCTAAAGTACTTAACGAGAAATCTTATTTTCCATATGCCCCTCTGTTAGATGCCAAAAAGGAAAAGGCGAGTCTCTTTTCCATGTCGCGTGTTTTTTAGGACGAACGAATTGCAACGAAGTCAGCAAAGTTTAGTGTCTGGAGTGTCTTTTCCAAAGCAGGTGTCCCGGTCCCCTGCTCCCGTCACTGGCCTGTGGCTGATTTGGCCTCGGTTCCCCTGGGTGCCGTCGGTGCGCACACAGGCTGGAAAAACAGGCCGGGACATTAAAGAAACGCGTGTTTGGAAAAGGAAAACTCGGATGAGGTGTAGAGGAAACATGCTGGTTAACACTGGCTGCTCTTATCGCAGCCCATTCCAGGTGGATCAACGCGTGTATTTATTTCGAACTCACTTTCCCCCCTCTTTCGGGTCGAGTGCGACACACCTCGATGCCCAAGACTGATAATGCGCGCTGGCACTGCGCATTGATGGCTGAACTTATTGACATATTTATTAGAGTTGGGCCCAAATGCAGAAGAAGGCAGGCAGCGAAAACAATATTCTTCCCAGAGGTGTAGTAAAGGTACCTTTTTATCACATTCTGACCACAATTAAGTGGTAATAAGTGTGCGCACGCGGTGCTGGTATGTCGGAGTGGAGACGAGCCAGAGGCCTATTTTTCCTGTGTAATAATTTGGATTAACGACGGGTATATTGTGTTTCTATTATTATTATTATTATTATTATTGTTATTATTATTATTATTGTTATTATTATTACAGGGTTCAAAATCATCTCATGTTTAGAGCGAACTCAAAAAAACAAACTAATTTTCCCCCTGAGTTTAACTTCCTTGAATTATTATCGAAAGAATGATTATTATTCTGGAGAAGAAGCAATCTCTTGAGCAATAGCGGTTATAAAAATGGCCTTAATCAGATAATGACTTGATGAGCTCCTACAACAGCTCCATTTCTTTTCACAGACACAGTTTTTTAGAGAAATGGGAGAGGGGGAGAGCGAGAGCTATTTGCGAAAACACAAGCAGAGAGAGAGATGGTAGCGCTAAAAGCTGTTTTGTTCCGGAGAGGTCTCCGGGTTCCTGAATAAAAAGGTTTAGGAGACAGGGCTAGAGAGAGGAGGATATAGGATTTGCCCGACTGTAATAATAAGTGAGTAGGCGTCTCTTACAGCCTCTAAGTTCTTGCTGGGCCTCGTGTCCAGGACTTCTTCAGCTCCCAACATCCACGACAAAGATGAGGATTCTGCAGGAAAATGTGCACTTGTGTCTGTTGTCAAGACAGAAACCATTTCGAAAAGGGAGCATTTATTAGCTCTAAGTGTTATAGTACAACAGCAGCAATTTACATATATGTCATTATTAGTAATATTAGTTATTGGCTACCAGGGCTGCAATAGCGTGCCCCCCCGCCCCCTCCCCCAATGACCCACATCCCTCTTTCTAGGCTACAAGTAGTGATGATTATGGAGGAGAGTGTGTGTGTGTGTGTGTGAGTGTGTGCGTGAGAGAGGGAGACAGAGAGAGAAGTTGGTCATCCTCTGGCCTGTTTTAATGCCATTCAATGAGACAAGAGCATACTACACACACACACACACACACACACACACACACACACACACACACACATAATATTTGCATGGATGGATACTAGCCACGAAGCAAATGTCGGACAAACATACACAACACGCACAAACAACACGCTGAGCAACATAATGAATGGATAAATAACCAATAACAATAACGTGGAATGGAAACATTTCTGTTTTCTCATGCTATAAGAATTTACATCTTTACACACACATACACACAGATTCTGTCTCTGGAGCATTTTCCTCACAGAGTCTCACAGAGTCACACAGTGGCCCTTACATTTTCACACACTGATAAAAATATAGTTTTGCAACACCTTTCGTCATATTTACAGACCCTGGTTAAGACATTTAGATATACACGTCTGCTCTATAGGGCTTCATATCTGCTCTGCGTGGAAATAATAAGCAATTAAAAGAATGCTGCTCATTGATGCTGACGGGAATATGGCTGCTGTCATGCCCATTAAAACCACACATACATTATATTGTAAATGTCCTGTCCCAGTGTACATCCTAGAAATTATCTATATGACATTTGTTTTGCAGAATATTACACTGCACATTCTGCAAAGTCGGAGTTAATTCAACGTGTCTTAGGAACAACCTTGAAAGTATATACATTTTAAAATCACTTCCTGTGACAGGAGTTAGGCTAAATCAACAGGAATGAAGGGCGTGCGCGCACACACACATGTGAGCACACACACACACACACACACACACACACACACACACACACACACACACACACACACACACACACACACACACAGAGCGCCTTGGAGGTGCTTGGGCGGACATACATGCTGGGAAATCGCCTGGAACTGTATTAAGCCTGACGTCCTTAAAACAAACAATGGCACCATGAAATAAGGGCTTATGCGCTCAAAGTCAAAGAGCCCCTTCAGCAACTCTCCCTGTTTATCTCTGCCTTTGTCTGACACACACACGCACACACACGCACACATACACACACACACACACACCATTTCTTGAGGGTTACACACTCACAGCTCCATTGGGAGGGGACCACCTTTGCTCCTATGAACTCTCACCTGTCAACATGTAGCAGAGGACTTTACTTGGTAAACACGAAAGGACTTTAGCTGTTTACTTCTGGCGGTGACTTGGCTTATTTTACTCACTGCAAGGCCGCAGTCACATCTGGCTCTCCGGGCTGCTTTGAGAGCATTGCAAGTCGAGGTTAAATCCACGCCAAACTCCATTAAACAATCTTTAATGCGGCATTTACGGCACATATTTGGTTATTTTCTAAGCGCTTGTGCTCCAGGCTACATGATACATCCAAATTGGTTTGATTTGATCACTGATGTATGGATCAACTTTTTAAAAGTTGGTCCACTTTGCTCTCTACCGCCCCACGGTGTAGACTACTTTTATGGGCGTCTGACTGATTAAAGGGTTAAGTTCAAAAAAGTTGCACTTTCATCGAAACTGGGTTAAGTCGAGAAGTAAAGAGTAACTTAAATTGATTCGTTTAAAGTCTTAGTTACTTTTCTCTGTGCACTTTACAGCAAAGTATCGTATCATAATCATAATCATAATCATATCTGTGCTTTTCTTTCTTTGCACAGCCATTGTGCTCCGCTGTAACTATAGGCTACTGCTTAAACACACACACACACACACACACACACACACACACACACACACACACACACACACACACACGGACACACACACGGACACACACAGACACACACACGGACAGTGGCAGATAAGCGGCGGTCTGTTTTCGCTCCTCTGATCAGCGGTAATTATATTTGTTGGCGTGGAGGTAAGTGGTCCTCCCCGGGGGGCGTATTGTACTCGACTCCCTCCATGTCATAAAATAAAATTACAAGGAAAGGAGAAGATATCCTACAATAACAGAGGCGAGTCGTAAAATCAAAGAGTGGCTAAATTAAATCTGAAGGGAAAACCCTCACGGAAAATACATTAGGGCTATGATGGAAGGGGGCAGGGTGCTTCAAATAAAACGCAGGTTAATGAGTTTTTAATAGCTTCTACGACTATATGGTTGGTTAACAGACACACACAGACACACACTTACTTTCACACACATAAAGCTTTCTCTAGTTAACTGAGGCAATTAAGAGCAATTAGTGATCAGTTACCTGTTCTTCAGCCTTTCTGCACTTCCCTAGACACTGTAAAGAGAGGTGTACGGGGTATGAAGTGACATGTAACCTATGGAGCTTAAGTAGCTTTAAAGTGCTCCTCTCTGCACACACCAGTCTCCAGTTAAAAGTTTAGCTCTGTGCATCAGTCTGCTCTCATGTAACAACAGTGGTCTTGTACCTGTTGGCACCCTCTTGTCTTTTTTTATCTATCTTTGTAACCTTTGACCTCCAGAGTGGATGTTATGACCAGGCACCCAGCAGGCCCTCCCCCGCCAGAGTGGCCTTTCGCTGGTGACCTTGCCTGACCTCTCACTGACCTTTCACACCAGAGGAGATTCGACTGCACTGGGGGAGGTCAGAAGGAGGCTAACGCTGTTATAACAGGTCATAAACACAGACACACAAACACACGTGAGGACAATGATAGAAATGAATTTTCCAAACTGAAGTTGAGTCAGTGTACTTCCAGTTGTTCAGATCAATAAAGTTTGTCATTACCATTTATTATTTTATGTACACTTCAGTAAATTTCAGAATGTACTTTTTACTCTACCACGTTTATCAGACAGCTATAGTTGCTTTTTAGATGCTGGTTTTACATTAAAACCAAAACTGGTGATTCACTTGTAGAATATGATGCACTGTTATGGATTAAACTACAACATAAAAATAGTTGCAATTAGCTCCACGCTGATGAGCTGCAACATGAAAAATGATTGTATTGTATTGTTATTGCATTAGTAATAATAGAATGATACTAATAAGGCGCATTATGCATAATAAATTACTTTATATATTGGCCAAAAGTTATTTTACTACTTATACTTTAACTTTCTATGCAGGACTTTTACTGAGTTAAGTAATTACTCATATATCTACAGTGTGGTTTTGCTACTTTTAGTTGCTTCTACCAGTGTGCATTTCATTTTTGAAGTAACTCTCTTTTTAAATAAACTCCACACACTGTCTTCATTACTGTATTAATTACATTGCTGTACGTTGCTGATACCATCCAGGTGTTTTTATATAGTGTAATGCATGTGTGCGGCCTGTAATTAATCAGAGTAACCTAAGCATGTATCCTCTGTTGGGTCATGCATGAACATCATCCAAACACAGGTTAAAAACCAGCAGCCTATAAAGTGTTTATGTCCATGTACATGAGTGAATGCACACACATGCACACACACATGCACACGCACGCACACACACACACACACACACATAAAGACACATACATAGAAAGGCTACACACAAGTGTGGCAATGTACAATCATGTACGTACTATGCATAAACTACATTTATACAAACACACATACACACACTCCCCGTATTTTCAGACTTCCCCGTGGACAGAGGCGTCTGCCAGTGCTACTATAAATCACGTTGAGGCTGGCGCTGAGGGCAAGGCGCACCTTGGCCACGTCGCACCCACTCCTGGGCTGAATAAACCATAACATCCTGCCTCTCGTGCTGCCCGACGCCCTCTGAGCATGACCCTAGAGAAGACCCCCCCCTTCCATATACTGTGCCCCAACATACTCCACCTCCCCCCCCACCAGCTCATCTCTCACTCCATCCCTGCCATTGTTCCTCCTCCTCTTCTGTCTAACTTTAGGATTTGTAGCAGTTCCAGTGCACCGTTGGGTCCGGCTCTGCTTGTTTTGAACCTCTCCTCATCTTCATTTAACATTTTTTTTCCCATTTCAATGACTTCCTGCTTGGAGAGTGGGATGAGAGAGGGAAAAAGGGAGAAGGAGAAACAGAGAACAGCAAAACAGCAGGATGCGAGCGTTTAACAGGAGGATGCCGACACCCTCATCCTGTCGTGTGCCGACTTGGTTCAGGTGCTCTGGGCCAATCAGCTCCCTCCGCTCCATTTACCTCAGGGTGTGCTGAATTTGGCTGAGAAGGTGCACCTTTCCTCCATGACCCCCTCTGGAGGAAGTATAATGTTTCTGGAAAGAAAAGGAGATGATTTTGCTGCCCGGTCAGAGGTGCCAAGTGTTCAGGCACATAATGGAGCATTAAACCCCCCACCACCCAGCAGACACATAAAAGCGAACAAAGAATAAAGAATGCGTGAAGTGTTAGGTTATCTGCTGATTATTTCCTTTGATTTTCACTGCTGCTAAGGGAGAAGCAAAGCAAACAACCGCACAGCGGTTGGTTCTTGGCATTCCACTTGAAGGTCTTATTATAGACACAACCAGACAAAACACACTTTGGGAAAAAAATAATTCTGAAGTGTGTCACTTGGCATGCAACCATACAGAGGATTATTTCCTCCAAAATGTAATTTCTAAGGAAAGGCTCAAAATTGCCAGAAAATTCACTGATATGCAACAGTGTGTTTTAATTTGAAAAGCCATTTTGTGAGAGAAAGGGGAAACACATTTTTGGTGTCAGACTTTTTTCTGACACCTACAAAACTTGCATGAGCACAAGTAACACACTCACACACAAAGTCCAAATCTTTCCCTAACCCCCTGTACGCCAGGACACATCCACCAGAACGCCAGAGGAGCCTTGGGAGGACAAGAATAGCGAGGCATGTGTCTATTTGTGGCATCATTGTCATAGAGATAAAAGATCTTACCTCTACCCTCACACACACAATTGCAGACATACACATGCAAAAGCATGATGAGCAATGATGCACTTCATTCACTCCACTGCCATACTGTCAAGGAGAAATATTTATTAATGCTGATGCTGGTCAGAACCATGAAGTACAACCATAAAAAAATTAAACATTTGTCAACTTATGCATGTATTGGAACAAACATACTGTCTGTCTCTCTCACACTCAAACTGTATAGTTCTCAAAGTACAGTAGAGTAATCTTCTCTTTATACACCCATAAGCAGCTTCTTTCACTCAGCTGCATGCAGTGTGTGTGTACAGAGTCTGTGTGTAAATGCAACACTGCAGCTTCATGCCCCAGCCATGGGCTAACCTGACTATAAATGAGCCACAGTGGCACCTGTGCCGACACAGGCTCAGTGTTAGGACAGAGGAGAGTCAGTCCCATAATAGGACGCTCTGTCTTTTGTTCCATTTGTATGAATAACTGTTCTAAGAATAATGTCCACATCTAAGTCCTGTAAAATCCCGTCTCTAGGTGCAGCTTGTATTTTACAAAGCAGGGAAAGTACCTGTGGGACTGATGATGATTAATGAGAGGATATTACCTGAAGTTCACTATCTTGAAATTGTACTATTGGTAGAAGTGTCATTTGGGTTTTGGTAGTGTGTTAACACTGTTACTTTTAAAGTGTTAACATTGTTGATGTAGTTGCATTGATATCACTCTTAGCAGCCTCACATAGCTGCTAAGATGGCTGCAGGCTCTTTTTACCATCTTGGTATCTCTGTAAATTTGGTTTACAGAAATTTGCTTCTTCTAACCTTGAAATATATACTTATAGAATGAAGGGCAAGTAGCCAAAATGACTTTCAATCTCCTTTTACTGTTGGTATTTTTGTGCCTATTAGACCTGATGTACCACAGACACAGACAATTATTATTGTTACATTCTAAACGGCATAGTCATGGTTGAATTACTCATTCCCAGCTCCAGCTTTCATCATGCAAACATGCAAATACATACACATTAGTACACACTCATTGTTGTGTTCAGTGTCTTTAGCTCAGCCAGAGGACAAGTGATGCCCAGGGCTGTTCCTGATCCTCCTGGCCTTTTCCTTGCAGGAATCTCCCCTTCCTGTACGGAAGTTTATCCTGGTCAGCCTGCCTGTCACTGATGCCTCCCAGAGGAAAGTGACAGCGGCTTTATTCACCCGCTGACCCGTGAAGAGGACAGAGGAAGAAAAAAACAGACAAGTATATATGTGTGTAACCTGACTAAGGACTTCTTTTCTCTCTCGTAAAGAGGCACAATGAATCTTGTGCATTCAGCACAATCTCTGTATATGTGTGTGTGCCATGAGTGTATGCATCCGGTGTCACGCCCTTTAACCAACCCCTGCCTATGTGAACGCATCTTTCCTCTTTCTTTTAGTGTCTTTTCTGTCCAGATAAAAAAAATACAGCAAATCTCATTATCAGCCCTTTAGCTGAGCTCTAAACACATATTCTTATTTTTACATTTTTTTCTTCAGCCTGGGAGAGAGATACCAACAGATCGAAAGACTGAAGGATGATGATGTCCATCTGCTCTGGTGATCTCTCTCCAACTTTGTCTGGCATTGTCCTTTTCTCCACCTCACTCTGGTCCCATCACACCCAGAGGACCCAGGCACTGGCCTTGTCTTGACCCAGTTTAGAGCTTCCATTCTGTGCTTTCTGATCCATCCGCTCTCCCCGTCTGTGTGGGGGTTCAACTGAGAATCCTCAGATTATTGGATGGTCACTTAAGAGGGAACGAGAGAGAGAGTGCTGTCCACTTAGCCGAAGATTATCCTTTAAAAGGAAGGGGATGGCAGTGGAGTAGAGGAGAGAAGGAAAAAAAAAGATGTGCTTAAGAGATGGATAGAGGGGGTGGATGGAGGGAGAGATTGTGAGGACAGAGATGGAGAGAGGGCACATGAATCATATGGAGATAAAGTGTGTGTGGGAGCGGGTTAACAAAAAAGCGAGGAGGAGGAAATACAGCATCAGGGGAAATGTTTAAATGAAAAGCTGAGATGAAGGTGAGGTGACAGAGCGAGGGAGCGGAGGAAGATTGGTAGAAAGAGGCAGCGATGGAAAGATAAAGAGAGGAGGAAGCAGGAAGGATGAGGACAAGAGCTGGATTAAGCAGTAAAAACAGTGATTATGAAGTATTCACTACCTAAAATGAAGGTTTTTTCTAGTTTTTTTTGTGTGATGGTGCACAAATATGCTAACTTAATTCACATAGCACAAGTGCAAATGGGAACCTAGAGTGGAATCTGATTTATATATATTTATATTAATTACATGAAGAATATTAATTAAACTGTTTTTGTTTTTGTTATTTCATATTTAAGTCAGTAATATGTACTTTAAGGTCTTGAAAATGTTGATAATAAAGGTTTATTGTAACTTTTCTGAGCAGCAACAGAGTCTAAAAAGTGAAAAAACAGTAGTCATATTGTAAAATAACTGTCCAACAATTATTCAACCCACTCCACATCCAGGTTTCTCTAAATCTTCCTTTGATTAATATTGTATTTTTTATGAACTGCAGCTTAAATTAGCCGAGAAATGCTGTGTCATGTCCGTTTCTCTTGTCATGTAAGAGTTTGGGTTCTTCACTGGCAGGATTATCTTAGACACATCATGGTCTGTTGTCTGCTGTGCTGTATTAACTCGGTCATTCAGTTCTGTAGCTTCTTTGAGACAAAACAAATCTACTTCTGTGTAGGTTAGGAGGAATATTCTTTTTAAGTTTAAACAGGTACTGCATATTCATAGAGCCACAGAATGAAGAAAAGCATGGGTTTCAGAGTGAACGCAAAGAGCTTTAAAACACACTCAAACTCTACCCATTCATTAATTTCTGTGAGTGAATGAAGTGGGAGTGTGTGTATCTGAGTTTCTTTAGGGAGGATGACTGAGCGATAGAGAAAGAGAGAGATCATTCCCCATTATTTGATTGGATCAGTGATCTTGCCAGTGTCCAATTAATGTATCCCCATGGTAGAACACACACACACACACACACACACACACACACACACATATTTGAGCAGATACTGTGTAAACACACCCCCACCCGCCCAAATTATTGAGGGCTAAAAGCTCTGCAGTCTTCTAACCCTGACATAAGCTGTCTCTACATCTCTCTCTTTTTTACTCTAAGCACGATGGGAAAGAGTACAGTCTCAATGGAGGAAGCAATAGGGGTTCAAGGATGACAGAGAGAGACAGAGAGAGAGAGAGGGAGGGAGGAGCCCCCTCCCACACACACCCCTGTTAATCTCCTCATTTTCATTTCTCTTACCATGTGGGATTAGAATGATTTTATTTAAAGTGTCAGCTTGAGCTACTGGATTGAGAAATCTGGATTTCATAGGGATTATTATTACAGAGCAGACTTGCGCATGCACACTGATTTTTTTCTTCTCTGCCACTCACTAATGTCCTGCTTGACCAACAAATGATATTTATATTATATTTAGTGCAAGGGGAGAAGGAGAGAAGAACAAATATTGTGATATACGGAAAAAAAGTGTATGTTTATGTATTGTTTGTAATTGTAATTTTTCTTTTCAACTAGTCTCAGGAAATGACACAAAAGATGACACAGTCTGTGCAGCAATAATAACAACGAGCTGTTTGTAATAAATTTAGAGTCATATTGCGCCCACTCAATCCTTTCTTTCTTTTTCTTGTCACCTTTATCAGGACATCATACTATCTCCCATCACCCTCAACAAGGCCAAGTGAAATTAGGTGAACAGACTCTAACCACAGCATCATCCTTCTGTGAGTCAGATTTAACATCTCATCTACATTAGGATAAGGCTTTCACCACCCAAAAACGCCATCACCTTTTCATCCTAGGACCAAGCCTTTTTATTCCGCCTCTTCTCATTACATTAAAGGATGAGGGAGGCTGTACTGTGGCTGAGCGGTATTTAAAGACACCGTTCCCTTCATCAGTTTAATTTCTCTTTATTTATGAGACTCATTCCTCCCTTTTGCTGCATCCTGCCTCTGTTTAATTTCTCTGCGTCTAAAGACTCCCTCTCTTCATCTGACTGATTGATCTTTATCTCACTAAATTGAAATTGAAGTTAGTTACTGCAAGGACTCTAATCCAACATTTGTTACTGGGACAATGTGTATAAGTGGAGACAGGCTGAATTTGGCTTTAATAAGCTCTTAAATAAACAGTTCTACATAGCACAGGTGAGGCATTTATTGTAGGGTGTTTTACAAGACTTTCAGAGAATCATCCTACATTAACTATTCATTACTGTATTTTACTGTGTATGCAGTAGTGCACTGGAGTTAAGACCCATGCACCTAAACTCAGTCCACCCACCACCTCAGTCCACCCAAGTTAGCGTTTTAGTAAATACTGCACAGAAACAGTATAAATCATATAAAACATGTATCTATATCACCAACTGTGTTATTGCTACTCATTTCAGAAGTTAAACATCTTTTGGTCTGAATTACTGAAAAATCTTTAAGCAATGGATACCATTATTAATAAAAATATAGAAGATTGGATTTGAATGTTACTCCATATTGCCCTGATGTCAAGTGAAGGAGTTGCCTTAGATGATGTAAATACGGATGTATTCTTAATAAACACACATGTACACGCACACACAAATATACACACTAACGCATTTTAAGAGTAAGGTCTTGGGAAGTGGGTTAAGCAGGCCTGGATCACCTCTTGCTGCTCTGTGCCAGCTTAGAAGCACTGAGAGAGTCGGGTGGGAGGGATGGGTGACGAAGGTGGAGAGGGTAGGGGTGGAGTTTCTGAGATGGAGGAATCTTCCAGAGGACATCTGTCACAGTGAGCAACTTGTGAGCTGCTTTTTTTCAGCACACTGTGTGACCCATGGATTCTCTTGCATGACTGATCAAGAACTATGAGAGTTGTAGAGGAGGCCTGAGCACAGTGCTGGTGAGACCCAATATATGGACCCGGATAAGTAAAATCAGAATCAGCGCACATGAAGGATAAAACTGGATAACAGAGCATGTGATCTGCGTTTATTGCCGTGTATTTGTAAGATGTGACAGTAGGAATATTTAGGAAAGAAGAAAAACACACTGACAAGAAAACTTGCAGCTTTGTCTTGTCACAAATCATTTTATTAAATCACCATATGAAACTTCTGTTGCTGTTTTGTCGCTATGTGTCCACATCTGAGGATGCCATTTGTGTTGCATAGAGAGCTGGACTTTGCAAAAGTGCATTCATGAGAAAATGTCTCTCCCTCCCGCAGGTGTTTAAGCTGTACAGTAAACAATAACGCTTTACACACACACATATATATACACACAAACACAAAAGGCTCATTGTGTTTTGCTGTGTCTGCTAACCCATTCTTTTTAATCTGGGATTATGGTATTCCCATCATGATGGCCGAAGAGGAAACAATGCTTTATTTCATGGGAGGAAATGTGCAGTAATGATGTTAACACCTCAATCTGCCTTATTTCACCATTACATACACACACACACATATGCAGACACCCTGTTGTAGTATTTGACCCTCCCTCCCTATCTGCTAAGCAAACACATCCAAATCTAAATCTCTTTTGAATTTAAATTCAATCCAAATTTCATAAATTATATTAAACTTTTTACCATGTGTATGTATGAGAAGGAGAGAGTAGTACCTTTGAGCCTTACTGTGAACATTCACTTTAGTATAGCTGCTCCCCAAGGGGTGTAAACTGACACTAAAATTGTCCATTAACTCACTATCGAATCTATTCTTCTCTGTTGTGTCACACTTACATGAGCCATTTGTGGCTTTAGCGCTTTATCTATCCGGCCTCTTTAGTGTTGTTCACAGTGTGCAGTAATAGGATGCAGCTCCAAAGCCAAAACACTGACTGTGTGAGTTCAGGTTTGGTAAGAATATTACTTAATAGACTACATTACATTATGTTTAAGTCAGATATACATCCTACATTTCTTAAAAATCAACAAGCCACAGTTTTACTATGAAGAAAAAAACCCAGATCAGATTCTGTTTGAATTTGGAGATTAGCGTCAGCGTATCGTAGCGTTGCTTCTGTGAGGTAACGGTGTGCTGGTCTGTGAATAAGACCTCTGATGATGGCTGTATTTTTATTGTGAGGACCCAGGTGCTGCCAGCGTCACACATGGACACTCATGGCACCGTTGTCCTGGCACACAGAAGCCAGCCAGAGAAGGGCCAAGACGAGGCGTGTGTAGCTGAAAGGGAGAGAGATTGTGTGTAGATGTACATGTGCATGCAGGTACATGGCTAAAACAAGTCCTGGTGGTGTGTGTGAACCTGAGAGCCAGCGTTTAAAATACAGATGAGTATAATGATGCTTATGCTAATCCATCTATTCATGTGTATCTAATATTTGTTCTATTTTCTTGTAGGGCTTTTCCTGTATATAGGAAATATTTGATCCCTGTTAGGATGCAGAAATTATTACTACAGCAGAACGTCTATTTTACCATCACAAATATAGAAAGAAACCAGAACCTCATACAATGTTTGTTTTTGACCATTTACATTGAATTTACATTAAATGCATGTGCATATACGTGTGTTTGTTTATATCTATGTGTGCATGCAGGCATGTTGGTGTGTGTTTGTGTGTGTGTGTGTGCACCAGCTGTCTGATCAGTAATCAGTTAGCAGTGGGCTAATGCAGCCTCCTTAACCCAGGGGCCTCATAAGACCGCTTCTGGCCCAGCCCCTCTCTCTGCCAGGGACAAATCCATTACCCAAAACAAGGACATCAAATGTCAACAAACACATACAGAGTCACACACACCCAGATTGTATACACTCGCTCCAAAGCGTATTTGATTGATGTCATGAAAGGAAAGTGTCTCTATGAAATGCTACAATTACTGTAGCATGGGAAGGAAACACAGTGGCAATAATTACTGACACGCCTTTGTGATTAGTTTCTAGTTTAATGCCAGTTGTTAGAGAAAAGCTGTTACCTTTACTTACAGTGTGGATGATTGACTGGTTCGTTTTCAGTGGCATTTTCAAGCTTGCCCCAATTCCCCTGTTAAAAATGAACTTGTAATTTAAACTTTTGAGGAATAAAAATTGGGAGAGAATTAAAAAAAATCTTCTGAGTGGTTTTTCAAACAAGGGAAGCAGCCTTTAAAGGAAAAGAAAACCTCTCCAAAGGCATCCTGGGCATTTTGTCAAGTGACCAAACTGCTGTTCTACAAAGGCTAACATAAATAGCAAATAAACTGCACTGAAAACAGACCCTCAGAAGTGGCACAAAGACTGCGGCAGCTCTCCGGGGGCCTGATAGTAAGCAGCAACGTTTACATGTCAGTGTCCCTTGTAGCATGTACAGTGATCTGGCAGGTTGGAGAGCTTTGATGCTCTGTCACCCAGCAGGTCGAGTGTATCGATCCCCAGGGCGGTGATGCTTTCTGCACTGGCCTGCCTTGGTGACAGGGCCCCCTCTTGGAAACCTCCCCGGTGCCCGTACCCAGCAGATGGCCTCAAAGAGGGACCAGAGACACAGGGCCAACATCCAGCTCTCAAACAGAGGAGCAGAGGAGCAAATGGCCTGTTAATATTTCATACAAACACTCTCACTCATCTCTGAGCTAGGAAACGGACAGGACTGTGAGGACAGCATGAGAGTGTGTGTTTGAAGGGGCAAGTGTGTCTGTCAGGGAGAAATCAAAGACATTTTGATGAAATATGAATGGTTCTTCCACTCTGAGGTGCCTCACGTACTCCTTCTGCATAGTAATGAGTAATCACACAGTTATTTGTCATAGGTGAGAACAGATAAGAAGGAATTGCAAAAAAAAAAAAGATGGGCACAATGACTAAAAACTGTATTTCAGCAAGAATAATGAACCTCCTCTCTCCTCAGCAATACACACGTGCACACAGACACACACTTACCTCTCCAATTACTCTCAGCACCAGATCCTTCTTTAAGCCTCTGCTGTATCTTGTGAGCATAACCTGCTCGCTAATAGCCCATAACCTCTGTACAGATCAGTGGAGGTTATGCTATTTGCTGGTTGGTAATTGCCCTCTTCATCAGTACTCTGTCTGCGCAGGCAGCAACGCAGCCAGCCCCGGGGTCCTCCTGATGTCATTAATGTGTGATTAGGGCCGGTGGGGAGCAGCAGTTAGGAGGTTAAAAAGCCCCTGACAGCCCTCATCATCGGCGAGGAAACCCGGAGACTGATGCAAGGGCCACGCAGATGGGCAAGAGCAAGCGGCTGCCAAAGCCCTAACTTGTTATTCCTCCTCACCTCCAACAATCAAGCCACACTAATGAATGGCACTGACGTGGGCATGCACGTGTACAGCTGCATATACATCAAAAAACAGAGTGCAGTACACGGTATGTACAGTATATGCTTCATCATGAAAACGTCTTGAAATGTTCTTGACTGAGGAAGAAATAATGTTTTAATGAAAACTATTATGAGAAGCACCAGGACAGCTGCCAAAGTGTTCATTAGAGTTTAATACACATTAATGAGCAAAGTTTTGCCATTCTTTTAAACGTGACACTGATTGGACTCTAAATGATGAGCTGGTCTTGGGAATAGATAGCTGACAAGTTAAACCTTACATAAGCAATTGAAACTGTAACCCAAAGTGTTTGCCTAAGTGCTCAATCATGTCAGGGCTTTAGGATTCCTTTAAGTTGTCATCTTTAATACATGAGACAATTTCAAGCCCCGACTGCGCAACAAAGTCATTAGACTGGGAGGAAAGATGAAATATAAATCAAGCGTCCCTCTCTGCCCCCTCCCTAGTGAACAGGTGGCTGAGTTGAATGAGAGGGTGCGCTAACTTGGCTGTCACCGTGTTTTCCAACAGAACCGCTGCCTTCTAAAGCCAAACCACAGTGAATTATACATCTATGGCAGTAATTCTCTCAGAGGAGAGACAGAAAGAGAAAGTGAGAAGGGGGGCTAAGAGAGTTAGAGAGATTAATGGCTGAAACGGTTGTTTTTGACGCAGCGATCCTTGGCTCTGCTTCCCGCCCGCCGCTTATTGGCTTTTCAGAGCACATTTATTTATTTCGTTAACAAGAGAGAGCGGCCACGTTGCTGTCACTTTTTTGGCTCGCTCACTGCCACAGCAGACTTGTCATCTCCTACACCGTGGCGTGCGCCTTTGAACCCTGCCCACAGACTACAGAGTGGGAATATTAATAGTGCAACAAACAAGACTTTAAAAATAGTAGGGTTCTGTCAGAGGCTGAGTGTCACTGACACTTTTTGTCTAATAAAATGACCTGTTGGAAACGAAAAGTGGAAAAGCGTTGAGGGAAAATACATGTTGTCGTGTTTTGTGACAGGTTTTCAAGGACTTCAGAAGTTAGAAATCAGAAATCATTATCTCATATAAACATCTAAACAAACCTTTTATCACCACAGTATAAAACAGTTCTGATCTAGTTTTAGTTGGTTCAAAACAACAAACAACTAACTCTGAACAATCTTTTCTTTTACATCTGCATCAAAATTTAGGTGAGTGGCGCCAGAAGGGTTTTGATTGGGTTTCTAAAACCTTCGGGAGTTCCACTTTATTTTCTTTCATTTCTTTAAACGAAGATCAGAAAGACAAATGTGATGTGGAATCAAACAGTCCTCTCATTTACCTCAAGAATTCCTTCAGCTGAAAGAAAGACAGCGAGCAAAAGGTTCAGGTGAGTAGAGTCTGATATGAATAATCAATCCATGGACTAATCTGTATCCAGCCTCTCAAGGGAGTCCTCACAAAGGGCTGTCACCTGCATTGCCAATAAACGTATTCAAGTCAGTTTCAACACAGTACAGCATGTTCCAACATAATCTGTCCGGGAGGTCGTGACCTCCACATCCCCGGCTTGTGGAATAAAGAGGACCTCAGGCCGGGATGACAGGAGAAGTCTTCCAAGGAGTTCATGTTACCACATGTCATAATAACAAGAAGCTACTGTTCCCCCGCCAGGCTCCTTCCCCCTTTGTCTTGGAGGGGCTCTGGACAGGGGCAGACAGGACACGCTGGCAGAGCTGAAACTAAATATTATCATTGGGGGGAATCTTGTTTCATGTTACTGAGCAGCTAGGCCAGCTAGCTGGGTGCTCTGTCACTTCACCTGACAGGAACTGTTCACTTTCAAACTCGCTCGGAGACAAGTTTCTAACCACAACCACCTGTTCAAATAAATCTATACTTTCCAGTTGCCTTGTTTGATCAACTGTATTTATAGGCTCTACACACCTGATGATGTTGTACATGCACATACATGCGCTGACCGTTTAACCCCCCTCTCCCCCACCACTCACCTTCCAATGGCGATTGAGAGGTCAATATCTCACTTTACCACCAGCTACACTTTCCTCTGTCACTCACAGGTCCCACTCCATTCAAACAGCAGGTTAGCCCAACAAAGGAGACCGCAGGGGAGCTGCCCAAGTCTTCCGCTTACACACACACACACGCGCACATGCTCACATGCACACAAACACAGACAGTGAGAGCTGCAGCACTGCTCGGAGCTTGACGGGTGCTTTGTGCTCATCCATCAGCCGGTCCCTGGGTTCTGAAGATACCTTCAGTCAGCGAGACCGGCTCCCTGAAAGGAGGGATTCACACACATCTGAAATATTGATGTCAGGAGGGCACCTGCAGTACACCGACCTTTTGACCTCTCCTTTACATTCTTAGAGGAGGAGAGGAGGTAAGAGAAACATAGGGAGGAGGAGAGTGGAAGTGACAGGTGTGGCCAGGTGGAAAATCCGGTCAGTATTTGAGGAAACTTATTTTACAAAGGATGTAAAATTGTACAGATAATTTCAAAGCATGTCACAGCCACTGTTTAGGAATTCAGCCTGGTGAAAAGTTTATACGTTCATTTTTAAAATGATTATTTTCATTTAGGAGAAAAATCTAAAAAAAACACCACTGGAGGACAGATAGCACAGAGTTAGCCTCTGACTCTAGGACACAGAAATGAAGTGATGAGAGGGAAAGATGGAGAGGGAGGGAGCGGGGAATGGGTCGGAAGTTTGACATTCCTGTGGGCGATGTGTGTCTCGTCAGTGAACGCGTTTGGATTCTTTTAACGGGAGTCGATACCCCCTTCCGCTTCCCAAGCACTCACTGTGAGCTGAGCTGGGGTAATGCCATTGAACAGGGACAATGGGGCCTCTTAAAAGGCAGCTTTTAACTGGGCGTGTGCACGTGGATATCAATACAGCCGATAGTTTTCCATGTAAGAAGATCAAACACAGAAACAGTGGGTGAATTCTCAGTGAAGAAGCATACAGACAAATAAATGGTATGACTAGAGGGAGTTTAGGGAGAAAAGTGTTTCTGTTTTGCTGTTGTACAGCATACAAGTGTTCACACCCCCCCACCACCACCTTTTTTCCCATTTTTCTCTCTGTCCCCCTTTTTTGCTCAGACACACATGCTCCAGCGTAAGCTCTTCAAGTTTAAAGCATGCGTTTCAAAGGCGCTTGGGTGCCTGTATCACTGCTTTAGACAAAAGGGCCAGCTCTTAGGAGATAGAAGGAACATCTGAGGCAGAGAGCGAGGGGGAGACAGGAGCAGAGAGAATGAAAGGGAAAGAATGAGAAGGGAGAGCAGGGCTAGAGAGACAGAGGGTGAGAGGGGGAGACAGAGAAGGAGAGAATGAGGGAGACGAGGGAAGAAGAGAAGGAGGGGGCACGATTGCACGCTTTCAACTGCCTTTTGTGGGCCTCTCTGCAGATGTCACCAGCTGTTCCCCTGCACGGAGGGTTCCAGAGCGTGGAACATCGCCTCCGGCCCTCGTCCTCGGCCACCTTTCAAGTGTCAATCAGACAGGATGGGTTGGGGGGTTGGTGACTGAGGGGTGGAGGACCAGTTGAGGGAGGCAGGAGAAAGGGGGGACTTCGGTGGAACGGAGGCAAAGGGGGCCAACAGACTGGGCTTCGGTCACTGTCCTGAGAACAGTGCCAGTGATTTGCCATTGATTTAGCCCCCCCATCCCCTACCCGCTCAATAACAGAGAGAGGATGGAGCCAGCCGTGTGCGACGTGCGGACAAAAGAGGCCCGTGGGCAAGGTTAGGTGGAGATCACAAGGCTGCTAGGCTACTGCTTCCACAGCACTACTGTTAGCCACAGTGTTAGTGATTAGTGATAGCTGATGCCCCCAACTCAACCCCTCCTCCCCACCAGCACTCCTTGGTTCAACACGCGCAAAACCATGAGGGTGACCTACGATTAGATGTGTGTGTTGCAGCGAGGAGGAGGGGGCACAGCGGTGGGAGCAAGAAAAGTTGTCATTGCGAGTGAACTGGCAAACATAAAAGAGGCCGACATATGGCGTGATTGACACTGAGACAAACAGTGTCTAACGAGGAGGAGAAGGTGTGCTTAACACCGCTTAACCTTGGAGCGTCTGGGTGGCTGACATAACTCCAAGACACATTTATTGACGACATCAATATCTACTGTATGCGGCTGTGTGTATAACCTTCTGATCCAGCCGGGGATGATGGCACTTAAACCTGCAGTACAGAACCATTTAATCACTGTGACAGGGTCAGTTGTAGAAACCCACAGACAGGAACCCAAACAATTCTTCCACCGTTTACATTGGCAGACAAGTCTGCTTCAAAAAGTGGTGCCTCTGTCACATTGATGTGATTCAATTCAAAGCCTGAAAAAACACTCTCATTCCCTCATTTTATTGACAGCCTGAAGTGATGCGGACTCTCAATGCATCTTATCAGGCAGTGTAAGTAGCTCTATTATACACACTATTGCCGCTGCCCTGCTGATAACCTCTGTGCCGAGGCTGTTAAACAAAGGCCTTTGAAGAAGAGGGGAACCAGTGGATTTCATGTGATTTATGTCTTCTAAAAACAAGATGGCTGGTCCCAGACCATGGCTGACCTCAGTGCTTCCTGTACCCTCTTCATGAATTCTTTGCGTGTGCTGCTCTACATGAATAGGTTGAACATAAAGGGTTAGACATCATTAACATTTGTTTTGGAGGAGTAAACTTAAAAAGGCACAGCTGTACTGTGTATAGTTATCGCAGTAAGACAAGAAATCCTAAGATCTGTTGCATTGTTTGTATTGACGGACTCCAGACTGACTGTCTCACCCAGCTGTGGTGTGAATGAGAGGAAGGTGTTTATATATAGAAAACAGTTTATATTTAACTCTGTACTGTTCATTTAATGTAATATCAGTGACTCGTGCTAATCTTAACAAACAGTATGTTTGTTTAGTACTAGACTTAACATTAAAATATCTTTTTAGGTATTACATAATTTCTTTTTAACAGCAGGTTTACTGCAGATCTCATAAAATGTTTTTTTTTTTTTTTTACCACTGATGAGTTACATGTTAATATGACATACTTTATTGATCTCTTCTACTGATGCCTGTCTTCAATAAAATGTCATTTTTATCAGTCAAACCAGTCATCTTGTGGTTTAGACTCATTATAAAGTGATCAAAAAGATGTTTCCTGACTTGTGAACATGAGATGACCCCTTTTCATACTTTCATCACAAAACAAAAGGAGGCCAAATCGCTCCTGCCTGTCAGACATGTAACAAAACACAACTTCAGTCAAGGGGGCAACTTTTTTTCCACGGGGTAATATCCTTGGGCATTAATCACCCCAGTCATAAATCAAAAGAGCTTGACCACCCCTCCACTTCAATGCCCCACTGCAGACCTCCTTCACTTCCCATTTTTCCCCCACCTCCCCTGCCGTGCATATCCTCTGCAGCCTACACAGTTAGAAAAAGTTAAAAATCATAAATCAAAAGAACGACCTCAGCTATCCTGCCACACGCCATCGCCCATTCCCCCTTCTCCCTGTCCCCCTCCTGCCACACCATCACCCTCTCATCCTCCTCGACCTACTATCCATCAGAGTTCATCAAACGCGTCAGAAATCAAGAGTGGCTTCCTCAATATTTCCTCATCATCCACTGCCCATCTCCCTGGTTTGTAATCACCACTGACCAAATCCTACACCCACCTCCAGTCTGAGGTCAGGGGGTCACTGTGAGGTCTTGTGGCTGACTGGCTGAATGTGTCTTTGTCTCACCCAGTCTGAAGCGCTGCTAACTTTGGGAGCCTGCTTGCAGAGGTGGCCCCGTGGTCACTGAATCCCGTGTTTTTCTGATCCCCTCCTGCAGAAGTGAAAAATAGCAGGAAACGTATATCTGTCATTGTCCATTCAGGAGATCACCTGTAAGGAAACGAAGCGGCCAGCAAGTGCTGACACAATCATCCCTGCGCCTAGCAACACATCCTGGTTCCGGCCCAGACGCGAGGGACCGTACAGTACGTCTGAGCTGCTCTGCTTCCTGCCCCACAAGGCACAGGGAGGGGGTGGGGCGGTGGGGATGGACAGCAGGTTATCACAGGCTGAAGGGGGAATTCTGAGAACAAAAATAAAGACTTTTGTGCCCTGGGCTTAGATGAAGGATTTAAAATGAAGTCAGATGCGTTAAAAGAGATAATATCAAAAAGTTCTGCAAAAGAAACAACCAGCCAAACAATCAATGCAGTCTAGGGGAAAGTCAGAGAAAATCTTGCACCTTCCATATTGAAACAAAAAGTGTAATTATTAAATGTTGCATAACCACAATGTAAACTAGTTGTTTTAAATAGAAAATCGTCCCATGCATGATTCGTTACTTTCTGACAGCTCAATAACTGCACCAAACAGTGCTGCTGATTTACCTCCATCAGTCACGCATGTTTTTGAATCGACTGGTGGTTTTTCTTAACCCTGACTCAGCGAACAACCACTGTTTGATCTTTTCTGCTGTTGTGATGTCGTGTTCCTCCCATTACAAAGAGTACCAGGAAATGGTGTCCCCTGGAGAGCTGAGAAAAAGACGACCCTGTTTATCCTGAGCAGAATCCATTCACGTGATTACAACCCAGCCCTGCACCTGGCCCCAGTGACATGCCAAGTACACACACTTTGATGCCCAGCACACGCACACGCACGCACGCACGCACGCACACACACACACACACACTCACACAGCGTCTGCCACCACATAAGGAGACTTGTGAGAAAGTATAAACAACTTAACTATTTAAAATCCCTAGCATTAAAAGTTGTTAATGTTTGTAGTGCAGATAGTATAAGTGCAGATTTTTATGGGTATTGAGTTTGTATTAGCATTTTCTGGTCAGTGCACAGAAGGTCAGGTGTACACAAATATGGATAGACATGAAAATGATTAGTGAACATTTACTTTAAACGCATCATGTTATTTAAGGAAATCCAAATTTCTCTATAAATAAGTTATTCTGAAATTACAGACCTGCAATATTTTGTTAATGCTGAAAGAAAGAAAATGAAAACTAGAAATATTAGTTAAATACACAAATAGCTGACCTTCAAATTTTAAGCCAACTGTGCTAACTTTTAACTGTGAATGGTATTTTTCTTCTTCCTCTGGTCTGTTTTTCTGAGAAAATTTAAAACAGAAAAACACATTTGTTACATTTTATTTATTATATGATCTGATGTCCTTTCAACTTTATTTAATACCTTATAAACTATGTGTTTTTAGTTTTGTTTTGTGTTTGTGCCATGTCTAAAACTGTTTAAACATATACAGTGGCGAGACACTGATCTGTATTTTGAGAAGTGATTTTTGGCTTTGGGCATAAATTAAACTAAACTGATGGCAAAGTAGAATCAGAAGTTAGAAGTAGCACAATCTCCTCAAGTGATGCTTTAATTAAAAGATAAGAATGAAAATGAAAAGACAAATCAACACTGGAATATTTTGACATACTTACTAATCTCAGTTACAATCAAAATCTGTCACACACACGCACACACACACAGTGCTACACCAGGGCATGCTTTCTAAGAATTTTGATAGGATACTCAGTATTAATGTGCCTTGCCAGAGATGAACTTTATTCAGAAACCAGCCATAGGCCAAAGGGAGTCTTTATTTGTATATGCTCTCACCCAGGAAACATTACACTCTTACTAAAAATACACTTCTTGAAACCACCAAACATGTTGAATCAGGGCCACAGAATCCAATTTGGCAGCAGGGGTTTGTATTGTGTGGCCGGTGCAAAAAAAACCCCAGAAGTCCTCTGACATCTCGTCTTTGTGCTTGTGAGGAGTCACATTGCAAACGGTTGGAATCAAAGACTCGTTGAAAACTTTGAACAGTCTTTTTAGTCTTCTTCTAAGCTGAAAGAGCTTTGAGAAGGGTGTAGCCTCACATCTTTCGTGCTCTTTTTTCTTCTACCTATCCTTTTCTCTGTGGCATTCAAGTTCAATTACTCCGTCTCCAGTTGTGTTTTCTATAGCATCTCAACGTTTTTCTTGGTTTTTTTCAAACCACTCAATCGCACCTTTGAATTTAGGCAAAACTTGGGAGAAAAAAATAGATTTGGAAAGTTTCTTTTTTTCTGTTTCTCACTCGCTCATGCACACAATTACAAATGGCTCTTCTTTTTTGTGTCCCTCTTTCTGGTGTGCTGGCTGCCAGCTCTGGAGAAGCTCTATTGTTTCTAGGACCAGCACCTGTCACCACAGTGTTAAAATGCAGAGGAGAGGGGCCGTATGGAGTAGGACGCCCTCAGCAGGCCGGTGGATATGTGTGTAAATGCTTCAGCACACTAACACTCATAAACACACACACAAACACACACACTCACAAGTCATTCTTTGTTAAATTGGGGAGAGATGTCGTGGAGGTCACTGTAGCTGTGTGTGTGTGTGTGTGTGTGTGTCTATGCATGCATATGTGCATGTGTGTGTGTGTGTTGCGTGTGTATGTGATTAATCCACTGAGCAAAGACAGTTTGAGCTGTTAAACAGCTGAGTGTCAAAGGGCTTTTATCACGGCAAGTGGCGCCTGGCTCTGGACTGACGCGCACACATCTTTCGCACATTCAAGTACAACACAAATGCATGGAGTCACACTGCATCATACACATACACTCTGCGCACGCACCACACAGGCATGTAAGTAGATAGCAGGGATATCATTATCATAAAAAGAAAACTGTTAAGAACACACAGAAGGAAGGACACACACACTTCCAGGTCCAGCTTGCCTGTCCATACGCAGTGGTAGACTCAGCTGTTGCTACTTCTCACTTCGAGAGTACATGACAAGAGCATGTGATGAGGACATACCACAGCAGTGCAAGTGTGTCGCAGTCCCAGCCAGCTCTTTTTTTTTTTAATCTTTTCTTTTCTGTCTTGGACACCCACTGGATTTTGAAAGCACTTTGATATAGTGTGTTGTAATTTAATTAACTGAAAATAATTTTACATAATGAAAATTTGCTGCTGTTTTCATGAACTGGTTGAGACTTTATTTAAATGGTCACATTTAGGAGGATGCCTTGCTTTATTTCTAACTCAGCAGATTTACACTATTTCTGACTGTTTACAAGAGCGATTACGTTCACTTATGCTTCTGCTATAAAAGAAGGCACATATTGCTGTCCTCAATAACTACAATATTATCCCCTCACAGGAGATCTAAGTAGCACTGCAATTATAACCTCAGCAAACAGACTGATAACTGGCTGAACTTGACAGCATCCAGAACTTCAGAACAGATCTAAACCTGGTGTCTGGAAGGCATGAAGCATGTTAAATAGTAATGAGTAAAATTTGATCTTTGCTTTCAAAGGAGAAGAGGTAGAAAGTTCAACAAAGAGAAAATATTTTATGTTTGACATTGGCAGTGAGACACCTTAGGCAGTGAACAGCGGGATGTTACACAAAAAATTCAATCTGTTGCATACTACTGGCAGTAACAGCAAGGCTGGAAAAATGTGAATGAACCAAAATATGTTGTACTGGTTATAATTAAAAGGAAATAATCGTCATCATCGCTTCTCAGAATACTGACACTGGCAGTGAGACACCTTAGGTTGTCAGCAAAGTTAAAGATTGTGCCATCAACAACATTAAATTACAAACTGTGCACTACGTTATACTAAACCAAGGTTAGCTTAGCTATCCTACAGGTCATCTGCAACATTGACCTATGTGGATTGATTTTGAAGTGCTTTATGAAGTGTCTTGGAAAAAAAAAAATCCAGATTGAAGTTCTTGCTGGACATGTCCCAATTTGCACACATAGGCACATTAACGTTACTTAATTAATGTCATTTCTTCATTTAAACAGGAATGCAGCTGACATTGCTTCCTTCTGTGCAAAAAGTATATAAGGAATACACATACCACCCTGTGGACTGAGTCTGATCTCCCTGTAAAAGTACCTATGTTAGGTGCTGTCACTGTGCACATTTGCATGCACCATGTTTGAGGCCTTAGAACTGGCAGATGAATGCTGAGAGGCAATAATATTACAGAGCACTGTGAAAAAACAATCCTTCTGCAGAAATGTTTGTTGCCCACTACTGAAAGACTCTTGATGTTCATGAGTGTCAGTAAAGTCTGGGCTCAATTAGGGAGGGGTTGCAAGTCAAGTCAGAAGTCTATTTAGTGGCACTCAAGTGAGACTCTAGTACCCATCTCGGCTAGTGACAAGAGTACATTTTGTGCCCGAAGAAAATGTAATTACATCTGTCATAAACATGTGAAACTGATTACACCACAAGTCTGGATAGACATGCATGTAAACTGCATACAACCATTAGGTGGTAATTCTAGTTGCCTATGAATAAAATTTTGAATTTGTATGACATAGACTGTGTTATTTACTCTTTTAAAAATGATATGGTATATTTTCCTAGGTTTTCTAGGTTGTTGACCATACCATATCATCATATATGTTGAATGGTAAAACAAGGATCTGATGCAAAGATGCATGTAAAGTGCCTCAAGATGATTTTTGGTGTGATTTGGTGCTATATAATTAAAACTGAATTGCATTGAATTGATGAAGACAAAGCCTGAGCTCCATAGTTTTTAGACTCATCTAATCTTTAATACATCATTATACATTTGTCATGTCTGAAGCACAAATAAACATATGTGCAGACGCAAACATTTACATGGAGTGTATACAGATGCACGCTTGCCTGCACAGAGAAACACACGTACATTTGCACAGCAAATACTCCTCCCCCAGTATAACCTACATCTTTATCTAAATAAAGGCATGTTTCAGATTATCATGCTAATGTGGAGGCATTGTTTACCAAACCACTTTCCTCTGGCCTCCTAGACCCTCCTCCTCCCTCCTTCTCTCCCTCCTGTCCCTCCATTCCCACCCCCATCTCTGTGTGGACCTCCTGATTGTGCATTTGCAGCCCCCCAAGTCCTCCATCCAGCCATTATCTCCTCTTATCTTTTTCTAAGTCCCTGTCGCCCCTGCCCAGAAAATGGCCTCACATTGTTGCTCAGGAGGAGTTAAGACGCTCTTTGCCGCACCGAAATGCTCCCAGCAGATGTTTCACCATTTGAGCTCAGGCTTTTTATTGCCTGGGCTTTCTTTCTTTGAGGGACGGAGGGAGGGACAAAGAATAGGATAGATGGAAGGGAGCAGGGATGGATGGATGGAGAGGAGGAGATTTTAAACATTAGAAGGCCAACAGCTGGTTGCTTCTCCCTCCCTGGGTGCATTAACCTCTTTGGCCCTCTTGCAGCAGTGCCAGTACAAGGAGCCTCTCAGCATCTGGAGCTTAAGTAGGGCAAAAATATCACTGTCGCCACGGTGAGGGGACAGAAAATCCTGGAAAACAGGCTGCAAGATGGAAGAGCAGGTCATGCCACCACAAATGTAGAAGACACAGCAGGCTGACGAATGTCTTAGGCAACATAAAATTACACGCTAAGCCTTTCTAAAAACAGAAAACAAATGAAATAGGCTTAAATAATTGCTCTTTCCCAAACTGGGTTTATGTAACATCTTCTTTTATTTATTATAAATTAATTTTACCATCTTTCAGCTCATTGTTTTGTCCACATGAAATGCTTTGATAAGGCATATGTTGTGCTGTTACTCATCACACGGACACAGAGTAAGTGAGCTAAACTTCTAATCTCATCTGTCAACATACTTTCGATTTCATGCAAAAATGTAAAAAGACATGGTAAAACTTGCTTCCCAAGGAACCCAACTATCCCCTTGAGTTACAGGTATCTATTTAATCCACTTTGTCTTGTTTACCTGTGGAATTTTATGTCACAGAGCATTATTGCGATAATACAATCTGCATAAACCCCCAAACTAAACAAGCAGAAAGGTGAAGTTAAATCAAGCAGGAAACTGAGGCAGTAATTGCAGACTCTGTGAGATATACCTGAGGCATTCCTGCTGCACACACACACACACACACACACATGCGTACACACAAGTCAGTTGCCATTCAGCAGCCATCACTTTGAACCTCCAAAGTGTACCTTTTCTTGAGTAAACAAGCTGATTGTCTGTGCTTCTCTCAACCCCTCGGCAGCTGCTTCTCCTTAAGCCACTGCCATCGCTGTCATCATTACCACCATCATCAGCATCATTATAATCATCAGCCTGCTTAAATACAAGACAACAAAGGTAGAGACACACAATAGGCCTCAGTGGCTTTGAGGAACATATCAAGGCTTAGTGAGAGAAAAGACAGAGCGTTTACTGTCTTTTTTGAATAGGCGGCCTTTGCCTCATGCAGGGCTTGGCCCCTTTCTTCATCTTTACTCAGTATTGGGTGTTGTGTGCTCAAGGGAAAGGTGTGTGAGTGTGGGTGGGTGAGAGCATGACAATAGGGGCAGGTGCTCCTGAGTTTACCTTCATACAGCTTATTAGCTTAGGGAACAGACACACAAACACACAATGCTCAAGGAGAACAAGTGTTCTCCCTCTGACACTTGCACACTCGTCTATCATCGATGTCATCATGATCTCTTCCTTTTGAAATGAACGTGTATCATATCACTCGCAGCTCTGCTACTGGCACACGTAGATTACAAGCATCAGCTTCCTGTGTTGAAAACACACGACACTGTCCTCCAACACTGAATAAATGAGGCTATTTAATTTTTTTAAAGGGGCACTCCAAAGATTTTACATATCAGAGTAAAGTTAATGTACATCTCCTAAAACAATTCTTCAAGTTTTCAGGGATGCTAGAAGGAGTCAAAAACTATTTCTCAAGTTTCAAATACTTGGAGCCTCCACATTTTAAAAGACATGATGGCTATCATGGGATTTTTAGGACCTAAAATTTTGAAACTACACCAACACTTAGCAACCTAAAAGTCAGGCTGTCTTAAGAAGTCAGTCTGCTCCAACAGAAGTGCTTATTGGAGGGTGGTATAATAGCTGAAAACCTTTCACATACAGCTTTCAGAAATTAAAACTGGGCATGTCAAGTGTTAGAAAGTGAGAAATAAGCAACTTCTATCTCAAGTATAATTTTTTATTTGTTACACAACTATTCCTGTCACCTATAGTGTGTGAGCAACCTACTGCAGCACTGTCAATAACTTCCATGAGATACTAGCAGTAGGTGTGGCCCATCATACAGTAAATTATAAGGATTATTGCATGGTGCAAGTGTGGTTATTTAAAAGAGTAATAAACAAGGTCAGACAAGTCATGTGAACTAGTTCTTTTCAAGTAAGTTGCTTAAGATCTTTTTTCAAATCTTCCACACAGTGACTTCTATAACTTTCAGTGTGTCAAACCAAGACCATCAATTTGAATACCTTTGAGGAAAGAGTCAAAGAATCAATATATCAGACAATCATTTTTTACCTTTAGACATGGCCAGATAACAAACATACTTATTTTCAAACATACATCACCCTACACAAGTTACTCAACATTACTGAAGTATGGTAGCCTACTGGAGTTGATCATTCTTTCTCTTTATAGTGTCTCTAAAACTAACAACATGACACAAAGCTGCTGGCAAACTTTCTGAAAATATGACGGGAATCAGTTGAATAGTTGCACAAGATTTTCTAAACTAAGACTATAGTTAGTCTTAGTAATATACTAACTACACTGAGTATCTTTACCTCATTATTATGTACAGTTTCTCTCTCTGTCTTTTTTTTCTCTCTGCCCTTGTTTACCTCTCCTTCTTGAAACACAAGAAACATAGAGTCATTTGGCTGCCACAGGGGATAAGGACTAAAAATGCAGGAGCAGACACTTCCAGGGCCAAGTCTCATACGGCAGCACAGCTAGAAATTAATTAAAACAGGGCATGAGAGTGAGAGGAAGCAGGGGGTGGGAGGGTGAGAGAAAGACAGGGACATACAGAAAGGGATCACAAGGAAAATACAGGCACACAGAGAAAAGGATGTTGTGCAAAAACACTGTAACGCGTGTGTGTGTCTGTGTCCGTGTGCTGTCTCGCATGAGAACACCAGTTGTCCTCTCTCGACTGTGCCATAGAGTGCGATCCTGACACAAATCCTTGGTAAGGGTCCTTTTTCTGCCCTCCCTCCCTCGCCCTCTTCTCTTTGACATCAGTAAATCCGGGTTTCACTACAACTTAAGCACTTAGCTGTAATCCCCATGAAGAGGCGATAGCCCTGCACAAGTCACTTTTCGACCATTAAAGGCATACAATAGGGGCGTGTTAGGGACTCACTTAAATGGATTGAGCACAAAGCCTGTGCTTGATAAGTTTTTAGCTGGGAAGAATCTGCCGTTTACACCCCTCCTTTTGTGCATTCTCTTAGATGTACTTGTCTCAACAGTCTAAGCCGATTTTATCCCTTTTTTGCGTTTGTTTAATTCCTGCAACACAGAAAGGCTTTAGAATATGTCCTATTTCTTTCTTTCTCCCTCTCCCTGTATTTGAACAAATGTCACAGTGAAAGATTTACAATGGAGGATATCTCTATCCACTTTCTACAAACTAAACACAGGGGATGATTGCCTCGTCTTGATGTTTCCAAAGCTCTCTCTTCAAATTAAGTCACTGTTTCTAATCTTTTAACATAGCGCATCAGTCGGACTGAGGGGAAGTATTTCGATATGCATGTCTCCCTTGGACGAAGGCTGTGGAGGAAGTGGACTCCAGACTCTTCACCAAAGACTAATACCCATCATCCTCTGGGGCCAAGGAAGAATGTGTTCTGATACTGCTTATCAAAGCAAGAACACTGAGACACAGGCAGCCAAGAAAAGAGGCCAGGGACAAAACAGGCATTGTCACTGCTTGTCATTTGTACGCTACTGAGGAACGTTTTGGAAAAACAATCCACAATTGTCACATGTGAAATCAATTAAGGATAGAGCCCATGGAAAACCAGAATGAAGGATCACCCTGAGGGGGACTCACTGTGTGATGCCCATAAACAAGGTCCAAATGTTTGGAATTTTGTAGATACAAGGACATGGGAGTAGTTGTTGGGACACGTGGAGGTCATTACTTTACTATTTAAGTTGTCCAATGCATGTCCAAAAATATCTCACCAGGTTTTTGTACTAAGCAGTTTAAAAGTTTATGCACATATTTTGAAATACATTGGATGTTCTTCCCATTATTAATCCCTCACTGATGGTGAAAAAATCCAGTGCTACTGACACTCATTTGCTTGTTTACTTTTACATTAAGACTCCTTTAAAGGCTTCTAAAGAAAGTGCTTTTTGTCCAGCAGACAGATAAAGGTCTGACAGAGAGCAGAGAAAGCAAGAGGGACACTGCTAAGTCGTTGAGAGCCGATCTAATCCTGAGTTTTGAGTGTTTGCCACTGCCACCGTGTCTTAAAGCAGATCTCAGTAGGAGGTGGTGAGACGCTCCTCAGGGCTCAGGACTCTAATGGTTTGAGTAAGCTCATCCAGCCAGGCCTGTGCTGCTGAGACTAAACCTCAATTTAAGGACCAGACAAAGACAGGACCACAGGGACAGATAAGAGTATTAAATCTAACTGCTAGGCTAACAAACACACAGATGTAGATGTACACAACATACTGTTCATACACACAGAAACAGTGACACATGATGATGATGGTGTATATGTTACTTTACATTAAGATTAGATGACTATACGATGTACTCATATATTGGTAAATGCCACACAACCATCATTTGTGCTGCAACATTTCTTGTGGATTGTGTTGTTTTGAGTACAATACTAGATCACTGCTCTGGTCTGAATACAGCATGTCCATCTCATTTTTTTTCTTATTTATGCATTATTATAAAATAATATAAGAAAAGCTTTATTGATTTTGATATTGAAATTCACTTTTTACAGCAACACAATGACAAACAAGAGTAAAACAATAAGGCACAATAAAAGAATAGACATGCATAGATTAGGCCTCTGGACCAGCAACAGCCAGTGGCATTGTGTTATTGGGGGGTTTGTCTGTCTGGATATAGATCCCATTCTTGTGAACGCGATAGGCCTATCTCACATCTGGCACAAACTTTCACGGACTCGTGGGTGATTAGAACATGAGCCTGGACAAGCATGTAAACTGCAACTTCACTGTCTGGCAGCTATAGAAAACCAAAATAGTCACAATTTGTCTGATTTTTTTGTGTCATGTTTAGTGTTTAATAATGGAGTTTAGTTTCACCAGAGAGCATTTAAACGCTGTTGTAAACGTCACTTGTCGTTTATGAACGCCATACCACGTGCCGCTACACGTGTGCCAGAACAGAGCGTTCTGGGACGGCATTGCTGACGTTTTCCTCAGCGTATGTGAACACCTTTCTATATACACACACAAGGAAATACACAACAGTCAGCAATGGTGTACCAGCATGCAGGACAGCGTTCATATGCACACAGAAGGATGTAAACATTAGTCGACAGCACCATCCCCGCATGCTTTGTGGGGGCGCATGAATAAAACAGGTATGAAACACCGAACATTATGGAAAAAGGAGATGAAATAAGACCTCTTTAGCTTTCAATAGGCAGTGGTGTAAAACTGCAAAGCAGTAATTTTAGTTTCTCATGTAACATAAAAAAGATTTAGTTCAGAGTAAAGAAAACTACAATAAACTGAAATCTCATTTTATTTCTGTCCTTTTTACCTTTTCTGTCAACCAGAAAGTACTTGTAACTATTCGGAATGGGTACTTTTTTATCTTTTCACTTTATGTACCATATTTTATCTTTTGAAGTAACCAAACCCTGAATGAACACTAACCCAGTTGCCTTTCTGCATATTAAACTGTGACTTTTCCACAAATGTAACCAGCTGTCATGATGACAGGTCCAACACACAGCCTCCTTTATTAGGACTTACAAAGCGTCAGTATTTGACATTGTGGGATGAGAATGTGTTGGAATAGAAGGATGCATGCGTCCATCTTGTGAGAATATGTCTCCCTCAGAGAACAAACGCTAAACATAAATTCTCCTTTTCATAGTATATGATCCACCACACTGATAACACACACCTTCACAGATCATATATTGTACAGTGTACATATGCACATTGCAATGACACTATGTCTGTAAACTAAGCATCAACACACTGCTATGTTTTAGTGAGTGAAGTAATACTGACAAGACACATCTGCGGGCATAATGTTAATGACACACACATGTCCATGTTCAGCAGTATTTTTGGAGAATAAAGGGTTAAGTCTGCCAGCTTTCTCTCTCCCTGACTTTGCTGGCTGGGGTGTAAGGCTACTAAGTAGCAGCTGTCCACCTGGCGAAGGAGATCCTTCTCCTGACACACACACACAAACAGTTCACACACACACCTACCCAAACACAAACACAGACATACACATATATGCCCTCTTGAGAAGAAACTGGTCTCAAACTCTTACTCACACACGCCTATCTGCGAGTGCATGTGTGCACAAACACACACACATGCACTCACACACATCATGGAAGAGAGGCCCAGATGGTCAGGGAGGGGAGCAGTGCCCAGTGTCAGTGAGAGAAAGAGAGAAATGGAAAGAGAGGGAGCGAAAAGAGAGAAAGCGAGATAGGAAGAGAGTGAGATAGTTGGAAAGAGCGAGACGAGGGACACGAGCCAGACCCAAGTGGAGGAGCTGAAACAGGAAGACAACATCACACCAGCTTAGCCGGCCAGAGATGCAGGCAGACAGAAAAAAGGGGCCATCACTGTTACCAAACACACACAATCTGTAATCACATGTCACTGAACCTCCTCATGCACTGGCACTTCAAGGTGTTAGTGTCAGTGTTACATGATCTAAACAACTAGTTTATACCCTCATTTGTTGACTGTAAAAGTATTAGATGAAATGTATATATTGCTAAAATCCTTGAAAAAGCTGCGGCGAAGCAATTATGTGACCACCTGTGTATGAACAATCTGTATGAAGATTTTCAGTCAGGTTTTAGAGTAAATCATAGTACAGAAATAGTGCTGGTGAAATTCACTAACGATCTTCTCTTAGCTTCAGAGCTTAGCTTAGTGCTTCGTTTGTCACTGTAGATCATAACATTTTATTGCACAGACTGGAACATGTCACTGGAATTAAAGGAACAGCACTAAACTGGTTTAAATCTTATCTGTCAGATAGATCCCAATTTGTTCATGTTAATGATGAGTCTTCCATGCACACAATAGTTAATTATGGGGTCCTACAGAGTTCTGTGCTTGGACCAGTTCTTTTTACTTTATACATGTCTCCGCTAGGCAACATTATAAGAAAACACTCTATAAACTTCCACTGCTACGCGGATGACACCCAGCTATATTAATCTATGAAACCAGATGAAACAAATCAATTAGTAAAACTTCAAGATAAAAGATATAAAGGCCTGGATGTCCTGTAATTCTACTCCTTAATTCAGGCAAGACTGAGGTTATTTTATTTGGTCCCCAAGGCCTGAGAGATAAGCTATTCGACCAGATTGCCACCTTAGGTGACATTGCATTGGCCTCGAACACTACTGTGAGGAAACTCTGCATTATCTTTGATCATTATCTTTGATCTCTTTCACCCATTACATAAAAGAAATCTCAAGAACAGCCTCCTGCCACCTGAGGAATATTTCTAAAGTTAGGAGCATCCTGTCTCAAAGTGATGCTGAAAAATTAGTCCATGCATTTGTCTCTTGACATTGTAATTTTAACTTGACTACTGTAATTCATTACTGATAGGATGTCCCAATAACTCACTCAAAAGTCTCCAGTTAATCCAGAATGCTGCAGCTAGAGTTCTAACTGGAATTAGCAAGACAGATCATATTTCACCTACTTGAGCTTATCTCCATCGGCTCCCTGTAAAATCTAGAATAGATTTTAAAATCCTTCTTCTTACATATAAAGCACTAAATGCTCAGACCCCGTCTTATCTTAAAGACCTCATAGAACCTTATTATCCCAGCAGAACACTTCATTCTCAGAGTGCTGATGCCTGTGGAACCAGCTCCCAGTTAAAGTTCAGGAGGCAGACACCCTCTCTACCTTTAAGACTAGACTTAAAACTTTCCTTTTTGATAAAGCTTACACTTAGAGATGGCTCAGGTGACTCCATCTCTTAGTTATACTGCTATAGATTTAGTCTGCTGGGGGACCTCCCACACTACACTGAGCTCCTCTCGTGATCTTCTTCTCTCTCTCTGTCCACTATCATACCATCATTGCATGTTATTAACTTTGTGTCTTCTCTTTCCCCTAGTTGTGCCTACTCCTCTCTGTCTCTCTTTCTCTCTGTACCTTTCTGCAGGTATCATCGACCTCGGAGTTGTATGATTTTGCTTTGTAGCCGCTGGTCCTACCAACCTGCCCAGTGCCTCGTCTGCTGCTCCTTGTTGTTGTTTTGATCTCTGTTGCCTGTTGTTCTT
>JAUBNQ010000016.1:10264821-10275389 GCA_032353495.1 Ctenopoma kingsleyae | reverse complement strand
CACACACACACACACACACTTACAGCGTTAGCCCCCGTCGCTTAACAGCTGTCTGAGATGTGGCAGTGTGGCGCATCCATACTTCATCATTGTCATCTCCCCATCACCTGCATTCCTTCTCCTTCTTTGCCTTCTCCTCTCCATCCCTCCATCCATCAGCATTTTCAGACACAGGCTCTGACAAGGGCACATCCATCCTCTGGCCATACATCACCTTTATAGGGGGAGGATGAAGGAGGATAGAGGGGGGAAATGGTCCTGTCCCAAACTCCTTCACGGGTTGGGACTCAGCCAAGTTTCTGTTTGTCCGTTTCCGTTAGCACAACGATGCTCACACAATGCTTAACTATTAGTTCACTAGCTACAGGATCACTAGCTAACCCCACGAGCGTCACTGTGCTTCACTAATCACTAAACTGAGGACAACTGCTGACGCTGCCTCAAGCTTCCTTCATGGTTCTCCTCTATCCCGTCCTCTCTATCCCTGTCTCCCTCACCTGTTTCTTCACTTTTCACACCTGGACTCTATTCTTGGCTTTTTGTTTACTGCTTCTGTTTTCCAAAGTCCCCCCACCCCACCCCCTCCTCTATTCCCCTCTCCTGCTGCACCATCTATCACTCACTCCCTCCTTCTCACCTCTCCCTCTCTCTGCTACCTTCTCTCTGTCTGTCCTTGCTCTGTTTCTCCTCTGGCTCACCTCTCATTAAGCTCCTGTGCCTATTGCCACCATGCCCAGTGTCCACCCACACGTCTCACACCTCTCTTTCTCACTTTTTGTCTCTTATCTCCTTCTTTCTCTTTCCATATTTTTATCATGCCCTTATGCACCCTTCCTGATATTCATGGCTGATCTCCCTCCAAACTGTACTGGTATGATATATCATTTTTTTTATGTATTTACATCATTGAGAACTGATATCAATAAATAAATAAAGATCTCTTGTTCTCTGAGCATCCTAATAGGCTAATGCATTTTGGAGCATGTTTTTTTTTTTCCATTGCCACTGAAATTACCTCTTATTTTGTGTATTATAACATTGACTATTTGAATCATTTTAAAATGTAAACAACTAAGCCAAAAAGTAAACAAACATCAACCTTTAACAAATGAATATTAGCAATACTACACACAGTTTGGACTAAACTGCATAAGCATGGGATAGTTGGAAGTGTGTGACCTTTTATATCTTCACATTTTTTTTACTGTTTTTGGAGACTTAAGCTCTCATTGTAGTTCAAGTTCGAGTTTTCATTTTGAACCATAATATTTTTCTTGTGTATTCAACATTTCACAACAAAGCACAATTAATTAATTTCTTCCCTCAGAAAATATTTTGCAGGTAAATACATTTTTAAAAAATGTATTGTCCTGCGGTTTTTACATCTACATGTTGTCTTCTTCTTTTGTATTGGCATTTTGCAGTACAGAGAGTACATTGCTCTACAGCACCACGTTCCACATCAAAAACTGTTTTTACAGTAAGCACACAGGTGCCAATGAAGGAGCATATGTAACTTGACCTCTAAAGACTGCAATAAAATAGTGAGACCGACTTGAGCAAGTGTTAATGTAGGCTGTGATTATACTGTTTTTACATTACAGAACATTGCATTAACATGTGCACACTAAGCAGCAGCTACACACATTGTAATGGTGATGCGAGCCTAGAAAGTAGTGTTTTCTGTATCTGTTGTATAAACAGGCTTTAGCATACAATACGTCAAACATCAGCATCTCAGTCACTGCGCCCTCCCTCTCCCTCCCACGTATGGATGTGTTTAGATCACTCGGCAGCCTTACCTTGACCGTACGGCTCCTCCATTGATTACTGCCTATACTTCTTCGCTCAAACACACAATGCATCACAAAGACCAAACTGTCCGTGAAGGGCTAAAATAATTGTTTATAATAGACCCTCCACTTGCAATGACAAGAGAGCTATGATGTGTTTTACGATGTAGACAAGAGCTGCCGCTTTGTGCTCAGGTAATTTTCTTTCCAGGCGTAAGTGGTCAAGGTCTGGCTTTTTTAAACACATATGAGTGATGTGGTGTTGGGGAACCGTATTGTTTCAGGAGATGCGCCAATGTCCATTTGAAGAGTAGCAACACTCGTCTCCCCACTTGAGGAACAATAGAATACACTTCAGAGATGCTGCATATGAAGTATGTTTATGAGTGCGCTCGGACAATGGGGGACGATGTTACACAACACAAGAAATGGGTTTGGCTCTGAGAGAAATTAGGTGGGCTCAGCAGACATCCTTGACATTCACTGATAATTAAAACCCGTTGACATGGTGAGAAAAAGACTGATTCACTGGCAGTGTTTACAGTAGCATATGATTGCAGAAAGAGCTGCGGCCACTATGAGTGCAGGAGAAAGTGGGCTAGAGTCATTTGGAGATGGGGAATTGTTGAGATACAGTGAGAGAGAACACATTGTGTTGGTGTTTTGTTTGACATAAAAGCCTGCTAACAGCTACTGTAAACTAGGAGCTCTGCCAAGGCTCACAGGTGTCATCAGGGATCTGGCTACGTGCCACAAAGAGAGAAGACCCAAAGGCCCTCAGGCTTGCCTGGAGGTGTCACCATGCTGCAAGATGTTCCAAAACATCAAGTTGACAGGTCAGCAGAGGGTGGAGATGAGGTGGGAGACAACATCTGAAAGTGAACAAGCGGGTAAGCAAGAAAAAAGAGAATTTATTCTACTCTTTCTTGCTGTATAAAAATTTAAAGTCATTTATGACAAAGACTTCTCTGTATCTAATGCTTAGAGAGGTGAAAGAAATATGCAAAGGGATTTTTCACCCTAATTTGTTGGGTGATATAATGACATGTTAATGATCCCAGCACCTGGTCGTTCCATCAAAAGTGTATATTTATACTGAGAAGAAGGGGGTAAAAAAATACAGCATACAGAACAAATGCCTTTGGTTAGGTCATAGTGTCTTCTAATGACCTCATTTACTAACAACAAACCCTGCAACCAAGCAGGCAAATACACAGCACAGCAAGACCTCTCCCTTATCCCTGTGTGACAGTTAACGTAGGGGAAGAAGGATGGGGGGAGAGGGAAAGAGAAGGCTACGGGGAAGACAGATAGAGACAAGGAAGAGAGAAAAGTGGAGAAAATGGTGGCTATGACAAAATAAGAAGGTGTGGAAGATGAAAGAGGAGAAAGGAGAAATGGTGACGGCAAGGTAAGAAAGCCTAAAGGAGCAATGCAATCAAACAACACAAACACAGTCTCCCTGTGACTGCTCAACCTTGCCAAAGAAAATAGGTTACCTCTGTTTCTCCGGGTGCTCAGGGACAGAATAAACTGGCAAGAGATGTGCCCCTGTGTCATCCTGTAAACATTTAACCACAAAAACTGCCCCGCAACTACTGACAACACTCCCCAAACACTTGTAACACAGGAGCACATGTAACGTGTAACACAGTGTGCGCGTAAAACACATTTTACGCATTTTGCACACAGTGGCAAATATTTTCACTAATTTAATTAAAAATGCCACTTTTTGGTTTAAAACATTACAGCACATCAAATAGATAAGTTGACAAATATAATTAAAAATGGTGTCATTCATTATTCACTCCTGAAAAGAAAAAGTTTAGTTAGAACATTTTTAAAAACAAAAACACTAAAATGTGACTAAACATATCTTTTGTCTAACAACTAAAATTAAATCATAATAAGTTGCCCAAATTGCCAACACTGACTCAGTTCAGTTGAAAACAAGAAGCATATTCAGCTAAGCAAAGGTTCACTTCCTTTTTTTGACAGTGAACATAAGTGCATCCATCCATCCCTCCATCCCTCTCTCCTTCCATCCATCTGAGCGTCACTAAAGCCCATCTTAATCTCCCTCTTCCACAATCACGGAACAAAGAACAGAGTGCTGGCAGATCCTTGTTTTTCTAACTAATGTCGATTACATATTTGATAAACACGCATTTGCATTAGCATTAGCTGAGGTCAGGATTAGCAGCGTTCATCCTCAAACTGTTCTGTCTCTATGCTTCGCCTGTTTGTTGATCTTTTTTCTGGCTTTTTTTTTTCCTCCTGTTGTTTGTGGCCATCTCAAATCCTAAAGGACATGACTCCACACAAGCGACAGCACAAATATTTGAAAGGGTGATTAAAAATCGTTTGGGAAAACAGATTATTGACTGTTTCCTTTTTTCTTTTTTAAATCAATCTGTAAACACAAACAGGATGCTTTAAGAAATCAAAAATGGTCAGAAACAGTTAACATTTTTCTGTTAATTTAGATGCCTCAAAGTTTCATGAATAACATTTGTCATTAGTTTGTGTTTAACATCTCAGATTCTCTTGATCCCTCAGTTTAATGGACCATTATCCCTTGATATGTAACATTTTTGCAGCAAAATATTTCGACTTGTAGATGCACACAAAAAAAAGCTTTTGTAAAAACCCTTCTTCGGTCTTTTCCTCGTCTCTGTACAAAAGCAATAAAAAGGAAGAATTAGCTCCAGACAGCTGGGGCTCACGGAAAGTTTCAAGTGCCTCTGTTGACCACACACAAAGACACTGATCTGCTTAGCAGGCTTAAAACTCTCTCTCTCTCTCTGTCCCTTTCTCTCTTTCTTATGTCAGTCACTTACTAAAATCCTTCTCATACCCCCCATACGCACTGCACACACTCTGAAATGTCTCAAACACTGTGGGTCAGATCACTAGTTCTGAATGAGGATCTTAAAGACCTCTCCCAATCACCTATTAAACAGCTTAGAAGCATATAATTGTCAAACAGACGCTTCTCTCTAAAATGGGTTTTTAAAAGCCACATTGTTCCTCTTCACCACCAAAGGTTGAGTAATCCTGGGGCTTAAGCAGCTGAGAAATGGTGCATTTCATTCTGTTTTTCTCCAGCTAATAAGATCCTCCCTTTTATGAATACTCCTCCTTTAACCGTTTGACATTAATGCTAATCAAGCTTTTGTTTTTCTTTATAACTTCTCTGCCAGACTTACAAGTATTTGTTTCACATTTCCCCTCTGTTCTGATTCATAATTTTCCTTCTAGCACAACATGTCTTTAGAAAATATTTCTAAGAAAAGAAAGGCTCTGACAATCAGTGGTAATTATAGAACATTTAGTAAGGAACATAAAGAGGACAAACTGATGCCACAGTGATGAAACAAGAAGCTACATTAGTATCCAGAGTTGAACCTAATTACATTTGCGGAAAACAATATCTGACAAGAATCAATCAAGTAGTCCTGTGGCCACTGCTAATCAGATTTTATTAGCTTGCTCATGGATCACAAATGCAAAAAGAAAAAACAAAATTAGGCAGTGAGTTTCTCTGACCGTCTGCTTGTTTTAATTGGAGAGATGACAAAACAAATGCTCTGGAAGTCTTGATATCTGGAAGATAATTTAAGGGCAGGAGTACAAACCAAGTGAAGAGAGGGAAAAAGCCTCCTTAATTAAAAGGTTTCTCCTCCGTCCCTGACCAGACAATTACCATATTAGAGACCTATTAACCTTATCAATGCAGGCAGAAAGACCCAGAAGATTCCTCCATTAATAAAGAGAGATGGAACCCAAATGAAGACATCTGGTTGGTTAAACTGTGCAGAGCTCTGTGTTTCAGACTCTTGGTTAACGCAGTCATTAGTCCGTGTGCAAAATTCACCAACACTAAGTCTGATGGTATATCATACATGCATAATATGTGATCTCTATTTTTTCCAGTTTTATTCATGCCATTCGGTGCAGCAGCTAAAGTGTTTTTATTCCTCGTGTCTTTCTAAGAATCTAAGCAGTCTGTTTGTTCTGGACAACTCAACAACGATCTCCACAGAAATTTTTTTTTTCTTATATTTCCATAAAGACAAGTGCACCTCCACCACTGTTATTTCTGTCACAGAGAACTTAAACCAAATAAAACGATTTGAGAGATTACAATTGTTCAATTAGCTTTCATTGAAGCCAAGTGATTGGTGGAAATGAAATCCTGGCTCTCCTGCCGGATCTCTGGGTCTCAGGGTCGAGGATTTGTAGAGAATGTGATTGGTTGCTCGTCCCTCTGAGAGTCGTCCAATTGCTGGTCCATATGGACCCCTCTGACCCCTCCAGCCTCCTCATCCTCCCAACTCCATGGCTCCATTTAGCAAACAGAAGCTGCTAAAGGACTGCTAAGTTGTACTTCAGCGGTCCTCCAGTCCAATCACTCATTTACCTGAAGTGATTTTATCACTCTCCAGAGATAATCATGGAGAGTCTGACACAAAGTGCTGGATTATTGAACTGACAACGAACAATTAACAAAGTTATATACCTTGTCAGTGTTCTGGCTTTGTGTTAAAAGCATCTTAATAAGGTATTACTAGGGTGGGTTTGTGGCATAAAATGTGCTTTATTTAGATATGATGATGTAAATAAACAGTGCTGAGTTAAAACTCAACATTAGTCTCTAAGTAATGGACAGTGGATATCCTCTCCAGATGGATTTCTCCCTGTCAAGTAGCTCTAAAAGGTTTTGGGATTTGTGGAGTGGGCATGGCCACTGGTTTTTGCATTTTGGGTCCTGCACTCGCAGTGGTTGGTCTGAGGGGAGATTTTAAGAGGGGAATTATCTGGAATGGAGAGTGTGGAATGGAGGCGATTTGTGTGTATCTTTGTGTGTGAGTGTGTATCAGACAGAGAGTGAGAAACCATGCCTCAGTGGTCTCTTTGGTCAGTGTGCAAAAAAAACCCCACAGAGGGGCCCAAACGCATGGGCCGTTTTTGAGAAGGCTGACTGCATCAGCTTTGCTCAGATCTCCCCTAATCCTTCCCACTTGAACCTTAGTCCACCACAATCTGCATGCCAACAGATTAACACAATACGCAAAGATAATTCAGCCGACCCAGGACTGACAGTGATCTCGCAAATCTCTGAACGGCCAAGGGAAGATACCTCCCCAAACCCAGATTAAGTCCACAGATCTGAAGCCTTAGACCCTCTTAGGGCATATATTAGCATTACTGCTTGATGCTTTATTTATATATTTATCTGATTTTAAAAACAGATAATACTGCCTGGTCAGCTTGAGTATCACAAAATCTGCCTTGGGTAGGATGGAGAGATGAGACCATATCCCAGATTGAGGGAGCTGAAGAGTGGGAGGTGAAGAGAAAGAGGTAGAGCGCTCTGTAATCCATATTACATACTGCACAGAGCGGCGATTATTTAAGAAGCTCTTTGTTGTATTCTTTTCGGAAGTGTCATTTGGGGACGGGATGAGGGCGACCGCTTCTATTCTGTGGCAGATAATATGATTTCAATTAAGAGGCTGAAGACTGAAGATTGGAGAATTATGATTTCCATTTTCAAAGGATGTGAGATTGAGGGATTTAGATAGAGAAGAAGAGAGAATGACAAATGAGAAACCCACAGCTTTTGTTCTATGCAAAAATTAATTCAGAATTTCAGCTAATATACTGTAAGGATTCACCAGTCTTGGTTCAATCCAATAGGTATCTAGTTAGTTTTTTTAGTATTAATTTTCATCTTACTTCTTATTTGAATCGGTCATCTGCAGGAACACCAGCAACAACCTACAGAAATGAAGACTTTTGTATTAAAGGATTTTAGATTTTGTCACAAATCTTGCAGCATCATCAAGCAAGGCGCTGCGCTGCCCAGTCAAATATGTGCAAACACTTATTACTAGTAAATTACTTTCTAACATGAATGTAGATTTTCTGCAATTTCTATCATTTGTCATGATATTTTTTTTTGTCTGTGCAGTGACATCTTATAAGCTATAACCTACTTGAGGATCTGTTCTGATCTGGATATGCACAACATACCTCCACCACTGCAGCCCCTTGTGTTAACGAAAAACTGTTTTCAGTCTGAAACACTACACAGTTACCCAGTGTCCTATCCCCAAACACTATCACTACAAAGATGACACTCAACTTCCTGCATCATCACTAAACATTGGCACTGAATGTTAGTTGTGAGGTGCACAGTTGTCCGATGCAGACACGATTATAATTATACAGAGCTGGAGTTTTGTATTAGATGCTGAAATGTGTATTGTATTTGGACAGATGTGTCCTTCTTTAAAGAAAAGCAAAAATAAGTCTGGGGTTTGTTCACACATAAACATGCAGACTTGCTCATCAGCCAAATAGACCACATCCAATTTGAGCAGCCCCCAATTTGCATCTCCACTCCCTCAACTCATAACTTTTTTTTCTTTTCTTGGGAGAGGGTGGGGGGGGTACAAAGTTGCCAAACTCCTTCCCTATTGTGTTTTTCCCAGTGCGGTGCTGGGATAGTTTGGAGAGCTTGCTGTGTTCCCGCGGCGACAGACTGCGGCCCCTCTCTGCCGCGCTCAAGGGCCCTTGAGGCGGCCATTATCTGGACGCCTGCCTCGCCGAGGCATATGGGTAATTACTGAGCTAATAGAGTGATGGAGGGAGAGGCAGAGGCAGGAGCCTAGGCCAATTAGATGATGCATTAGTGCTCTGTCTTTTGTAAGCACCTAATGTGTGGGGAAAGGATGGGGTAGATAGAGAAAACGTGTCATTTCTGAAGGGTCAGGATCCTTGAGCAAATGCAAACAGTCTCTCTCCCTCTCTCTCACACATACACACACACACACACACACACAAACAAACACACACACACACACTTAAGTGACTCAGTAGCTGCACACACATTCACACAAGCATGTGTGCACAAATACGCATAGACACTGAGATTTGTACAATTGTGCTTAGAATGTACCAAACCACACACACATGCACACACTGATTACTGCGCTTTGTTTTGCTCTTTTCTCTAAGTGTCTGAAGAGTGTGAAGTTGTAATTATTGCACACTCTGGCTCTACCTCATGCCTGCATGTGCACATGCACACATAAACACACACATGCACAGACCAAATGCAGATGAGTCCAAATAAACGAGGAGACCCTGCCCAGTCTATTGAGGTCTGCTATGAGAATCCACTCCATCAATTACATTAAAGAGGCTGCCTAATGACGGCCACAGCTGTAATCACGCTCAGCTGAAGCATTTTACACCCCGCTTCTTTGTTTTCACCTATTATCATCTATCCCACAAAGGAGAGAAATTCTATCTCAAGCATCGGCACAGTGTTTTGAGTTAAGAATGTGCTTTTTGTCATCATCCAGTTTTGTCAGATTGTGAATCAGTGTTTTGGCAGTTGCAGCTGGAGTCATTGAAGCTGGCAGCGGAAAGTTGACAGTTTATTGCAGAGTTTTCTTCTTTCAGTTTTTCACTCTCACAGGTTGCAGCATAACAAAGATACCTGGTCATGATTCAACTTCAAAAAAGTTTAAAAGAAAATGGAATTTCAGAAATGTGGTGTCACAATGTCCCTTAATGTCCCATGTGCAACATTTACACTATAATTATCACAGTGTATTGTGATGCCAACCTTTCCAACTTTTGTAAACAGCGAGGACTGAGGAAGTCATTATGTGTCAGTCTGTCCCGTCACCACAAACACGTTCTCTTAAATCACACGCAAAGAGCTACATGTCATTAACTTAATTATTGCTCCACTGTACAATTAGCATCAAAACAGTCTCATCAGAGGGTGAACACAGCCAGGACTTTGCTGCCGGACGAAAGCATATGATTAACATTCCGAATAAACTTCATTGTTAAACCCATAACAATAACTCCAAGGACCTTTGCTTTTCCCTCCACATTGCCTGACCGAGGTGGCCGGCCACTTCAGTGTCAACCCCACAATTACAGACATACAGAATATGTGTGTATCAGTGTGCAGAATATTGCACGAAGCATTGTTACTCATTCAATCCCAACAGATAAAACTGTAATAGCCATGTATTATTATTCCCTATCAGAAATAGCAGCTCTCATTATCAAACAAAAGACTCTATTACTGATATCATTATCAAAAGGGGAAATGGAGGAGGGGGTCTATAGCTTTCAGCATTTAAATGACTTTGTTTCACAGCCCCTTAGTGGGATTTTACTGTTGTCGTGATTGGCATGTACATTTTTTAAAAAAACAGGTCAGCTTCACATCTTTGACCTTGTTGCTGCAGAGTGGCAGTGTGTGAAGTTAGTGGGTGATTATTGGTAATGGCCACAGCTCCTCTATCATGTGGTTTTTGTTTTATGGTGATTGTGGAAATACCTTAATTGCACCTAATTCAAGCGCAACTTTGATGAACAGAAGACGGGGGATAAAACTCAACTGTGCTTGCATTTTTGCAGATGCATTGATCTTTTGTGCAGGCAGGAGTAGCTTTGGGGAGGTTTAAAGACATTCCCAGACTGAATCACCTTGAGGAGCTTGCTTCAGGCGGTCTTATGACTGCTGACTCACAAATGAAAGAGACTCTTCAATGAGAGCTGGCATGAAAATATGTTTTAAAGACCCTTGAAAGGATACTGTGACGGCTCAACATAACCTCAGCCACCAAGGCATGTCTCATTCAAGCAAATATATTTAGGTTTTTGATTGCAGATCACATGTGGAGAACCAAATGTTGAAGTTAATTCTGAAAGTATTTGACCTTTGACACGGACCTGAAT
>JAUBNQ010000016.1:10241515-10255970 GCA_032353495.1 Ctenopoma kingsleyae | reverse complement strand
AGGTGGTTTTATGACCCAAAATGTGGGCCACTTTTAACACAATAAACACATTTAAACATGAACCTTTTAAATCAGAGTCTGTGAAATCATAACTTCTTGTTAGCGGCTGGCTGCCAGGGCATTGTGGTCTGGACCAACTGAATGTACAATCAATTCAAGACAACTGTGTGAATTAGCATAACTTCAATAAGCAACTCACGCTCTCTCTTCTTTGAGAGACAGGTCCACACACACACACACACACACACACGGTCCTGCTCTGCTCGGTAAGACAAGGCACGTCCCTCCTTTGCTTCTAAATGGTCTCATCTGTGCCCTGCTCAAGGCTGGCAAGGCTGACAGCATCTGTTTGACTGCAGGCCATGCCATAAGGTGCCAGCACTCCAAGGATCTTCCGCACTCCCTCAAGAACACTGCTCTATGCCCAGCTAACCCCACCCTTAGCCCCCTTTCACCCCCTTCACTCCCCACCCTCAGACGTTGCACTGCTCCACAACTACGCCATGATATCATGAAGTGCAGTTAACTCGATGGCCTCTGCTCATCAGTGACCCAAACTAACTCTCCTCTCCTCTCCTCTCCTCTCCTCTCCTCTCCCCCTGGCATCAACGTTACCCTCCCATGTTTCCTCTTTCCCTAATCTCTCCTGACCCTAACCACCCTTCTCCTCTCCACCTCCCTGACATGCCTCCGTCCTCCCCTTTTAATACCCCACTGTCAGAATGTGTAAGATGTCATCCACCTCCTTAATCTGTTATTTTGCCCCCACCCTCACTCCTCTTCGCCTCTGTTCTTTCCCCGGAGGGTGAGTGAGATGTCGTCTGACTGGGACTGTACTGTAACTTAGGCTGTGTGTGTGTGTGTGTGTGTGTGTGTGGTAACAGACTGCATTTCATCGCCAGGAAATCTTGCGCCTTGGAGGAACAGACAGATTAGCAGGTAGATACTCGCTCCCAGCCTGGCGTTCAAGCTGCATTCATAGGAACGTCTCGTCTTTAACAGGCATCACATTGCCCTCCAGGTCGCCTTTGGCAACACTGCAACCGTAAACACAAGGAGAAGAGAAAGTGATCTGATGGCACCCTCTCTCTCTGTTATTTTTCCTTATCTTTCTTTTCCCAGTGGAATAATTAAATATCCCTGGGCTGCATCCATAAGATGTTTTTGCACGTGTAAGCCCCACTGAGACCTTTTTAACACTTAAGAAAGTGGATAGAGCGAGTAAGAGGGGAGAAAGCGAGGGAGGGAGGGAGAGAGAATAAAGGCCTAGGAGGAGACACAGGGGAAAGGGGATAAGGGCGGGTGGTCTTATGACAGAGGGGGTCTGCAGCTAACAAGAGGTGTGGAACCACAGAAGGTGTGTGCAGCCAAGCGTGAGGAAACAGTTGAGACAGCACAGGCCCACTGAGATGACTGTGGAGCTAATGCTATGTTAGGGAGCTGCTAACGGCATGCCTAGGCACTGGCGCGCCGCCCTTCCACACAGATCACAGAGGCCCACAGCGCAACGAAAGGAGACACCTCAGGTCTGGGGGGTAGGTATTACTAGTGACACGTCTTTTGGGCACCGGTTGGGACTCTTTTAACCATCTGAGCCTCTCATATCATGACTCACATGTAGGCACCTGAGTTGTACAAAGAGACCCCTAAATCCAATGTGGCGGGAAGGTGAGGAGGAACAACGCTCAGAGCAGGAAAAATAACCAGCACATCGAGTCAAGGATGTTTTATGCAGCAAGGCACCTTGAGTAATTTTACTTGAAGGGAGTTGTGACGCCTCTTCGGGATATCAGACATTTAGGCTGTACTTATAGTCTCACTTTCCCTAAAGCCTGTTTCCTGTCTTAATTTAACTCCACTGCTAAAATGCAGAAATCACATGGTTGTGCTATTCGCATTCATTTAAATCACAAACCACTGACAAAGTAATACACATGCTTAATAATGCAGCAAGTTACAACATTCTGCAAATAAAAAAAACAGTTCCACCACCATGAATGGAGACACAGCATGGTCCTTTACAGTGTGTTTGAACATGTACCAAACAGTGGTGAGATCCTGAAACTGTTCCAAAAGGCCTCGACATGTAAGCCTTTTGTATTGTTATGTCCATACTTCTTAAAAATTGGAGTCTATAGAGAATAATATTCTTGTTATAACAGTAAATTAAGAAACAATATTGTCTTGAATGATTTAACTAATTTGTTATTTAATTACGTTCTTGTCCTGTTTATTTGTTGTTCTTCAGAGTGTACAACTGAAATTGTTTTCCTGCTTGTCAGTCAATTAACTGTTAATAAAATGTCAAAAGAAGATATAGAAGGTGTATTTTTTCATAATCACTGAAGTTTCTAAATATCTTTTAAGAAAACAAACCTAGACTGATAATTCACTCACATACAGTGAAGTTCTCATTCTTTTTCTAAATGAAGTGACATGCTTATTTAAGGGTTAAAGGTCACAATATTTTTAGGGAGGCTTCATGTGACCTTAAGGACCTACATTGCTTCTGGTGACCTCTCAGTGACACCGTTAGAGGCGGGAAAGCAGAGCATCACAGTGTGTGGCCATAAGGCTAATGAAGTACCACTGCACCAGCACACTGTAGGTCAATGACTTGTTTGTAAGATCATTAAACCCTTAAGGCCAATTTGTGCTTAATTTTGGGGGTTGTGTTTAAAGATATTAACTGAAACTGTTTCTGTGACTACACATGATCTATGGTTTTTCTACTTAAATCATCTGTGTTTTTTTTTTCCAATCTGGTGGAGTAGCTGAGGTAAGTGACAAAGCTGCTTTTTACTGAATCAGTTCAGATCAAGGCATGAGACAGCCCAAGGCACGAGAGCAGTGACCCCACGTTGACAAGTAGTATTACAGCAGTTAATTAAAGTCAGACCAAGAGGAGATTTAATTAGACCTTTATTTTTATCCAGACCTGATGATCCTTGCTGAGATATGCAGTAATTTTATTTTTGAACAGTAGTGTTGACTAGTCTGTAATGAGTCTCATTCAGTGACTGCAGATGCAGCAAACAGCACTTTGTAGGTACATTGGCAGCTTTCTTTTTTTTTTTTTTTTGCATAATTAGATATTTCTGGCATATACTGAATCTGCAGATTTTTATGACATAACTGTGAAAAGATACAGTTATGCTGTGAGTGGTGACTGAGTGAGGATTTTATAAAACTGAAGACCAGTGGGTTTTGTTTATGGCTTTGCTTGTTTTCTCTTTAATGATATTGTTTGGTCATGGTCCTGACCTGACTAGAATTTGTCATTTTTAAATGTAAGGAGACTATAATTTCCAACTGGATGAGCATTTCAGTCTTAGATTTCAAGAAACAACATCATATACACAAGTTAAAAAACTAACAGTGTGTTTCTCTTTAAATGAAGTGACCAATTTTATATAACTGGTTAAATGTTAAAATTAGCCCAAAAGAAAGAATGGTATAAAGGATATAATGAAATGAAGACAGAAACTGGAATAAATCATTCATTGAAAGTTTAGTACACCTTTACCTGCTTTAGAAGGCAGCACACCTGTACCTTCCCATGCTAAACTGACTGTGTAGCGTGTGTGTGTGTGTCTGCACAGTGGTAAGGATGTGTGTGTGGTTTTGGGGGAGGAGGGGGTCGGTAATGAGGAGGCATTGTGTCTCTTCGTAATGACAGCATGGCTCTGACAGAAGCTGGAGAAGACGCCTGAGGTCTCCAAGCGGAACTCTTCGGCTTGGCGCAAGTGTGTGTGTGTGTGAGTGAGTGTGTATATCTGTCCCTGGGCTATAGGAGTCCTCCTGGGCTTTGTGAACGAAAGTCAAACCGTCAAAGACAAAAACAAAACCTGACCACCAGCAATATGAAGCAGAGGGCAGGCCATTTGGCTGCTGCCTGCTCGCTGGTGCCTCTTAGTGAAAGCGATGGGTGTGAGAGCTGAGGGAGGGGGGGTACATTTGAGGAGAGAGAGAGACAGAGGTAGGAAAAGACCACGGAAAGAGAGAGAGAAAGAGAGGGAGGTCCAGGAAGTTGCAGAAAGAGTTCAGGGGTCAATTCAGCCTGCAGGCCTGGGTGATGCTTTCGGGGCTCTGAATGCGAGAACTGTATTGCATCATGGAAGTCCTTGGCATGTCCTCTTATTCTTGCCTCTGACCAGACAGATCCTTCCCTGTGGCTTTGTGCACACAAAGACATACGCACACACGTAAAACACATGCACCTTAGTTCTTTGTGTGTGAGGAGCCAAACAGACAGTGGTGGAAAAAGTACTCAGATGCTTTAGTAAAAATGCCAACAACAGTGTAAAAAGACTAAAAGTTAGTCGTTCAATCAAAATTCTACAGAAGCAAAAGTTTAAACAAATCGTCAGCTAAATTTCATAGAAAAACTGTTGTATCTGAGAAGATTAGTCAAGAAATATCTGGTTGGTGGAACTGCTGACACCTGGACATCTGAAACATGGCATAAGCAACGACTGACACAGCCGAAAGAGGTATTGTATTTTATAGAGATGTCTGTTTTTTAATGTAAAAATCAGAAAAATAAATACAGTATAACTGTTGCTAACAATAGTACAGTAAAATATAGTAGTGGAGAAGAATAAAGTAGCAGTTTTAGATTGTAAATACAGTAAATACACCTAGTTACTTTCCACCAGTGCTAATTTGAGAGTTGAAAATAATCCAAAGGTAGTGTAACATGTTGTACTAAACCATATTATACACAACAAAATGCATATTAGAAGGCTATTAAAGTCACTTTGTGAAAATGTCCTACAAATCTGAACAATTAGTGGAGGAAATCCTTCGTGTAGCAGAGTAAAATAATGCTTGGGGGGAGTCTGCAGCTATTGTGAACACACTGAAGGCATATCTCACATCTACAGTGAGTAAGATTGACAGGTTTCTTCTCTGAGCTGAAGCGAACCTCTTGCCCTGAGTGTGTGTAATGAGAGACAGGTCTTATGACAAGCACTAATCAGCCCACACTCTTGACCCTATGGCAAAGAGGCTGACACAAGGGAATACACCCTGACACCACTAACAACTTCTCTGACCGGTGTGTGTCTAGATGAGCATGTGTCACTTCAGGTAACACAGATATTTGGCAGGAATTAGTACATATTAAGTTCAGTCTACATAGAATGTTAGTTTTCTTATAAATGGAAAAGTACTTTGATATGAAAAATATTATAAGAACGATTGTACTGGTCCACACGGGAAATCCGATTGATTTCCAAGCCATATTTTCTTTATTTTTACTACTTAATTGATCCTCATGTGGACAGTTCATGGTGTTACTGCTGGGTTTCGGTGTCTTGTCCAAGGATAACTTGACAGGGAACGGAGAATTAAACCACCAATCCTAGGATGAATGGACAACTACACAACCAGCTGATCTACAACCACCCTTTACTTTGCCTGATTGTGATAATGGATTCTGTATACCTGATTTCCAAAGATGAATAAGAGATTTTTTTTTTTTCTACAAAAATTTGATATTTTACCAATTTTCAAAGAAATCTAACACAGTGAAATGTGTAAAAAGTAAAGGGGTCTTAAAACTTGCCTAAGTAACTCTAGCTGGAACAGAAAAACTACAAGTGCATCCCAAAAGGATCCAAATGTATCAACGAGTGCTGTCTATTTACCATGTTGTGTGTGTGTGTGTGTGCCAGCTTCTATTACAGTCACGTGACACTTAACAAAAGTGACAGCAGTTTTCTAGGAGGATCATCAGTCCAGCTGATAACAGAGGGGCCACAGCGTCAGATCAACACACTCCCAGCTCCTTCAGTGTCAGTGTATCTACAAAGAAGGCATTATACTGTTCATGTACTCATCCAGGTATGTTTATTGTTTTCCAGAGTGCACTGACAGACCAGAATAGACATACAGCACAGACAAGAGTCAGCATTAAATGTCAACCAGAAAAAAATTCAGTCTCACTCTGTGTTTAGGTTTGGTAAAAGTGGTGAATAGATATATAAGGTACTTATGAATAGATACATATGGATCGTGTAAGTTACAGAACCCGTTAGTCAACATATATGACACCGCAGCGAAGTACAAGTGGAGTAAAAGTGCAGCTACTGTGGAGTGATTATGAGTGTTAGACAAACATATTAAGATACATTTTGATATATGCGCCAGTATTTCTAAAAGTCTCTTCTGATAATACAGGAGATGATATATGGTAAATAGTGCAACCATGGACATGTTCAGAATATCATTCAGTCATTATGGAGGTTATAAAATCAGCATTACTGTAAAATCTGTGAGACGAGTTAGCAGATGTGTCGCTCAAAAATAAAAAACACAGTCAAATAAAAAGGATTTGACTGAAGAGGCAGTGACTGGTGAGTGTACATTTTCACTCAGCACAACATGCTAAGAGTTTTTTTTTTGACAAGACATTTATTGATCAATAAATCTTTCACTGAATAAATATATTACACAAATCATATTCTAACATGCACAAAAAAAAGCAGTGTTGTTGTCATATTCATAAAAAACTACAATATGTAAAGGGCTGGTTTCATAACTGTGGTTCAGCATTTATTCTTTCTTGAATGACAACCTCTCACTGTCCACAAAGGAAGAAGACTGAATTTGTTTAACTGGCCCTACTTTTCAGTGATAAGATATTAAATAATTAATTATGAAATGAATTCAGTTCTTCATTCAATAACAAAAATCCTAGCTGAGAATATTTTTGTTCATTCAACGTGCATAGTGTCCCTCCCTGTTACTGCATGTGGGCTGGTTGGCAGTAAACGTTTGAAGAAACGAGACATCATATCGCTTTCTCAATTCGAGCAACAACACAACCCCAGCATCACACACAAAGCACAACCTGTCTCAGTGTAATCTCGATGGGCTCCATGAGTAACGCTGAAAGTGTTATAAGTGTCAAGAAACAACTATTGCACATGGATGTTGAGAAAATGTGACTTAAATTTGCGTCAGTTTTAACTGATATCACACAGTACACATACATGCAATGGATGAGAACACACCTGTCACCTGTGACTCTCAGTCATCATTTTGGCTTACAGCTACTGTATGAGGAGTGTAAAAGCAACAATTTTGTAGTGGATCATCACTCAGCACAAGCACGTACAGTAGAAATTATTGCACCACACATGTTAAGTTATCCCTGCACCAAAAAGGTTACACAGTAAACCCTTTATGAGATGAACAAATGAGTGTTGTACAAGGAAGGTAATACTGCTGATGGCAAACTGTAAATCAAACATGTGGCCATACACAAAAGGAGAGAAGTGTGCAGAAATGCATAATCTGGATTTACTGTATTTCTACTTATGTCTGAGGAGTTTATTCGGCACAGTCAGTTTCCCAGTGTGCAACTCTGGTTTCCTCAACTGCACAATGCACAGCATCTATTTGGGCCAGTCCACTCTGGCAAAGAAAGGATGGGATTTGATATCATCCACGCCTCCCACTCCAGCCCCCAGTCTTTCCATTGGGTTGTACTGGAGCAGCTTCGTAATTAGACAAGACAGACAAACACAAAATATAAATTACACACTTTCATTGGAGAATTTATCACACAGTGAGCTCAAGTTTGCATATTTACAGTAAAGAAACTGATACATGAGAATTTGACACATCACAAAATATCCAAAAAGTTCACAACCTTTACAGTTACTGAGTGTAGTAGTGACTATTGAGCTGGGTCACCGGAGCTAGGCTAATTACAATTTACAGTTTAAGAAAGGAGTGACAGCATAGCGTCTGTACTGTACAGTGACTCTACTGGATTGGTGACAGATGTATACTATATAAAGCAAAGATAAATACAGACTAACCATATTAATGTCCATCTAAAGAGTTCTAGTTTTGAGGATTTGCAATTAGCCAATATATGTAATGTATAATAACATATTATCATCTGTCGCAATCTAACACACAAAAATTCCACTTTCCAAACCTTAAAAAATAGAAAACAAAGCAATTGTAGGAAGATGTAGTTTTGTTTTATTATTTATTATATTTTTATTTTTGTGTTTTTGTCTTTGGTGATTAATTATCACTAATGTTGCACATGCCATAGATAATTTATGAATCAAATAGTCTTTATAACAGTGTGATGTTGTCAGATCTTCTGTTGATGAAGTTCTCAGAAGATCCACAGACAGGCATCAGTGACTGTTGCTGCTCTTATAACTACTCATTACTTCTACTATATTTACTATATAAGAAAATGGAAAATAGTTTTTTTTTTTTTCCTGCAGCCTTTTCTCTGGAAAAAAACTTCCAATTAACATAAAACTAACATGCTGAATTACTTAGCAGTTGTACACAGCATGGGGCAGATTAGTTACTGTGATCATTTTTCTTTAATTTTACACTTTAAGTTGCATTTGGCTTTTGAAAGTAATAAATACAGACACGTAAAAAAATATATATTTATGGGTCACGAAATTATATTCTATACATACAGAAGACTGAATTTATACAGCAAAAGTAACAAGTAGCACTGCAGACTCTCACCTGCTCCAGCAAAGATCTGGCCTCCTCTGAAACAGACTCTGGGATGTTGAGAGCTGTGTGGCGACCAATTCCTGCTGGATGGCACTGCAGCAGAGACTGTGCAGAGGGAAGGAGGGGTGGAAAGAAGAGAGGTAGATAACCATCAAATTAAACAAAGAAAACCTGACGTAAAGAGAGCTGAGGGGACAGATATACTGACACCCGCAGTGCCTAGGTCAGTGTGAGAACATCAGGACTGGACAAATAGGAGGAGACCAAAGAGCCTGAGCACCTGAAACAACATTGATCACACCAACTATAACATGAGCATCATTTCACAACTGTTGCTCTTTCTTGGAACTGCTGTATGTCAGAGTAATTGAAAGCAATAGAAAGAACGACATGGAAAAAAGACATGTTGTGTTTGGTCAGTTTGTTCTTGGTTTATCCAGCTTACTGGAAGGACCAACAGTTAGTCAGCAGTTAGTATAAAGCCACCGGTCAAAAATCACCAAATTCAGTTAACATGAAATTGTTGCAAAATCATGAAGTAAAATTATTCCAAGAAAGGAGTTAAAGGGAGCATGCGACCTACAAGTGCTTTTCTAACTGCTGAATACAGTCCTATTGTTAATATAATTGACAATAATAACTGTAATCACAGTATGTGGCCACAACATATCCTTCAGTGCATCTACAACTACAAATTATAAAAACACATTCAGCAAAAGAAAGCTGTAAACTGTTTGTGTTGGGCAGGACCCTGTATGTTTTTTCCCATCAGTTAGGTCGGTTGCCTCTCTCCCTCTCTCCTGATACATGCTGCAGGAGTTCTGGCTGGGTTCCTAGCCACAGTCAAGACTGCTCCAGGCAAGATCTTATCCTGCAAGGATCAAGAGACACTATGTGCGCCTGTGTGTGTGTATCCTTGCCAGGACCGTACCCAGACATAATCATCAAAGGAGACATCTGTGTAACTCAGGTTTTTTTTCCCAGGTAAGTGGGTGTGTAATGTTCAACATAATAATACTAACACCCCAACTCATGTTTGGACCATTGAGGGGAACAACTGATGGCTGATAAGAAAATATGCCCTCTGGCAATCAGTTAGAATTTAGTCAAATTGAGTAGACAATGAAAAATTGAAGGGATAACCTGCACCTGCACTGGGTGTCTATGTGTGCGTATATGTCCTTCAAGAGCAGCAAGTTTTAATTAGCATGTGTATGTGTTTGTGTACATGTAAAACAGCTGAATATCTATGTGCTGCTTTGCAAACAAAAGGCACTGAGATGCCCCTCTCTCCTCCCAAGCCTGTCTTGAAAGAAGTCTCTGGTCCTGGACCAGCTCAAGCACCTTGAGAGCTGCCCGAGTCTTCACCTTTCACGCCGATCCGAGGTCGGTGTGCTCTGAGCCCAGCACTGCTCCAGGAGCCAGCAAAGAGGCCCACAGAGAGCTGACCCCTGGCCCAGCAGATGGAGCTCAGGCTGGGGGAGAAAGTCACACCGACACCCCTGGCACTCCCCGAGAACCAGAGTAAGAGACGGGAGCCAAGACGCACCTCACACACACACACAAACAAACAACTCCACCTACTCAAACACATACAGACAAGCACACATAGTCACACAAAACCTGGCAAAACCATAAAGACTGTGAGAGAGTTGAAAGCCAAGACACCTACAGACAACTCATAACACCTTACCCATAACAAAGATAACTTTTTTTCAAATACTTTTTGACTCACCGTGCCAGTCAGGAGCTCGAACAGGATGGCGCCCAAACTCCACCAATCACATGCTGCGGTCTCCTCGCTGATTCCACCCACCTCTGAAACAAACAAAAAAGAGAAAGACAGGATTTTTAAAAATTAATAAGCAGAATAACAACTTATGCGTGGGGTAAAAACACAAACAAAAATAATGAACCAGTCATAGATGTAAAATAAGAAAATAATCAAACACATGACGATAATATTTTTTTTATCTTAAGCTTACAAGCTCCTTTATGCATCTTGTATTTAAACTGAATGACATCTTGAATTACTTACAAAAACACGGACACAGTCACACACATGAAAACAAGTGTGTGTCTCATAAAAGGGTGATTTGCATAATAAAAAAGCAGTTAAATTGAGGAAACCGTCTGTGCTGTAACTTCACACCATCTGCATGACCTGACCTCAAACACAAACACACAGGCATACAACACACACACACACACACACACACACACACACACCAAGAAATGTAAGAGCAGGAACGCGAGAACAAATACTGCAACATTTTTGTTCAGTTTTCTTTACGCCTGCACAAGAAATGATGAACACCACAGGGTAGTGCTGCACTAATGATTATTTTCATTACCAAGTCATTATCTGCTGATTTCTTTGGCAATAATTTATTACTTGTTTGGTTCGCTGTTAGTTTTACTGAACCCCAAGTCATTTCATCAAACGTCTTATTTTGCCTATTCAACAGTCCAAAGAGGTTCAATAACAAAGTAAAAGTAAAGCAGCCAATCATCACATTTCAAAAGTAGCAACTATTAAGTGTTAGCATGTTTGCTTGAAAAATAAATGACTTGATTATCAGAATTTGTTGTCAATTCATCTTAGCTTGTGGCCAAAATTCTACGAGATTTGGATGAACAACCAGTGAGACAGCAGCCTTGATGGAAGTACATGTACATTAAAGTATGGCATGATAACCAAGAGTGATACTTGCTAAAGTCAAAAGTGTATGAGAGTGTCACTGAAAGTGTATGTATGTGTGCGCTAGCTCCACTGGGTACCAGATGGCCTCTTGTGCCGCTCAGCTTCTCTCCACTCTGCTCCAGAGGGAGGGGTCCTGGTCACCCAGAGGGATGGGACCCAGGGTCACAGCAGTGCGTGCCCAGAGACCAGGCTCCTCAGACGCGGGAACATAAGAGACAAAGACCTCTCATGTCCTGGAGGCTGCCGGGAACTCCAGGGGCCCATGCAGCTCTCTTGCAGCCAAGGTTAGAGAGGGCTATGATACGACTTGCATGTTGCGTATACACAAGACACATACACACATGAACATACAGCCAACTGAGCAACCAGTCTCCAGGGCTCCCCAGGACTACTGTTTTGACAACCAAGGAGAGAAGATCGTCATTGAACGGACTACTGATACCTGTGTAGTTAGGAGCTGGAGGGGAGATACTGGACACACACACATACACACACACGTCTCAGAGCAAGGTCGATGTCATCACAATGGATTAATGTCTAAGGAGCTGCAGGGAGAGTACAGTGGAGCTGGCTACACTTACCGCTCTGTCAGAGAGAGGCAGGGAGAAAGGGAGATGGAGAGAAAGAGGATAGGAAGGGAGAATAAACTGCAAACAGACCATGGGTCACTCAAAGCCGACTGTTACAGAGCGCTGCAGTAAGGAAATATTCAAATTTGATCACTAACCTGGCATTTTCTTACTTGAACAGCACATGAAAAACTCTCAAATTAATCATAAGAATTATAAGATAATAGAAATGATACTGAGGAGGTCAGATACACCAGTATAACAATACAGTGCAGTCACCTCGTGATCTCTTCTTCCCTTTCCCCTCAACAATGCAGTTCCCTCCTGCTTTGTATCTTAATCACACTCCATCTCCTCCCTTCTGGGGGCCATAAGGAACTTTCTCTCTTCTCCTCTTAGACCGACTTCCCTAAAAACTTAACTGACAGTCATTGTTGAAAGAGGAAGTGAAGTGTGTGCAGGTAGGAAGTAAGGAGGGACTGGTGTATGATGTTCCAAGACTATGAATGTGTCTTGTGTGAGCTTTAACAAACTGAATAATATATTCCAAACAAAGTGAATTCAAACCCATGACTCACTTTCACTGTGAGTAAATATATTCAAATAATATAAGCAGATGTTTTGCCCAGGGTACAATTTCTTCCTTGAAAAGTGTTTTAAAACAATGAGATGACACCTCAGTCTCAAAAGGGGAAGTCAACTTTATCTTCCACCAGATCATAAGCTGAGCACGTAAAAGAAAAAGAAACAGAAAGCAAACACAGGATGATGTTTGGTCCTTTATAACAGACTTTACCTCAGTTACCTCAGAGGGGAAGAATATTGTATTTCCCTTTTCTTAGACATTGAAGACAATTAGTTTTGGCCTTGCTTCCCTCTCAGCAGAACAAAACAATTTCCATTTCTGCTCAACTTTGATTGAGTTACAGCGCTGCTCGACAGCTTTTTTTTCTTATTACAGAACCAAACATTAGCCATCTGATGTTTAGCAGTAATGATGGAATGGGGAAAAAGTAAATAATCTGAAGTGCAGAATAAACAGATTAATACCCTGCCACTTTATTTTCCGAGTCCACTCCCCTGTTTTTTGGGTGTGAATGTGTGCGTTTTAAAAAACATGTTCCCCTCCTTCTTACACAGACACTCACACGCGCACATACGGTCACAGCAGGCCCCCTGCTAGCTTTCTGGCAAACAGTCATAAATCTGTCATCAGGAATGAAGCCGTCGCTAGAGCTGACCCTGTCTGGATAAACAGCAATGCATAACAAGGGCACAAGAGACATACAGTCACTAACCTGTTCTTGTGTGTGTTTGTGTGTGCGCCCGTGTACTTGCACTGCACACACACATCATACAGCTATAAATAAATCTAGGGGTCTGCACTGGAGTAAATACGAGTAAGAAAAATAAGTGACAGACATTACTTTGTAATAAAAGAAAGAAAAAAGTGAATAGAATGAGAAACAAGTAAAAGAGAGAAAGTTGTCAGTGTCTCATGAGGACAGTCATTATGTGGAAGTGTTTGTCTTTTTGCTCAGCATCAGCATAACACACCCCCTGTTGGCTGCTATTATGTACTACATCCCCAGATCCACATGGGATCCACAGTCCTTTAACTAACAAGATATTTCACACCTGTGCTGAGGTCAGTTCAGTTCCAGCTCAGATTATCTCTTTTATCCATAAAATGTGTGCACTCACATACATTCACTTATACCCCTCTTTCCTTTGCTTTTCCCCAGTTACTCTTCTTGCCCTACAGATAATGTGCACATCAAACTGAACTGTGAAGTGTCTCCAAATCTCTAAAAAGTTTAGTCAATTAACCAATGTACAATCAATTACTGAAAGACTGTTAGAGAACTTCTGAACTAACTTTTGAAAATCTCTACATTAATTACAGTAATTACTTGCATGTCCAAAACTTTAATCCACTATAAGTCAAACATTTACTTTGCCAAAATCCTAATCTACCGACCCCACACATTTACCAAAGTAAAATCTCTCACTGCTTTGAACAAGAGTATGATTAAATTAATTAAATAATAACATAAGCGGTTAATATGTCTCAGCTTTGCACTTAGATTTTAAGATACATTATGCATAGAACTCCTCGTGCTGGGCTTTACGCCTGTGTCTTTAGGTCATCTGAAACTGTAACATATGCCCTGATGCACTTCTATTTCCATTAGTAGGCTTTTAAACAAGCTGTTGCTAAGGGAATAAAAATGCACACTTTGGATATTACACAGAGCATTTGTTGCTTTCAGATTTATTACAACAGTGTCATACTGTATGTTCTAGACACAAGGAGGATTTAAATCTGAAGTGACCTTTCTGGATTGAGAGAGAGGATGAATATGAGAGCATAGCTTAATATAAAGTATGTGGAAGAGTGAATGAGTGCAAGGGTAATTGTGTATGTCTCTGAGTGTGTAGCAGTGTTTTCAGGGAACAGTGATGCACTGCGCATATTTAAGAAAGATGTCATTAAACACATTACACATCTGTCAATCTATCCAACAGTCCAAGTGTGAAGCAACATACTGTAAAAGCTACCCACCCATAGATGTCAAATGCATGAGCATACACAGACACAGACACAGACACAGACACACACACACACACACAGGCCACACACAGAAGTGCTAACTCGGGTGGTGCTGTAGTC
>JAUBNQ010000016.1:10218522-10236430 GCA_032353495.1 Ctenopoma kingsleyae | reverse complement strand
CACACACACACACGCACACACACAGATGTAGTGTGAGCAATTGGAAGCCAGCATCTGTTGTGTGTGATGAGAATGGATAGGGAGTTCACAGTGATGATAATGATAGCAGGGCAACTCAGTTGCTTTGAAAGTAAAACCATCCACATGTTGTTTTGTCCAATGTCACTCAGGTCACTGCCTCCCTCTGTTTGACGGTCTATCCTCATTCAACTCATCAGCTGTTTACATTCAACTATAGAAACATAAGGAACAACCCCGGATTTTGTGAATTACAGAGCTGAGATGTAATAGTGGTAAAGCTATGTCTTTTCTGGCATTACATTAGGTTTATGAGTTCATGTTGAACATGTGATATTCAATACTGTCCACTAATATTAGCCCAGGGTGGTTATGCAGTACGCCAGATTGAAAAGGTTACAGAGCATTACAAATACGGCTGTATTTCATTGTACGCACTCACCCACACACATGATCTACACACACATCCTAGAGTGAGTGGGATGTAAGGAGGCCCAGGTGTTGGCATAGCTAATGAAGCATGCCGCCACCTGGTATTCAAAATAATGACCTGTGACACACACTCATCTCTATCAAACATCTGCCTGGAACAAGGGCAGAGAAAGGGGTGAGAGACAGGAGAAAGAGTAATCAGGTGAAGTATGGGAAAAGACAGCTGAAGGTAAAGAAGATAATAGAGAGAAGATAAAACTGATGAATGTGAGATGTGTGTACCTTACCTTCAGCATACTGCAGCAGAAGGAAAACTGTGTCTTCAGAGACAATGAACTTCCTCAGTTGCACCATGTGGGGCACAGAATGAGGCATGATGGTCCTCTTAGTTCGACCACAGTCGCTACTCCTTCTCAGACCCTGCAGCAAGAAGGTAGGGAAGAGAGGCAAAGGTGAATAATTTAAGTAAAAGGAAGCACAAAAAAGGTGCATTTAAGGACAACATAACCCAAATAAGGAGGACATAGACAGAGGGAGGAAGAGAAAGGTGAGTGTTTAGGTTGTGTGAAGACTAAGGTGTAAAAAAATGAGGAGGGGAATGTGGCGAAGGAGAAACCTCCCATTAACAAAGTGCCAGCTATGCCCCATGGCTACCCAAAGTCACTGGATTCATCAAGCCACATACAGCGCGTGACTTTAAAACAGCCACACAAATCTGTCAGCGCTACAAGAAAAGTTCACATTGGCTGAGAGTGTGTATGTAGGTGTGTGTGTATGCGTGCGCACAAGTGTGTAGTCATTTGTGCCTGCGCTGTGCGTTGGCATCTGGCACACGTCTCACACCTGAGAGCAGAGGAGCTGACAGGGACAGGCCCATTAGAATCAATTACACTGGTCACACACAGGGGCTTCTGGCACACTTCACACTTACAATCAGGAGGACAAGGATGCGGGGCACGCATGCACACGAACACACACATTACACTTACTTTCAGGATGAACGTCTCTTGTGTTCTCTTGTCCACAACCAAAAGAACCTATGATGGAATAGTGCTATTAATTGCAATGCATGAAACAGACAGCCTAAGATGATATAGTGGTTATGTCCTCCAGAGTAGTGTTCAATGACCAGGTCACGGCACACATAAGGGTCACTGCAAGATAAATGTAGATCCCTAAATTATACTAGAAAAATTGGCATTAACACATCCAACTTAACCCATAAGCAATGTAAGTCTGCAGTGTAATAGGACAAAGGGCGGGATGCTAAATTAAGTGAAAACTAAATAGAACATTTTTATAAATAATTTATACCTGAATCAATTCATTAACTGATCAGTTCAGAAAAATTAAACGCAGCCTTGAAATAAGAAAGGAAAACCTCTCGTTATTCACATTTCTGTCCATATACGAGATGCACACATTTCTTTCCTGTGATGTGACATTTTTCAATTTTGGAGCACATGTGCTCCTTGATAAATATGTCACCACAGAGCCATGCAATGTGTCATAACAAATACAGTAATGGCTAGCAGTACCATCTCCAAATGACCACCTTCCTCCCATCTGTACCCAAAACTCCTAACATCTTTCAATTCACTTTCCTTTACGTTCTCTCTCAGTCCTTTTCTATCTGCAAGCAATATCTTCATTGCTTTGAGCCCTCCTTTTCCCTATGACATCTCCATTGCCCTTTTGCTCCTTCACCATCTCAGGGGAGAGCTTGAGCATATGTGTGTGACCCGGTGTGTGTTTGTGCAAGGTGTCGTGCTTGCGTATGTTTTGTGAGTGCCTTCTCTGCATGTGACCCTGGCTGGGACCAAACAGGTGCAGGCTAAATGGATATGAATGGAGCTGTGAGTAAACAGAGTGGCTGTGCTAGCCAGGGCGCTAATATAATTAAGACACAAACATCAGGGAAGGGGGAGGGTGGGGGTGGCAGTAGGATGAGGAGCTCTCTCCATCTGTCCCCTCTGTCCCCATTAACAGTGAAAGTAGGAAGAAGGAGGAGGAGGAGAAAGAGGAGAGGAAAGCTGGGCCATTTCTGAGAGCTTAGTTTTCACTTATTTCCATAAAAAATTGCTGTGTGTCTGATTTGGTTCTAACATATTGTGGATTTCTGCGTGCACATCCTTAGAGTAATACATGTTGGTATTGTGTCAACATTTTCCTTGGGGTTGTGTGTGTGTGTGAGGATGAGCATCATCGATTCAATGTTGTGTGTCGCTCTCTGAGCTGCTTGCCAAGCCATTTCATGGCTGAGTGGTGAAGTTGCTTCACCGGCAGCTGGTTGAGAGGACTGGCAACCTAAACTGACCTTGCAGTGATGCTAAACATACACATACACTAAGCCCTTACCATACCATCCAGTAAATCTATTACTTTTATTGCTTCAGATAAAAGAGACTGTCGAAGAAGGAAAGGACACAGGGAGAGATTTGGAGATGAATGCCATCCACATTCTGGGTGCGGCCCATGATCACATAAATGAATGTCTGGTGGACCTGAGTGTAAGTATTTTGTTAGGTCACTGTTACATTTTCAACAATTCTCTTTTTTCATATTTAACTTAATTAAAATTCTGACATTACATGAAACACAGTGTGTTGTTTCTTACATACTCTGACCTGTACTCGTACAAAAAAGACAAACTGTTGACGTGTTTATGTGGGAAGCAAACAAAAAACTAGATTAGTTTTGAAGTTTCAGGATTTGATAAACTGACCTTATCTATGACCCCCAGCACCCTGTAAGCTCTCAGCTCCTCAGATGGACTCTGTTGACCTCCTCTGCTGGTAGAAGGGCAGCACTGTGCCCCCAAAACCTTGGGAAAATATATTTCATTGTGTTTATTTCCTTAGATTGATGCAAAGGACTCTCAATGTGCATTTTTAAAAGAGATTTAACATTTTTCAAACAGACTTGCTGTTTTCACTGCTCTCTGATATACTGCCTCAAGTGGTTTGAGGACCCTTGTGGATGCATGTATATAAGGCATATATGCATAATTTGGCATTTGCCTCCCACTCACCACTGTTTGTGCTGAACCTTGACCCATGTTGCCTTTCAGATGCTGACTGGAGATCTGTTCTGCACGCATCAGATACTCTGCTGTCTTCTTCTTCACTGCCTCTCGCCTCGTGGGACTGGGCTCACCTGAGATAGGGATGGCACTGTTAAACATTTCTATTATAGTATTTTATTTGCAAAATATCATGTTGTTACTGTGGGAACATGGATAACAGCAGCAGTAACAACAACAAACTATAACAAAATGTCTTTTAGGCTTAGCTCTTCCAAAGCAAGGTCAAGATGTTGTGCTGGTGGGGTCTGTGACTGGCTCATGGACAATTAAGCAGGGTGGATACACTCTTCACAAAACACAGTCACTCATCCAAGTTCTTGACCACACTGACCTTGCACTCCTTGCAGCAGCAGGTCCACACCCCTGCGATAATAGGAAAAAGCTTCCTGGTAGTCTTGCTCTTTTTCCTTCTGCACAGCCAAACAGATAAGCTCACTGGCTTTGTCCAGGTAATCAGACTTTATGTCTTTTGGGTTGCCACCACTGGCTTTCTTCAGGTTGCTGGAGAAGACTGGTGCTCTGCTTGGCCTGATGACCTCTGGGTTGGGGGCTGAAGAGGCAGGGACTGGGACAGGAGATGAGGTGCAGCGCTCATGCAGAGAGGGCAAGCGAGGGCTGCAGCTACTGCTAATGTTGGTGGCTCCCCCCAGTGGCTGGTTTGGGGAGGTGCGACCTGAGGCCATGCCATCATCCAGCTCTGCTAAAGAGTCTGTATCCACAGCCAGGGATGTCAGGTCGCTATCACTGGATGGGCCTGGAGAGAGTAGAATGCAATACAAAACGGACAGAGATACACACATGCTTCAGTATACGTTCAGTCAATAGATACACTGAATAAAAACAAAATTCTGATTGAGCTCTAAATATACTTGATGTGTAAAAATACTCTACCTCCATACTCAGATGTGATAGTCAAATCATCTGCACCACTGATGTCTCTTTGAACTGAAAAACATGTTGGCACATCTCTGAGCAAGTTTGAATTTATCACAATCAGTTAATAGAAAGATTACTTTTGTGATTATTGACTATTGTGTGTTTTCCCACCATCAGAGCTGCAGTCTGATAAACTGTCAACCAGAAAGTCAGAAAAAGGCTCAGCTGGTCCAATGAGCTCTGAGCCGTCGTGGACCTCACCTCCCTGGAAAGATATTAAACACAGTATTCAGTATACAGTCTCTCTATGAAATATGTATTTCTGCATTTGTGTGTGTATTTGTTCTGATATATATTTACCTTGAAAAAATCTTGAATGTGCTGACTACTATAGAGAGCAGGAATATTAGCGGAAAACTGTAATAGATCCTCGGAGCACTGTCTTCTTTGCTCAATCACCGAGTCATCAAAGCGACCTATATAAACAGATAAATGCATAAACTGATATAAAGACACACAGAGTAAGTGATCGATCCGATCAGGTAAGAGCTTTAGGTCTTTATAGCTTTATCAGGGCAAATATCCGACAAAAGGTTAGATTCTTACCAAATACTTTTGCCTTGGCAAAAGGAGGAAACAGCTCCGACTGGCTGCATACATTCTTGTGCAGCTGCCAGAGATTCTGATGAAGCTTCCTGAAATCACTGTATCTCTTCCATACAGTTATCTACAGAAATGCAGACAAATGAGATGAAGGAAGACAGATGTCTGAGCTAAGGGAGGAGTTTAAACATTTATCAAGCTTCACAAAATGCATAATTTTTTTTTAACCAAACATTGCTCAAAAAAGTAACTTGATTTTGTACTTGTCTGTAAAAACCTTTTATAGACAGGTACATAAAGCAGACTTTACAATATCTGAATCATTCAGATAGATTATGTCTTGCTGAAGATAACAAACATTCAGTTTATTGACTAGCTCTCCATAGCCTGATAGTACAATGAATTTACTGCTCCTGCTCCAAACCACGAATCAATCTAAGTCAAATAACTTAAAGTTCTCATATCATCATAATCTTGTGCAACAAATCTTCAAATACAAGCCACAACATCACACACACAAACCTGAATGAAGCAGTTCCTTTCTCTGGGGATAAAGCAAAACAAAATGGCCTAATGTTGATATGCAAGTCTGGTTTCCTATATTTTTTGATGTAGGACAAACTAAGCTGAGAACCACTCCCAAACAAGAGCAGCACTCAGTAAAGTAAAGTAGATATGTGTTTCCAGGCAAAACATTTTTCATTCTGTCTCTTAGCGACACATGCAGTAATTGACATCATGCCCATTGCATTAGCACTGGTCCCATGCTACATGGCATTCCCCAGTGTAAGAGAGAATGTACTGTTTTTACTGAATGTTTTTAATACACTGTGAGACAAAAGGATGGTTAAATTACATGTTATACTGTATAAAAGACAAAACTATTGTCTCAAGTGAGAAAAGGAATATCTCTGCGAGGAACCTCTGAAAGACTGAACTTTGTGACAGGCATTTCTTAATATTTAATCTGTGGACAATAAAAGCTTGAGGATCAGTACTGACATACAAAGACTGAGCTTGCAATGTAAAAAAAAAAAACCCCACAATGAATCAGTGTGTGAAAAAGAGGAACTATTCCAAACTATCTGCCAAAGCTTTGCAAACACAAAGTCACCATTTAGAAATAAGGATTTCATGTTTTACCTCTTGGACATCCTCTGGGTTCTTCCTGGAGATTATCTGTGTGGAAAAGGGACATAACAGCTCAAGACTTTAAAAATCCCATGTGAGTGATTCCTAAGTGTACAGTATAAGATCTCAGGGCTGATTTGGCTGCAGAGGCGTTCTTGCAGAGCTGTGACTAGTATGAGCAGGAACACAGCTCTGAGTGTGACAATGAGTGCATTATGAAGCGAGTGACGAAAGTCTTGAGTGTTACAACGAGACATCACCAACTCATCTTTCTCCCAAGTTTCTAAACTGGACACCCTGGTGACTGGAGGTCTGACAGGGTAGATAAAAAAATGAAATGTTTCTCTTCATTTTTGATTTCACATATGTTTTTCTGTACAAGATGGGCTAGGGTTACAGGGGTACAGGAGACCATGCTTAGAAATTAAAGCCTTGCTGTCCAAACACACAGGTGGATTTTGTACAGAGGAGTTTTACAGAAAGTAAAAGTCTCACTTTCTGGGAGAGTGACTGAGATTTCCAATCTCACAGACTCTGTCGGTTATAACTGGTTTATAGCGGATCTAACTAAATCAAAATACAACAGTATTCGCAGGAACATGCCTCAAAAACACTTGCAATATCATGTTAATTTTAAGATTTTTTTTTTTATTTAAAATGCTTGACATTATCTTCTACATAAGGATAACCTTGAAGCACATCTATCGTATCATCCCATAGCTGGCTAGTTAGCTCTAAAGCATTTACCACAGCAATTGGGTACGATAATCACTATGGCTAACATTGCTAAGTTAGCAACTACACAACTCAGTGAGGTTAAATAAACAGATTTTAAACAAAAATCACGCGTGAATGTGTCTGTTTGCTACATCTGTGATGTTCACAAAAGCACCACTGTCAGCAATTCAGAAAGGGGTTTTGTAACGTTACTTGTGTTTGCATCATAGTTGCTAGCACTTCTCCAGCTACACAGCTAGTTAGCTAACAACACTTAGCATTAGGCTAACTAGCTTTCGGTTTTCCTTTCCTCCGTTTACTTACTCTTGCGGTGACTTTGTAGACAGTGTAACCTTTCTTGTGCTTTTTAGGATCCGTAACAGTATAAAACCGAGCAAGTTCTCCTGTGTCCCGCTGGGATATCATTCTGATAGTGACAACATTGCCAAAGCTACCAGCTAGCTAGCCGTATACATTCATTGACAGCAGCACAGTAACAGGCAGACACATAGGTTAGAGCGCCCCCTAAGAAGAGTCAGGGAAACTACCTGCCTTTATATCACTACTTGCATCCACTTAACATTTTATTATTTGAGATATACTGTATTTTATTACTTGGTTGATTATTAAGTGATTGGTTGATTAACACAATTCACAAGTGTCAGTGATAACTGCAAGTATTAGTGTAATATATTCTAATACAGCCATGGGTTACATTTCAAAATGTCAAGATGGAAAATTGCTGATCAAAAATCAATATCATACCATATTCATATTGGCACAATATGAATTATTAAGCACTCTAGGTAGAAATAGCATGGCTAAGTAACTTATTTATGAGTATTTGTGCTTTTATGAAAGCTTAAAGTAGGACACCAATCTAAATTTCAATATGACATAATTCTAATTAAAAATTAATACCAAACAAAACAAAAACTATATACTATGAAAAAATATAATACAAGTAGAAAATACACATTGTCCTTTAAAGCTGAATATCAAATCAGACATAATAAAGATTTTAACAACCCTGACTTTCCTGTTTAAGAGTGCAATAGATTGGATCTATTCCTCATACAGCCCTATTAAATTATTACAATCCAGAGTAGAAAAAATATCATTCCTGCTGGGTTCAAAATCCATGAAGTGCAGAGTCTGTGGGATGAATTACTCTGACATGTGACTGTTGGAGTCTTCATCATATTCATCACAACGCCATTTTTGTAAAATCGGACATTTGTCTGTTGAAAAGAAAATATATGTTTTTATGACACTGCATAAAACAAGCATAAAACAAAATCCTCAAAACCTTTTTGACAGTGACTTTGACCTACACACGTAGGAAGAATAATTCAAACTTTGACAAATCCAGTACCATAGACACATACAGATAAATGTATCAAACTCCCCATGAGACACAAACTAAATTACAAATTATTAAATTACAAAATATAAATGACAAATTACAATTCTAGATTAAGATTGGAGGCAGAAAAGAAAAGACACCAGACTGTTACTTACATCTTCATCAGAGATCAGCTGAGCTTGTGGTAGTGTCTTTAGCAAACTCTCATACTGAGCAATTTCATTGTCAGACATCCTGTCAGAAATTATGATAGAAATTAGAATTGACAAAGAGCATAACGAAATACAGTATATCAGCATGCAATATGTACAACGTAATCAGATGTTTGTAAACCAGAACTAAGGCTAGTTTAACCTCAGCAGAAATATTATGCGAAGGATTTCATCAGGACTTACTGGTAGTTGGTGTTTGAAAGCTGTGTTGTATTTGGATGGCTAATACACGTGGAGATATTCAGTGCAGGGTAGTAGAACATGAAGGCCAGACACATCTCATCAGTGGTTGCCAGACCCATCTGTAGGAGGAAAATGTGAAACACGCAGTGATGGAAGTAAGAACAAATATAGTATATATAGTATATACAGTATATACGTACCTTAGTGACTGCAGTGCGATTGAGAGTACTGTAGGTGCACTCCACTACAATGTCATCACCCTGTAGTGAGACAAGTAATGTAGTATAATTTATACAGTACTGGTAATATTATATGCAGTAGGTTTTAGAAACTTAAACAAATAATACAATACTAATAAATGCCTTTTAGACATGTGATTATAATATATGGCAGTGAAGGCCTACCTGCTTGATGGTCTTTATGTTTCCCAAACTCGTGACTTGCTGTAGCTCAAAGTTGTAGTTTTCATCCAAGCCTAAGAAGTCAATTTGTTTTCCATTTCTACATAGCCCAAGGTGTTCAAAATGAGAGTAACACAATGTTTACAAGATGTATGATGACATTTAATCAGCATCAAACCTGTGCACATGATCTACATATCAAATCAGATTATACTGTATGAATGTCCTTTTTTAATTCTTCAACTTTGATATTGACTGATATGAAGCAAATCTCCAGTCTGTCTTTCTCACCGATACTGGCCAACTCTGACTTTCCTCCCAGCCAAGTGAGTGTGCAATATCACAGCAAACACTTGAAGGTCAGGCATAGGGTTCACAAGCTAGGAACGGAAAGTAAATATGATCAGGAACACTGCCATAAACAACAACAAAATATCTCTTTACATGTCTCTAATAACCTTCTGTTTAAAACCTATATTGAAGCACAGCATACCTGAGAAAGGACAGTGGTATTGCACACACCATATGTGCGGAACTGAGTGGCTTTTGGAGGAATGTTGTACTCCAAATTGTCAAATCCAAGCAGGCCAGAAGTCAGGATGCCCACATCGTGCTGTCGGAGCTGAGTTGTATAGTACAGTCTTAGTCCTGAGCTGTCTTTCCTGCCTATGTAGAGAGAGATACAAGTTTAAAAGTAAGTAAAACTAAGTAAAATAAGTTTAAAAATGCATTTTCGGCATGTGATACAGATATATAAAGAAATAAAGATTTATTTATACAACATTGCTTTACTATGAGTGTATACTGATGATATCATCAGGATAATTCAGTCTGGGCTTGAACAGTATTAGAGACATTCTGTGTTGTAAACTGGAGGTTTAGTGCTTACGAGAAGTGGACATGAAGAAGACAGGGGAGTTAAAAGACGCTTTTAGATGCTAAAAGATGGCAAATATATGTTGCCAAACATTTTTGGCACTTATAGCAGGGACTATGTGAGTCTGTGAGTCTCTGTGAGTCTCAACTTTACGGAAGTCCACTACTAAAGTGCTGTGTGTAACCAAACTGTACCAGTGACATTCAAGTAGAGCAATTAACTGATTTGGGATTAACATGCAAATTATTATTATTGTTTGATTAATCAATAGTTTATGAAATGTTATATAAAACAAAAAAATACAAATGCCATATTTCCAGATCTTTATGTAACATGTTCAAATATTTATTTTTTCCCATCGAAGAAACACATTCAATAAATGTAATCCCTCACAGAACAAATACGCTGTTACTAGACAGTATGAAAAGACAGAACAGTACAGACCTGCTTCAAGGTTGGCATTATTGTAATGGATTTCCAGCCTGTAGAAAGTACTTCCCCCTCCTCCTATTGGAATACCTGCATTTTCTGGAAGCGTCATTACCTGTGGTTTCAGGGATGAACTGGGTATCAGCATTGTCGCATTGTCAGATGTCATCAAATGTTGTCAATACACAACAAAGTAAAGATAGCAGTTGGCTAAAACCAGTATATGGATACTTGATTCTCCCTTACCCCTCCTCCCACTCCCCATGCAGCCACGACCCGGAAGCAGGCATCTCCTATGTCACCCTGGTAGCACAGCTTGTCATACGTTTGAGTCACAAAGGAGGGGCAATGGTACAGGAGCATGTGATGAACAATGCCATAGTTCTCAATCACTGGTTCAATCTGAGAGAGATTTTGTATAGAAGTTTTAAATAATAATGGATGAAGACACAGGGAAATCAAATGTGAAAATTATGCTCCTTTTTTATATACAGTTTTTCACTTTAGGGACTAGTTTTATATTAGATGATGTCTAATCTTGTGCACTTAAGAAAGAATAAATAAGAGTTATCCATAGGGTATTGACATAGTAGGTGGAGTTTTATCATAGGAGTGATCAAAATATAATGAAAGTCTGATTACCTGAAATATATGAAGTTTAGTATTTAAGTTTAACTTTGTATTAAAGTTCATGACCTTGCAGTGGTAGTAGGTTTGAACAGGAGGGATAGTGATCTGCAAAACATACAGATGAAAGTAAACAAAATGTCTACTGTGTATGGATAGTGGATAGTTAGTTATAGTAACAAACTGAATAGTTTTTAACATTTACATTAATCATCCTGTAAAACAAGAATAGTGCATTTCAGTTCTGTAATTAGGGTAGGGAATGGGCAAAAAATGTTTCCCAATGTTTTTGCAAAAACTTGTGTCTTATTGAATTATTCAACATTTACATTGTTCACTATGACATTAAGATAGTTGCCGGTGGGTAAGGAGGTCCTGGGAATGTAGTTGAGAAGGTTGACCTCCTTGGTGCCTCTGCGGGCACCATGGTAAGTGATATCATCTGTTGTTCCATATGCATAGATCAGCTTAACGGGTTGAGCCTGTGAAAGAGATGGAGAGAACAACATTAAAAAGCTTTCATTAGGGGCAAAGGGATGTTGGCACATTCCTGTTTTCAAAACTGAAAAATCATGTCTTTATTCAACTTAAAAACAAATTATTTTACGTTTAGGTTTACTGTGCACAAGCACAAATACCAGCATGTATGGACAGGTTTGTATTACTAAAACCATATAGCATTTCAGGTGTTCAGTGGGAAACATTTTGTGCCTCTTGTGTGGCCTGTTGTTGCCATTGTATTTGTGTCTGAGAACACCCTATCAGAGACAATGTCAGGGAAAGTTCAGGGGAGCCTAACAAAAGAATGATCAAAACAGACTTTACAAGGACTCAAGCAGGAAACTTGAGCTTTATGCAGATAATTAGCTGGACAACACAAAACTCATGTTACAAACACTTATCCTCAACATTAAAGAAAATACAGCTTGTTGATTGGGTTGAGGTTCCATGGTGAAAAACAACAAAGTTTAAGTAAGGTGTAGTGGATAAGAGATGCTGGCCTGCAGCCATGTACTGTATTGAAAACAGGTAGTTGTGTTCTTACACAACATGGTTTGTTAGTTTGATACAGTATTGATAGTTTGCTCGTCTTGCTTTGATACTATATCAAGGTCCAACCTGATATTTTCTGATCAGTGTAATATTTTTGCAATCAAACTTCACTTTTGCAAAGAGCGACAATAACTCCTGCTGCTCTTCGCCAGTATTTGTTTTCCTTAGAATCATTGTCACTGATATAGAGTTAAAAAAATGTCTCACAGTAATTTGGAAGTCTTGGTCATCACATGTCTGAATGGACCTCTGAAAAGTCATGACGGTTTGACCTTCGCTTTCAGACAGAGACAGGAGAGTGTAGCTCTGAAGTGTATCCACCAAAGGCATGGAGTTCCCTGTTGCATAATAGTCCTAATGGATGAAAAACAAAACATTTTCAGCACATGAAAGGTAAAATCGTTTTTGTTTGCTACTAAACATGACAAAAATATACTCAGTGTAGTTTTCTTGCAACACAGTATAAAGTGGAAACACACTGCTACATTTGTATGACATATTATGTATGTGGTGATGACTTACTGTGAAGTAGTTTCCACTTGGTCCGAAGCCCCCTATGACGATATCTGATCCCGTCATTCCTCCATTCGGACTCAAGCCGATGCTCACCCAGCCTGTCGTGTTGATTGCCAGTTTGAATGTAATTATTCTTTGCAGACTGTCGAAGCCCCAGTTCAAGCAGACCAGATTGTCCGGGTCCAGGTACACCATGAAGGGCATGGCAGGGTCCGATGCCCCAGCTCCTTCTTTCCAGGCCAGGAACAGGTAGAGGAAAGGAAGCAGAGAGCGCATGATGTCTCTGTAAAGTTGGAAATCTTCAAACTGAACTGAAGGTCTGTGGAGCTGCCAGACACCCTCCCACCCTGCGACACACCTGCACTGTTAGATGGACTCGAGTGATACAGGTAAAAAGAGCTCAGTCATCTACCAGTTGCCCTCGTGGAGCAACAAACGCGGTGCAGGAATTTGAATGTGAGCTCACTCACATTACAATTTTTGTGCTAACTAAAGATTTCCTCATTATTTAATCTACAGCTTCACTGTTTTTAACGTCAACGCAGTGAAAAGTCTTCAAAGATTTTCCCATAGTTACACGCATACACCCTCTCTCTGTCTATTTTCTGCAGACTTCATCTACAATATCCACTAAACTGTACCCCACCCCCAAACCCCTCCCTCATTGCTATGAGCACCAGTTGCACTTTTCTACTGACAGACAAATGAGACCACTGCTGGACACAGGTGTTGTGAGATGTAAGAGAAAGTGAGGCAGCAGGAATCAAAGGTGTGCTTTTCAAGCCAAAATGAAAAGTATCCCCTCTTATCTCTTATCCCTCTATTTGTCGCCTTCTCATCAAAATTTTATGTGAATAATGTGGCCATTCTTTGAGTGTACTCAGGTCCTCACCACTGCTGTAAACATTAGCGTTGAATTTTCATATGCACACTCATATTTATTTGTTTATTTATTTATTATTATTTATAGAACAAAACTTCTACTATCGCTGGTGCTTCACATGTCAAACGCTTTTAGCCTCCACACATCAAATCATACCTGAACATTTTCTTTTTTTTAATTTTTAACTGACAGCACAAATATTCCAGTATGATTACATACACACTGACAATTCATGTGGCTACAGGGCTGCAAACTGAAGTTAGAAATTATTAACTGAAGTTGTTGAAACTTTCAGCTTTTACACTGAATTGACTGAAAGTCAAATTGTCAAAAGATGCTTCAGATCCTTTCAGTGCTTTAATTTCAGCTCTCACTGCTCCTATCCAACATCCCTGACACGAACAATCAGCACTTTATTAATATGTTTAGGAATTTGCATTGAAAAATATCATGTTTTACAACAGCGAGAGTGAGAGTAATCATAGCGTATGAGCTGGACATTAATACATTAATACATAATACAACATTAATGGTGGAGATGTGTACTCAGTTGCCAGTTTATTAGGTACACATACTCTAATACATTATTCCTACAATTAATTGGATCCCATTGAATGTGTGGATATTCAGTTTTTGTTCCAGCTGTTTTACAGAAATGTTGATTCAACTGAAAGATCACTTTGAGGCAGGAATGGATTATGAGAAACTTTGTCCCTGGCTACAGGGCTGCCTTTAAGAGGTGGAGGGACTTTTTGTGTTGGTGTGCTTCCTTTTTGATTGTGGTTATTTCATGTTCTTTTGAACACATTTTTTAAAAACATTTTTTGAATCTTGAATCTTACATTTTGTGTCTTTTTTGTTGTTGTTATTTTCTTTTGTCTCTTTCTGTATTTTCATTTTGTGTTTTTTAACTGAGATTTGTGAATTCCAGAAAGAAATATAAACAGTCATTAGTAGCTCTGGCCTTGAAGCCTCCTTATGTTAGTTCATATTGTCAGATGTTTCGTTATTTAACATATCCTAATTATCATAAATGAGGTGGACACAGTCTTTGACTGTTTTATTAGCCTGTATTAGTTTTAGTTGTGTGTAACTTATGAACTGGCAACTGTATCTGACCACAATATTAAACATTTACCCTGGCTTATAATGCAATAGCACATTGATCCCAGCAGAGGCCGACTTAAGCATAATAAATTAGTTCAGGGTCACTCCCTTTGAGCCGCAGTGCCAGCTGTGAGCTGTCAATAACACTGTCAGTAAATACACCACAGTAGTAGTCTGTCAGTAGAATAAAAAAACAATAGCCTATAAGGGTAATGCAGTAGGAACTTCTGTAAAGGGTTTAGCCTAATAAGCAGCAGAAAACTCATTAAAAATATTTATTTTCTTTTTTTTTAAAGAAAAATGTTAATGTTGTACTAGACATATTTGCATATTTTTGTATTATTTGAGACAATTACTTGCCATTTGTATTATTTTGTTGTCTATGTGTGGCATTATCTAAGTTCTATATTTTCTTTACATTGTGGCTTTAAGTGCGGGTTTATTTTCAGTGGTCATGTCTTGGAGCGAACCTTTCCGGTTTCTTTCCGCGGTGCAGTCACTCCCTCTCTGCTGTCAGCAGCTCACTGCGCTGTACAAACTGTCTGTCGCGCCGAGCTCGTCCTGTTCCGACTGTCTGCTCCCGAGTTTTTGAGAAAACAGTTTGAAGTCATGTGCTGAAGCCTCCACCGGGAGGACACACTGCGTTTTGTTCGCCTTCAGTTGAAAAAGCAGCGGGGGAAATGCTCAGCTGAGGACTGAAATCCTGAAAACCACAGGGCCCGTTTTGTGTAATGATTGATAAATGCTGCGACGATGGCGCTAAAGGTAGGTCTGACACTTTTTTCTGGGTTTTTTAACGTTAATCCTGATGTGAAGTTTCCTCCTGTTTTCTTTGACTTTAGTTTTTAACGACTCGTAGGTAGAGTCGCAGTTTCTCACATTAGTTCATAGTGAACACTTCACTCGATAAACGACATATTAAAAGTCAAAAACACCTCAATTATCTGGATTTGATGGGTTTAATGGAGGCTTACAACACGCGTAAATACGGTAAATGTGAAATGAATGTTTTTGCTGTAGTCTACATGGAAAATGTGTCTCATTAAGAAAGTGTCTTGTGACATTTTACTACCTTTCCAGTGCGGGTCAATGCTACCTCTGTGGAATTCTGGGAAATGTGGTCTTTTCGCTGTGTACGCCTTTATTCATTCAGCACACATTATAATGATCATTAATCTAGATGAATTATTGTTATTATTTAATTTTAGAAAACATTCATTCCAATCACAATATGTCATTAAGCTACACGGCTCTTTCACCTGGAAAGTCTAAGTCATCATCGTCCCACTTAGGCTCCAAAACAGAAACAAAGTGCTTTCACTACACAAAACAATAACTGAGGCTGTGGCCAGAAACAGTCGTGAGTCTCTCTGTTATGTAGTTCCTGTTTAAAAATATCATCGAGCTTGTTTGACTCCTGGGAGGCTTCAGGTATGAAAGTAGATCTCAGTTTGATGAAGAGCAAATAACCTTGCATTCCATTTCACTGGTTAATGAACACAGTTAGTCACACACTGTAAATTTAATACTTTATTGGTAACACATGACATAATGACTTTTTAGTTTGGATAAGAACTGGCTGTTGAAATAAGTTTGAATAGTGAAATGCATAAGAAATAAATGACTGGGTAGACTGAAAAAACACTTTTGAAGCAAACTGTGAAAATCAAATACATATTTAGAGTAGTTTTCACACCTGGCTGAATGTGTGTGTATGTGTCATTGGGGCCGTGGGGGGAGGGCACATTACTGGATGTGGGGCAGTGTGAGAAGAACTGCAGGCTCCAGTGAAGTACTATGATGGTTCTGGTCTTGTTTTGGTTGAAACTGGTGCCTCGATAAGAGTCATCATAAGAAGAAAAAAAACTAGTTTGACCTGTTTACTGTGTTCTTACTTCACTTTGCTTGACTACTGTGGAAAGTGCAGGTTGTGCTGAAATGTGTGAGCACATTTACATATTTACCTATAGGTTAAGTGCTTCAAACAAGTGTCCTCCAAACATGCACTAATCATTGTGCCCTTTTCTTTGATTGTGTCCAGGCACAGGTTTTATATGACTTCACAGCTGAGCCTGGAAACAACGAGTTGTCAGTGAAAGAAGGCGAGACACTCACTATCACCAACCAGGTACATCCATCCCAGCATGCCTCTGCTGTCAGTGGGTGCTGTGTCAGAGCAGCTACTGCTGCATTACACCTGTGTCAGTAAGAATTTGAATCGAGTTTAATTTTATATTTGGGAAGTTTTTACCTCAGAATTTAGAATCTCACGGTAATAGTTTTGTGTATTGGAGCCTCTTTGTGCTCTTTCTGTAGCTGTGTTATTAAAAACCTAACGGCCCTATAAAAGTCTGACTCACATGATCCCAGGTTGTTCAGAACTGATGAGTGTCACAAACACAGAGAGGAAGGAAGGGCAAAAGGGGAAAAAAAGCGAGCAAGCAAACATGATGTCATTACATCTATTCATCAACAGTTCAAAGGTCACACACTGTGTGCCGCCCTATCAAGGTCAAAGCTAATAAACTTGCTAATAAAACAAATAAACTGACTGGCGTTTTCACATTGTCTTTGCAGATACTAACCAGGTTACTGGTATATTTTTTTGCTTTAACTTTAAGTTCTAACCAGGGTTTCTGCACATGTTCCTTTTAATTACTTCATGCAGTATTAGTAAGTTTTGTTGCAGTAGAGTGGACAGCAGTACTTGTAGCAATTAGTCCTTGGCTTGCATCAAAATGAATTCAATTTAAAGTGTGACTTTAAGGGAAACTTAAGTAAATAAATCTATTTAAATTGAGTTTTCACAGATGACTAATAGGCTCATGCTCACAGCAAGAAAACAACCTTTATTCTCTCATTACAGAGCATCTGCTCTCACCACCAGTGCAAAAGCTCAAACAGCTGAACAGCTGGATGTAAAATGGGTTTCTGAGTAATAAAGTTACTATAATGTATGTCAACATATTGTCAGATTCCCTTTTAATTTTTTTACCATATGATGCAGGTATCTAATCTCTGGTGGTCTCGCCCACTGATGCTAACATATTTTTGCGTCTTGACTGTATTTTAGAGTATTGGAGGGGGCTGGATTGAAGCACAGAACTCGAGAGGGGACATCGGCTTGGTGCCAGAAGACTACATTGAGGTGAGATAGTCACTTAGTGAATGGCAGTGATTTCCTAACAGACCCCTCACATCCTGCTTTGAATGCGTTACACGTCAGAGCACAATCTATCATTTCAACTTCTCAATGCTTCTATCAGTAAGATACCTCTATTTATGTTTAAGGATATGCATGGTGCAGTGACTTGCCTGAAACTAAAATCACTACAGGATGTGCCTCCCTCAGGGTTGTGCTGATTAGGTTGTTTGTGTGTGTGTGTGTGTGT
>JAUBNQ010000016.1:10206426-10217238 GCA_032353495.1 Ctenopoma kingsleyae | reverse complement strand
TGACGTTTGTGCAGCATGTGTGAACCCCAGAGATGCAGAAGTGAGAACAGGTGCAGTAGAAGATGGTCAGCGTGGCCTTGTCATTTCTAAAAGGGGAGGGTTTCTGGCTCCTGTAAAAACAGAATGTTTTGTCGTTAACAGAAAGGAAGTTCCACAAAAATGAGTGTACTGCTGGATCAGTAGAAATTTGGTCACAGTAGGTGGTTGAGTCAAGACAGGAAATGTGTCAGTCTTATGCCTCATTCTCTCGCTCTCACAGCCTCATGCATACACATCTGTTACCAGCTTTGTCAGCACCTACCCTGTACCTGTAAACCTTCACTGCCAGTGCTTTGTGATGATGTCACCTTCTTTTCCCCTCAAGGTGGATGCTGGGGGCTTGAGTCCCCAGCCCGACACCCCTGACACCCCAGTTTCCCCCTACCTTTCGTCCCCTGATGAGGTAACCATTAGCTGGGGGTGGTGGGCGTGGCCAGAGGCATGAAACCGAGCCCTACCACCTACCTTGCGCCGAGCCCCCTCCACTTTGATTGGTCTGCTTTAGCAAATTCCCCCTCCCACTGCCTAGAGAAAGCATGATCTCATCTTCTCCATTCACCTCACTCTGCAGACACAACATACTCATGCATCACCTATCAAACTATCAGCTGTCACCCACTTTATACAAATGAAATGAATCAGCACCGCACTACAAGTGTTTATAGATCAGACTTTGTGATCCTTAGATTTCAAATACAGTTGACTAATCACACTGGACTAGAACATATACAACAAGTGATGATCATCAGTTTTGTATAGACTTCTATATAAAATGTTATAAATGTGCTGCTGTGCTTGGAAAATACTGTCAGGGTGATGTTCCTGCAGTAACATGTATTTTTCAGTGTCATTGCTGCAATTTCCTCTGAAACTACTGGTTTCTTTATTTTTCTATATGTGAATTACTTGCTATATTTAATGATGCAGCTCTGGTTAGGTGATCTGGAAGCATTGGTTTCTTATCATTAAGCTAATTGCAACACACACACAGACGCACACCATGTTGCATGTCTTCCCAGTGGTGTATACAGTATGCCTGTCTTGCAAGCATGACATACTGTAAAGTTGTCTTTCTGGCCTGGAAGTACTCAGTGTACTCCAGACAGATGTATATGGACTTGACAGTGGTAGTGTTTGTGTGTGACTTTGCACATTCATCATTGTAAGCATGTGATGTTTTCAAATATGCTTTTTTTTTGTATTATTTGTATTTGCAGTTGTTGCATGTGTTAAAACATTTAGCTTACACCACAAACCATACTGCCATCACCATGTTGATAAATTATCAGCATTAGCTTCTTGTTAACAGGCCAGTTCAGCGTCTTGTGTTTGAAAAAGCATGTTGTTTTAAAACTGCTGTCAGATTCTCTTTAAACAAACTCTAAACCAAACAGGCTTCACTCTGTGTTTTCCCTCTCGATACTTCGTTTGTAGTTTCTCTGCTTCTTCTATCCCTCACATTTTCTCTCTCTGTCCCCTCTAGGCTAGTAATGGTAATGATCCCTGGTCGGTGTGGAACGCGGACCCCTCAGGGGGCTCCAACAACAACTGGGCAGCCAATCCAGAGGGTACCCAGACTGGAAAAAGTGCTGCTGACCCCTGGGGATCTGTATCACAGGGCCACCCTCAGGCTTACCAGGGCCCAGGTAAGACCAGCTTTTTGGACAAACCGTTGTTAGAAAAAGTGTCCAGAGCCCTGCATCTGTTTTGGTGACATATACAAAGTGCAAGTTTCATTCTTGTTGATCTTGTACTTCTCAGTACGGCTGTTCAAAACCACAGGGTGACCTAGAGACTGTGGTGCATACACAATACCTCTGCTTCTGTTTTAAGTTATTACATTTGTTTACTCTCTCACAAGATAATTTAAGTCAGAGTTCTTTAAAGTCACACAAAATAAGTCAGCAAATGTAGCACTATGACAGATAATGGAGATTCTATAACATGATTAACATGGTTGCACACACACTGAACAGTTTAGCTTACTGTTTGCAGATAGTTTGCTTTTAAGCAAACTTTAGGGGCAGGGTAGAATAAAAACCTGCTGGATGATGTTGTAAAAAGTCAACTATTAACAAAGAGCCCTCTGGAGGTTTGAATTTAATTTAAGCAAGATACGCTTGATGAATTGTGTGGTACAGTTTCATGAGTTAACTTTTATATTAGGATGTTTGGTATAATCGTAACAGCATTAAGTGTTTTAGTACACAACTCTTTCTCTATCAGTTTTTCTTTCTTGTCTTTTACCACAGTCAAGACAGAAGATTATTTAAAAGTCTGTAGGGATTTTAAAACGTTAAAAAATCTTAATAGCTATTGTTTAGGCCATCAGTTTGGCAGTATACTGTAGTATACTGATCTTAATCTGATACTAACTGAAATACCCTGAGAATATAAAATAAGCCTTCTAATCTTTAACTCGGAGTATTTTGATCCAGCACATATTGTTTGCAAATGTTATTTTAACCAGAGACTTTGACTCTGACATGTGGTTCTGTTAGGTCTTCCGTCCCAGTCTCTCCACAGAGATGCTTCAGTATGTGGACTGGACAGTCAAGTTATGACTCTGTTTTTGCCAGACTATGGAAAAGTCAGCTTCAAACATGACTCAGAAAGATAAATTACTTGACCTGCTTCTTAAATTTCCCAGTTGTTTTTGTGAAAAGGGAACAGAAGGAATAAATGATGAGGGGAAGAATTAACAGAACCTTCTTTCTCTCTTCCCAAAGGCATCTGCCCATATCCTTACCTTATTGATTACACAGGTATCCTGTATATCACCTGGTGGAAGGTTTTTCTTAATGTGTGTTTTTCTGTGTGTGGAATGGCAATAAGTACTCATAAAAACAGATTTCCAGCAAGTACTTTAGGAAATGGTGTACTTTGTTAAAAGCATGTGTGTGAGGTGGTTAGTTTGCATTTTGACGTTAACTCTATATTAACTATATTATGATATAGAGAAGTGCTAATTGTGACTGGCGTTTGACATTTAAGAGGAATGTTACTGGCTTGCATTGTGCATCTGACTCAGAACTGCTAACTAAAGAATGAAGTTGAGAAAAGCAAAACATGTAATGCATTTTTCAGATGATTATTTTACACCCTACGTATGTACGTTCAAGATTAGTTTAGATGTTAGGTTTTTTTGTCTCCATCAGGGTTGAGTTTAACTACTTCTTCAGTTGTATGGATTAACAAATTGACTGACATAAATAACACCTGAATTAAGATCAACATGGATATTTAAACTGCAAGAAAACAGGCAGGAGAGAGAAGCTAGATGTAGCTGTAGGTAATCCTGTGACAATCTCACCAGCTAACCGTACACATTACATTCTATATTCTCTGAAATAGTTTGTTTCTATGGTATAATAATATTTAATATGGTAAAACCATGGTTCTATTGGTGTTTGTGTGTGTATGGAAATGATTTTTGTGGTTGCCCTTTGCAGTTCATAGTTTATGATTTGCCTAACCCCCCCAGAGACGCCTTTCGAAAGTACAAAGACCTTGGGAAATCATGCTATACAAATCATGTCCTTTTAATAGTTTCTAGGAATGAAAATTGAGAAGTCCAAGCACAAAGCATTTTGAAACTTTTGTGTACAGATGTGCTGTGTTTTTGATTGTGAGTTTCTAAACGAGTACATCCATACCTGGACAGATCTGTTTAATACAATGCTTAGTGTCTTGTACTTCCTTCATGTACACTTACACTGTAGATTATTGAACACAGAATATGTAGGTTTTGTCAGGGTTGTGATTTAAAACTTACAACTTTGTGCACGAATGTGGCCTCAGGCGCAGAGGATGATGAGTGGGATGATGAGTGGGATGACATGAAGTCCACCGGAGGTTACACCGAGTCAGAATCTGGTGAGGCTGGAGCGATGCAGAGAGGAGGAGCTCACGCGACTTCAATGAAAATCTCCCTCAACAAGTAAGAGTTAATAACACTCTTGCATAATAAGTGGTGCTCAGTGTAGAAAAGTTTAGAGGCAGAACAGTATTTGACAAGCAGTGGGACAGAACATGACTGTGCGTGTGTAGAGGAAAATTTGCAAAACTATTGTAATTTAAATGTGTTACTAAATTACTGTAATGTACGTAGTTTTTGAACATTCAGTTTATTGGTTCCAGGAATGTCACATTATAGATTAACTTAATAATATAGTGTATTCAATTTCTATTGTTGGACTAAGCCATACTTTTGATTTGTTCTTGTGGGAATCGGCCACTAACATGCACCACCTATTAAAAGCCACATATATTATAATAAATAGTACATTATAGAAATGTCTGTTATTAATGGTTTAGGTAGGTGCCAGTAGAGCAAGACCACAGAAAGTTGCTTTAAACGAGACACTGTGGAAGTTAAAGAGTGATCAGAACCATCACTTTTTTTACACTTTGTCATTTCTCTTTGAGCAGGTTCCCGGGGTTTTCCAAGTCTGGACCAGAGCTCTACCTCTTATGCAAACAGCTTGCTAAGGGCAAAGACAAGCTACCCATCTATGTAGGTTATCTCCAAATATCCATCCCACTAGTTTACAGTATATAAACAGATGTCATTATTTGTTATATCAGTGTAAAGTATGAAATACCATTACTCATATGTAGCGTGTTAATATGTTATTCTTTCTACAGTGTATTTAGCTCTATTACAGCATGGTTTGACATGGTTCCCTATTTTTTGCCAGTTTATGTTTGCTTGCCATGTACAATAAAATGCTGAGTAGCACATTTCTAAATTTGTCATGCTCAGACAGGAGAAGTTGGGCCAGTTTGGGCTTACCCCGAAGCCCAGCTAGACTGTGTGGTGGCTGATCCCAAGAAAGGCTCAAAGATGTATGGCCTGAAGAGCTACATTGAGTATCAAGTCACACCCAATGCAAGTACCCAGTAGCACTTTTCAAACTGTCAGTCATCCGCCTCACAGATGAACCAATTAAAAATGCATATTTCAGTATTTTGTAGTAGTCAAAGTAATAATTTCCTCACTTGACATAACTTATAGTGCTGGTAACTTTGTATAAATGGTTTACAGACCACAAACCGACCAGTCAATCACAGATACAAGCACTTTGATTGGCTGTATGAGAGGCTCCTGGACAAGTTCGGGTCAGCGATCCCTATCCCCTCTTTACCAGACAAGCAAGTGACAGGTAAGTGACTGAATTTGAGAATAACTAATGTTGGACTAATTTTTAAAGAAAGAAGATAAACATGGCATTAAAGTAAATAATTTCTTTGTAACCTTCCCTCTTTTCCAGGGCGTTTTGAGGAAGAATTTATTAAGATGCGTATGGAGCGGTTGCAGGGCTGGATGACTAGGATGTGCAGGCACCCAGTTATTTCCAATAGTGAAGTATTCCAGCTTTTCCTCACCTACAAGGATGAGAAGGTCTGTTGTGCCTCTTCCACTACTTCTACCTTAAAGACTTAAGTTATATAAGTTCATCTGATTAAAAAAGAAAAAAAATTGAAGTGTATAATTATTTGGAGCAGGACTGGAAGATGGGGAAGAGAAAAGCAGAGAAGGACGAGACAGTGGGAGTTATGATCTTCGCCACGATAGAGCCAGAAGCTCCCGACCTGGATCCTATAGAAGTGTGAGTTTAATCAAACTTTGCTCTAATCCACTACAGATAGCACAAACGTGCTGACGTTAACCGTGTTCATTCATGGTCACCTTGTTTTGTTTACTGTGTCAACATGTTGCTTGTCCACAGGGAACAGAAATGTGATCAGTTCAGCAGGTTTACCAAATCCATGGACGACAGTGTGAAGGAAATTCTCACGGTGGGACACGAGCACTGGAAGAGATGTACAGGCCGTACGTACACTTTGTGCTGTAATGACTGTTTATAGTAAAGAAAGTTTCATTATGTGGAGTGTTTTGTCAACTTGAAAAAACTTAATGCACACAATATGTGCGTCTCCGTTCATGTTTTATTTGTTCCCCTCTGCAGCTTTGCCAAAAGAGTACCAGAGAATCGGCAAAGCCTTCCAAAACCTCTCATCTGTCTTTACCAGCAGCGGGTACCAAGGTGATGAATACAAAAACAACATCAAATATTATTTTACATTCCTTAGGTGCAGGCACTTGTTAGTTGTCTTTTCACTGTGTTGTGTTAATCATAACAGTAATGGCAGAAACACATCCAGTTCATTTATGTAGTTATTTGTTATGTGGAAATCTGAATCAAACTGACAAACAGATGTAAAGAAACACTGAGATATTTTAATCCCTTTCCTGCTGTAGGGGAGCCGACCCTGACCGATGCTTTAACAGCTGCAGGAAAGACATATGAGGAGATAGCTCAGCTGGTTGCAGAACAGGTAGTTTTGACTGCTGTCGTAACACATTGTGATATAACCGCTGCATTATTAAGTTACAGAACAGTTTTCTTCCTGTGGGCATTCTTTAGAAATCTTAACTGTCAACATAGATCCCGTCACTTGTTTCCCTTTGAGGACAACGGATGGTAACATCACTTTAAGGCCTCAGGCATCTCAAAGGTCTTAAAGTTTATTTTAGACCTTTTTATCAACCACATTCCACAAATCCACAATATCTGTGAGCATTTCCTGTTTGCTGTAAGTGTTTACATCCTAGTCTTGGCTCTTAATGACCCACATAATCCAGTGTCTTGCTTGTGAAGCTGGAAAAGGAACAAGTCACAGGAAAACTTATTTCTAGTATTTCCTTTTTTTGACCTTCTATTTGAATGTAAATTATCTAAACATACCAAACAGTGTGGCATGTAAAATGAAATCTGGGTTGTTTTTTTTATGTCCCAGCAGCTTTCAAAGGGAGGATTTGTCTGGTAAGCTCAAGCTGCTCCAGACACATTATTAGTGCTCCTGCAGAAGTGTTGAATGTAGTCTAGTGATATCTGTGATACAGCTAGTGCTGGAGAAGGTCATTGTCTGGACCTAGATTTATCTAAGGAGACACAAGGCTAAAACAATGCAGTTTATTTGTGGTGTTATCTACAGAGGCTGCACACAGCATTCCCTATATTCAAGGATATGGAAAGAATGTAGGTAGAAGAATTTATGTACAGATAGTTAAGGCGTATTGTGACAGAAATGGACAATTTAACTTAGCTTTCTGTTATTCTACTGGTATGTTTTTCTTTACCAGCTCACAGTTCAGTGTTTATGTTTACTGGATGTTTAGCTGAATTCATTCTGTGCGTTTTCTGTTATCTATACCAGTTTCTGATCCGTGTGCTGTTTCTTCCTTCTTTTGTCCAAATTTTGTGTCACCAATTTACTTGCACAGAGCTTTCTTGTATGTGTCTTTGTTTGCTCCTTTTCCAGCCCAAGAAGGACCTCCACTTCCTTATGGAGACCAACAATGAATATAAGGGTCTTCTTGGATGCTTCCCAGACACCATTGGTGTTCATAAGGTACATCATGAAATAATACAGAAAGGTTTATTTGAAAGCAAATTTAAAGGGCATTTTCTTTACATATAACAACAAACATATACAATTACAACATATAAAATGCAATGTGTTGAATAAAGTTCTTACACAAGGTAATGTTCATTCAGTTAAAACAATTGTGCAGACCAAGAAGTCAAAGGGTTTACTGTGACTTCCTTAAAAAGTAGTAGAATTCACCACCAGATTTTTTCACATTCCTTTTACAGAACATCACTTGTGCTTATTTTTACATTTTTTTTCAGGCAGCCATAGACAAGGTGAAGGAGGGCGACAAGCTGGTGGCTACTGGTAAAATTACCACTCAGGACAAAGTCACCATGGCTAAACGAGTCAGCACCATGTCCTACGCATTACAAGGTACCACACTCATCTCAGCCAGAGTTTGAGAGAGCCAGAAGTGCTGCAGTTTATCGTGACATTGTTGTGTGACCTCGGTGGTTTCTGCTCTTCTGTTTCAGCTGAGATGAACCACTTCCATAGCAACCGTATCTATGACTACAACAGGGTCATGCAGTTGTACCTGGAGGAACAAGTCAAGTTTTACGAGACGGTAAAGGAATTTTTATTGTCTATCTATCACAGTAAATTGCAGTCTGTTACAGTTTGTCCTTTTTGTTGCTTTCTTACCCAGGTAGCAGTTGGATTGTGCTTAAATAATAAACCACTCTGTTTTTGTAGTCATGCTAGTTTTTTTCTCTCAATCCCCAGATTGCTGCAAAGCTGAGACAAGCACACAGTCAGTTCACTACAATGTGAAAGCCTTCAGTCTCGCACTACAAGACGAGAAGAATTACAACATCCAAAATATAATTGCTTATACTGCATTCTTTTTCCTCCTTTTAATTTAAATTTCACTTCTCTCTTTCTCTCACTCTGAACTCATCTCTTCATATACTGCCTGTACAAGCAGTCCCAGCGGATAGTGTTACTTTTGTTCACTTCTCTCAGAAGTGTATGAACAAGTAATGAGCATTTGCAGCAACTGAAAAGGCTTTCTGTTATTCTACTGGTGGTACACATTAGTGGTAAAGCGTCAGCAGTGATAGCATAATAAGGCACACACATTTAAATACACGTTTGCCTTTTTTTTGTTATGAATAGCTTGTGACACAGTTTGCAGCTGTGAATTTCTTCACGCATGAGGCAAACTCCAGTTTTTCTGTGATCCGAGTCCAGTTTCTGTGCAGTTGTAATTGCGAACACGTCTGTGCTCATATTATTTTAAAGTAACACTGACGTTTTTCAAACTTTGTTCAGTGTTAAAATGGTAAAGAAGTGCTCTACACATGCAGCAAAACTGTTCAGCACAGTGATATATTGGCAATAAAAACCAAAGCTATTCTGCTTTCTGTCAACAGAGTAAGCTGTTAACTTCTAAATGTACCTTTGACTGCATATCATATCTTTACTGCGTTTTTCTCAGCCAATATTGATTTATTTAATTATTTCTGCTTTTATAAATACTGTTAATGTTCAAGTTGTTGAAATTGAGTTCAATTGTCTGACATCGATAGTTGAAGCAGTAGAGCATTTTCCTTAAGAATTCAAATAACACTTGGAGGAGTTATGGAGAGCGCGTCTTATACATGTCCACTGCTGGCAGTGCCTAGGCCCCTTTTCATCCTGAGCTTCCTCAAAAGCTAACAGGAAGCTCCACCTTCTTCCTGTCTTGCTCACGTGCTATGCCCCTTTTGAGGAAAAAAAAAACTTGTTACCCTCCTCCAGTCTGCACACTATGCCGTTTACATTTAAGAAGAAAAGACAAGATGTCACAGTGAGTGATACTCAGGTTCAGGTTAATTTAAGTGGTGTACGTTTTAGCCAAAAATCAGTGAAGGAATGTATCACCCAGTTCTTCTGAAGAATATTTGTCTGTTTCTGACCACATTACAGTGTTTTATGAGAAGAATCTGTACCATAAGAAGAGCTTGGGACAGAACCATGGATTATTTCATGTATGCAGTTTTTCCTTTTGCTTTTCACCACAAAGTTTTCAATCATTCACTAATCTTCACTCTTTATTTTCCTACTACGTGATACATGAAAAATATACATATATATATATATATAAATATATTCTATTCAACCTATCAGGTGCTTCTTGTCATTGAGATACTATTTTATGTATAGAAATATTTGCAATACAGTGTAAGTCAGAGAGCAAAAATTCTGTTTGATTTATTAAACAATGATTTGTACTCACTGGGAGTTCCAAAGTGTTTTTTAGTGTGCATGCATGTTTGGAAGAAACCTCAACTTGTTCTCTGTTACGTTCCGAGTGTACAACACACTTTGCACTCTGATTTTTTTTTTTTTCCCACAGTAAAGCCCTTATTCGCACTTGCAGATTCTTGCATAGGAATGAGAATGAGTCGGCAGCCTGTGCGAAGGGTCAAAGAGTGTGTTTGTGCAGTCTTGTAGGGAAGGAAATGAAAGAGCCCCTTTCACCCCACATTCAGCTCTTACTGCCATCAGGTGCAGCTTGATGTGTAGGTCACATAAAATGGGTTGGTGAAGAGGTTGTGTACACCAGTACATACATTCTTATGTTAGTTATTATCACTGAATGTGCTCCAGTCTTCTGGGGCTTCATTGGAGTTAGGTGTGTTTATTAATCTACAAAATTTTTGCTAAACACTTAATTTTTTTTTAGATTGTAAGGTTAACTTATTACACCTTATACATTTTTTCTGTTGGCCTCTAGACTGCCTCTGCCCAACATGTGCCTGCTATAGTGACACCAACGACACCATAAACCTCAGTGTGAAGTAATTTGCATGTAAGTTTTCGTTTTAGAACTAGACACATTGTGTTTATATGAAATAGCAACCCCTGTGACACATGATATATGTAGTGTTTATTGTATAGCACATGTATACACAGTCCTCCAACATCACATCTTTTCTTGAACATATACTGTAGTTACAGTAGCACTTACTGAATTAACAGGTTGAGGCCTTATTTATCTAATACAATTCTGTGTTCTTGTCATGAGTGATTAATACATTTAGTAGTTTAATGAAAGGTTACATATTTGATTAAATGCATAGTTGGCTGAAATCAAGTGAATGGAAAATAGCATATGGCTATTGTGAACAGTACATCCACACGCTGAATGCAGAGCATACAATTGCCATTGTTGTGCATGCCTCCTCGCAGTGGAAGACGCTGCGACCCCTCTTTTTGTTTTTTATTTTATTATTTTTATTATGAGTTACTAATGATGTGAAAAGTGCTGAAGTGTCAAACTAAACGTACAAAATAGTAGTAGAAAATGAGGAAGAACTCACTTCCCGTGACTGAGTGACAAATGTC
>JAUBNQ010000016.1:10186233-10203651 GCA_032353495.1 Ctenopoma kingsleyae | reverse complement strand
TAACAGCTATTTAGAGTATATAGAGAACAGTTAAATTCTTTCTTTCTTTCTTTCTTTACAAATATCAAATGTCAATATAAACTTCAAGTCAAACCAGATTCAAGGCTTATTTGATAAAATACAATGTCTAGTTTGAGTCTCCCAACCAAAAAAACCTTGAGCAGAAGGAATACTAAAATTAAGTCTGGTTCTGAAAAGGTGTAATTACCACATACATGTGATTAAAAAAAATTTTTTTTTTAAATTACATGATTAATCTGAGACAAAAAGGGACCAGGTGCGACAACATTCAGTCAGTCTTCAGGCAGATTAAAGCACGTATTCAAAGCAGTTGACCCAGGTCCTCTAAGTCAATATAGAAATCTCACCTGCAGCTCAAGGACTTTGATGCGGTGCCGGTGGTTCCTAAGCTCCTCCTGCAGCTCAGATATGGTCTCCTTCAGTGCCACAACCTGCTGCTTTCTCTCTTCATTCTCATGCAACCAGTAGGAAACCTCGTCTGTGCAGCGAAACATATCTGGGCATCTCTGCCCGTTCATCTGAGGCAGTGTGGCCACCAGTCGACACATCCCATCCTCCATCACCTGTTAGATGAAGAAGATTTGATCAAGTGAATCCTCCAGGTTCTTATCAGACAGGGAACATCAAGTTCAGGACGGTCAAAGAGGCCATCACACTGAGGCCAAATACTAGACCAAAACAACAGAAAAATTATAAACTCAATCAGTCATTGCAGGGTTTCCAAAATAAGAGTAATTTGTTGTTCTAAATTTAAAAGCATGGTTTGTGGCAGTTTATGGTACTAATGCAGCCTTTTAAAGACAATTATGTATGTATGTAAACATCATTTCTTTTCATTCTTGACATTTTTACTTATCACATATACCAAGTAACTGGTATACTGATCAAAAGTTGCATTTTTAAACTGAACTAAACTAACCCTTTTATACCATGCTTCTTAAACTCTTGTCATATGTCATATGCATGTTATATGGTCTTTATAGTTTATATAAGTACATTTACACAACTCTAACTAATATTAGTAGTAGTAATAGTAAGTACTTTACTTACATTAAATACAATTTTGATCCTTTTTTGATATATCATACTTTATTCTATTCCACCACATTTCAGAGGGAAGTAATGCACTTTGTCTTGAGCTAGAATATTTTTTTACATTAGAAGTTTGTATAAAAAAATAATTTCCAAAATATTCTGGATTATTAGAGAGTGTTTTTCTCACTTACTGCATTAACAATTGTGATTAAAGTCAAAAGAGGTATAGGTGTTCAATAGTTCGCAAAAGAGCCAAAACCAAAAAGTTCAAACTATTATACAGACTCTTCGTAGCCACATTAATCTCAGGACCTCTTGGACTTGTATTGTGACCTTTTGAGGGGCAGTGATATAGATAAACTAGTTACATTTACACAGTGTTGCATCAGTATAAACAATCTAATAATGTCAATTATGCTGTGATTATTTTAACTATGTATTAGTTACAGTTCTCTAAATAGCAATTGTGTTTTTTAATGTTTTAAAGTAAATAATACTTCTGTATTTATACAGAGTAATAGTAGTATTTTAAAACTGTGGTACTGATAATTTAACTCAAATAAAGGATGTGACTACCATGCAGAAGTGGGTAGTAACGAGTTACATTTACTCAGTTACATTACTTTTACTTGCGTAGATGTGTGAAGAAGAAACGCTTCTTACTCCGCTACATTTGACGACACTCAGCTCTTTACTTTATCATCATTTATCATTTATTCTACCAGAGAGATGCCGTCTAGAGGACAAGAGAACACATTAAAACCATGTAGGACTGTATTTAAATCATAACAAGCTAAATATAAGCAGAGTTTTGTCTAACTTAACCACTTGTTTTTATCTCCTTCACCGTTTCTCCCTTAACTTTTTCAGCGTCAAGTGGATTTACTGCAATTGTTAGCCGTGCTTTCAAAATAAAACTTCCGTTTTAATCGGAAATTACAAAAAATAAAAGTGATGACCTAAATTATCTGAGCAAAAACGTTAAACAAGTTAAACATTGCTGTTGATGTCATTTATACCAGTTGAAAGATTTTCACAAAATATTATTGAGTTTTTTCTGTATTGTTAAAAATGTTCTTTTAAACAAAGGGTAAATCCAAAATAGTGATCTCACTGTCAAAGCAGACCTTGTGAAATGTTTGGATGAATTCAAAGAGGACATTAAAACCTAGTCCACACATGTCAAATGAAATTATAATCAATATTTCACAGTAATTCAAACTCATGGCAACTGGATTTCTTTTTTGGTTGAAGCTACTCGGATGAGTAGTGAAACGTTTCAACCTAACAAGAAAGAAATCCAGTTGCCACTCAACTTTCAGACATCCTCACATGTAGTCGTGCTACGTGATGTAGTGAATGGAAAAAGTGAATGGAAAAAACACATGAATGAAAAAACACATGAGAAATGTCACAGTTGAGTCTGATTATATCATTTCTAAAAATAAAAAAAAAATTAGACATTACAATCAAACAGTTACTCACTACTTGAGTAGTCTTTTCACCAAGTACTTTTTTGCTCTTACTTGAGTAATTCTTTGGATGACTACTTTTTACTTCTACTTGAGTAATATTATTGTGAAGTAATGTACTTGAGTACAATTTTTGGCCACTCTACCCACCTCTGCTACCATGCCTGCAGTGGTGCGCTAAATTCATGCAATCACTCTGTCATTACTGGAAATGACACATTCTGGTTCCTGCTAAGTTGCAGTTACAGAGTTGATACTTCTACCATAAAAGAAGGAACTTCTAAAAAACGTGTTTCTACTGATTGTTCAGACAACATCCCTTTGCCATGTATTCAGGTGTTTATAGTAATTACCTGGTTAGTGTACTCCCCACACTGTGCACCCCCACCATTTTGCTGATTGGTGTTGTTCAGGTTGTCTGCTTTGGCCTGTGGGAGCAGCACAATGAGGATACAGAAAGCAGAGCACATGGTCCAGGCAGGAGGGCTGGTTGGGGACAGGAGAGCCATTCTTGCCACCCAGTTAGTCTGTCCCTGCCTTGTTAGTGAGAGTGGGGGCGGGACTCTGATATGTGTAAGGCTCTGCTGGCTCTTCCTGTGAAGAAGAAATTAGGAAATTACCCTCTTATATTCTTGTATTACAGTGGTGTCTAATTCAGCTGTCCAGACTTAACAGTGACAGCATATCCTGTCTATGACACAGACACACATATGTTTATTTCAGTATGACTAAGAGGACCTGAACTTATAAAAGAGATTAAGGTGATCCCATCAGTTTATCACATTACTGTAGTTTGTCCTTGGCTAACTCAATAAACACACAAACAAGCTCACACACACCAGCTGCCCCTGTAACCAAACTCAGGTTCTGACTTCATCTAAGCTTAATAAGGAGGCAGGTGACGGTTCTCAAATTTTCTAACTTTCCAAGTCCAACACAATAAATACATGCAAATATAACACAACAAGAATTGGTAATGTTCTTTGCAGCAAATATTGTTTTGAGTTGTTGTAGAGAAACAAAACTGTTTTGTGCATCTGTAGCACTTGTGGAAAAGGTAGTGTACTCACCCTGTTTACAGACTGTCTCCTACCCTGCTCTTGGCCCATTTCAGGCCAAGGGGTTCTCTCCATTTTCCTTCTCTGCTCCTCTGTATCTCTTCCTGTATCGATTTCTCTCTCACCCTGTGTGCCTCATTCTCATCTTCTGTCTCTCACTCTCCCTTTCTCTCTGTGTGTAGACATCTTAGTCCCATAATCCAACTTTAAGAGGATTCACAATGACTGAGGGATGGAGAGAGGCAGATAAATAAAACAGATGATGAGAAAACTATAAGTAAAAGGAAGGCATGAGGGGAAAATCTGAAAGAAAATTATTTACTAGCATTATCCTTTTTTCTAATAAAATAATTAAATCATTGTGCTATCATTGCTGTCTTTAGTGATTACAATAAATAACTACTGGATTGTATTTCATTGTTTATAAAACCTTTTTTTCATTTAGCTTGATATTGTGAAAAGTAAAGTTTAAGAACTACAGGAGACCACGGCGTGTGTGCTGGACAGTTTAATGCATATTAAAGGCTATATTACCTGCATCACCTACAGGCACAATAATCCTGCTCAAAGCTGCGGGGGTAGTAATGAAGGGTGATATGAGTGGGTGTATGAGGGGTGCTGATCCTATTACAGCAGCCAAGCTTCTCTTTCCTTTACATGTTTATGTCTTTGATTGTCACAACATACAGTCTCTTTATTATGAAGAAATGAAGGTGTTAACAGAATGTATTTAGGTGCAGCTTTAAATGAAATAACTTATCACACAGCTGTTTACCTTCTCAGGAGACTGAGGTCATTTGAAGCTAATATACATGTGTTGTTCAATCAATAATTCAGTTTTATGTAGTATGGTGTCTGTGCATGGTAAAGTTTTGCTTATCTGCTCAAAGATCACTGGCAAAGTATTGAGTCACGTATGCAAACAGGATACACTTACAGGATGCTGTCATTGGTCGGTAATATCAAATCAGAACATTCACGTGTTTTATTTGGAGAATATCACCTGGTTCCATCAAATAAAACTTTACAGTTCAATACGCTGGAGGTTGACTGTGCATCAGTTGGTGGGGCAGTTCAAGGGCCTCAGTGACTAACAAGTGGCTACTGTAGCCATCTCTGCACAAGGTCTGATATGATAAATGTTGGTGTTTGTGATAAGTGCTGCAAAATTTGCAATGTTGGTTAATTATATATATTCTTTTGCAATATGTGCCTTGGGATGCAAGATGAATTTCACAAAAGTGTTGTTGAAAACAAAGTGAAATAAGTCAGTCAATTCAATAGTAGTAGTAGTAGTATTTTAATTGTGCCATTGTATTGTATATTTAATAAATCTAATTAAGAGTTACATATAAACTTTGCAGTACTTATAATATTATTTATTTGTGCTGTATACATTTACAGGAAGTCACGCATGTGAAGCCACATGGTGGCGCCATGTACCAACTGAACTTACCTGCTCATCATGACTGACATGAAAACGAGGTTCTGCACTGAAGTGCCCCCTGAGAAACAATATAAACAACAAATAGCTCAGCAGAAGTAAAAGACAGGAATCCGTTTCAGTTTTCTAACATAAGGCACTGAAGACAAAAATGGCTGAAGTAAACCACAAAGCAGAATTAATTCAGAAAAAAAACTGCAAGACCTGCCTGTGACCTGTGAGTAAGGGGATATTTATCTGGCCTCATAATGCATACAATAACAATTTATTCAAAAATAACTTCACTCAGCACTTTATATTTAGGGTACATATTTGTAGTGTTCATTTTGTTATAGTGTTTAGAAAGCTGCAGTATCAGCTTACAAAGCTTAGTGTTTCAGTCACTCGTGAGTCCTGTCGATAACATGAAGACAATGATCAATAGCTGCTGATGGTGTGTTTTTCTAAGCTTGAAATATAATCAATAATCAAATTTACATTATCTTTTCTGCACATTGGCCACAGCTGGCTGGGCTGATATTCTCTTGAGCCAGACCTTTTTTAAAGACAGCTTGGAACTTGAAAGCTTTCAAGCTACTACTATAAAATGTATAATCAATCTTAAACAGCTCTGGAAGCTGGAGCTCCAAGTGGCAAACACAACCCAGTTTCATGCACTTAAACTTCACTGAGAAGAAGATGCATAGTATCTGCGAAGGTTCTCAGTCATCCAGGTCATGGTTATCTCAAAAACGTTTCACCCTTCCATTCCAGAGGGCTCAAGTCTGACTGACTGGTAGGTTTATAAACCTGCTACTCCTACCAGTACTCCTACTTAACGTCGTCAAGGAACTAAAACAAGTCCAGTTGCTATTGAAAAAACCTTTTTTGAGAAGATGCATGGTGTAGAGCTATAAAGTCAGAAAACATGCTCATTATTGTCACTTGCCAGCTATCTAACACTTGAAATAACCAACCTCACCCTTCTTGTCATACCAGTCACAGTAAGCTTATCGTGTGGAAATCATGGTAATATTAAACTGAAGAAATGTATTACTACTTCACATTAATAATCGTGACCTTATTTTCCACCTCCAATACAGCTTTTTGAAATAATGTCATGTCTGTGACAACATAATTTGACATTGTTTACTTGTATTTCTTGCATTTAAAGCAGCTCAGCTTTGTGAATTATTCATTATGCAGGAAAAAAAGACTGATAAACATTTGTGATGATGTTATGTGGTTTTGTCCTACATGTTGATTCTAAGCTAAAAGCTGAGGCTGAGTGATGTGACAGTTTGACAGGGTGGAGGACAGGTGGTGATGCCTTAAGAAGTAGGTGGAAGCAGAGGGGATGAGATATGGAGGTATGTATGTTGCTATTTGTGCAGGCAACATGACGCATGTGTAGAGCAACATTAATTAGAGTTCATGAGCAATTCATCTATCTAGAGCTCAGCTTAGTATAAGTGTTTATACGTGTGTGCACAATAACCTGTGAACTGTCTAAATTCTCAGATCTTTGATCTAATTTCTAATGCTGTACTAGCTGAATAAAGAGTTATACAAACCCCTCTCAGCATGTGGAATACTGATATGATCAGTGCTCGCAGTGAATGGAATATTGATTCTGTGGTAACAGAAGCTTCTTAGCTCAAATTTTTTGCTTTATCTTTATATAATGGTTCTCAGCCACAAGAGAGGCATAATAGATGAAAACCTAAATAAAATAAACTGAATCAGTGCAGATGCTTCCATACTGGGCATGGAGCAGCTCACACTCAGTGATTAACTGCCTCCTCATGGTCCATGCAAACCAGAACTATGCTGTTGGTTTACTAATTGTACACAACACATTTACAATATATTGAAAATTAGAAGTATTAGTAGTAGTAGTAGTACCTGACATCTAAACTAAAGAATCAACAGTCACACCTGAACAAACTGGTGATAAGCTAGGGGATATCAACCCATACATTATTTCTTTTTTCATAGGCCTTTGATGAATAATGCTTCCTCATGCAGTTTCATTCCAGAAATAAAATCCTGGTTCACTCTGAACTGACGTAGGTGAATAATACAATCAGGTTTCAGACCTGTGGTTGAGAGGCTGACATTTTCTTGAGAGGAACAACATGACCAGGATCCTCATTAGAAGCAGAGAGAGTAGGTGTCATTTATAAAACATACAGAACATGAATGTCAGAAAATCAGTATGCATGCAACGTCTTTCTGCACCATTCTCTAAATAGATGTTTATCTCTGTATTTATCATGCCATTACAGTGCGGCGTTACTTGCTGTAATGTAACCATATATCATATTGTGCACACACACACACAACCACACACAGATAGAGAGCCATAGATTTCGAGACCTCACTTAAACCTGTAATAAATCTGAGGAGACTCTACCCTTATCTCTTCTGTTTATCACTGTGCTCCCAGTGCTATCGTGTGTCATGTCAACCACATCACCTAAATCTACTACAATAATGTACTAGAACTGAACACTTATATAAAGGGTAGAAATAGCTACAAGAGAATTGTTTTGGGAAATGGGAGGACTCTGATATATGAGAGTCCTGATCTTCCATTTTTCTAACTGACCTTAAATACAACATCTACTGAGGTCATTTAAATTTAACGCATCCAACATATTTTTGTCATGATTACACTCTCCTCCAGTGCCTCTCTGAGTGATTTATAAAAAGAACCTGATGACTTCTTTTCCTTTGCCATATACAGTACAGTTGATTACGGTTCACTTCAGAAACATCACCTGCCACATTTATTATGCGAGCAGTATGTCAGCAGATTCATCACTGCCTTGGCTGAGAAGAGACTTTACCTACTCTCACATACTGCAGTTTGGTGGGATATGTATAAGAATGTGTATCTTTTGGTTCAATTAAATACAGAGATTAATTAGTTAATACAGAATGTGCTAAGAATTGAGCTCATTGCTGCTGTAGCTCTGATCACTTCACGTATCTACAAAGCAATATCTGATCAAAATGGCAATATTATATTTTCTAAAAGTAAAAGAAAAAGAAATTCAAACAGAAAACCTAGCTAAGTACAAAAATGATGTGCCAGAAACAATATATGACCAAACAGCTTGAGGTCATATCTGAAGAGTTATGTGTTATGTCAAATCTGCAGATGCATCAAAGACTCTGCGGAGCTCCTTCCTGCTTCAACCCTCCTTCCTCTCATATTTGTGCTGTTTGTGTCTCCAGAGGACACACTGCCGCTTCACAGGACAGAAGCAGCATTTCACACATACAGTCGTGCCTCTCCTTGAACTCACAGGCCTTAGGGAATGTGTGAGTGTGTGTGTGTGTTGCACTGCACAGAAATGCAGTAAAGAAAGTGGGAACATGTAAGTGCAAAAATACAGGTTTCACAAAATATGCATTAGGTGGACAGGCTACACTGGGTTTACATTATCACAGTCAATCAACTCCACATGTACGTACAGGCATAGTCAGCCTAACGTATCGTACTTCTTTTCAACCTACAGAGAGACTGAATTCAGTTGAATTCAGAATCCAGATAATCAATGGACAACATCAAGTAGTAAGAGAGGGATACCAGTCAACAGCATCAGATACAATCCCTGGAATGAGAAACAGTTCTTCAGTGCCAATTAAGTGTTATTTCTAACATGAAAATCAATATTCTCATGGCTTTTTTGAAGAGCACTCTTGAAATTTCAGATAGGAGAAACAAACAACACAAAGTGAACATGGCTAAATAATAGATACAGATCATCAAAGGGTCCTCTTGTCAGAATCAATGAAAAAGCTTTAATTTAATTTAAATGTGTCTGCTCTAACAATGAAATCTCACTTCAGATAATTACTGCTATATTTAATCATAGGTCCTAAAAATGTGATTTGAAAATAAATCTATATGCAACATAAGGATGGAGATTTACTAAAATAACAGGTTTGGACTTCAGGAGCATTTTAATGTTAACTAATATTTTCTAAATAAAAATCTATATAATTACTTCACAAAAAATATTTTTATTCTGATACATTGCACAAATAAGAACTTTTTCTTTCTTTTTTTTTTTTTTTTTTACAAAAGAGCGGGTGGTAATTCTCCAGCTGGTTTTTATATATTGTTTCTGTCTGCCTTTGTTCTTACATGCACCAAAGCAAAACAAACAAACAAACAAAAAACTAAGAAAAAGTTCTGAAGATGAGATTACTTGTTTTGTTCAGGGGTTGTTTTTATACAAAAATAGCCTCAATAAGTTGTTGCGTTCTTTCTTGGGAGTTTTCTGGCAGAGGTGCAAATTAAAAGCAACAGGAGAAAAAAAGATAATTTAACACACTGGTAGAAAGCAGGACATCACAGAGGCAAAAGAAAACAAGAGTGATAGCAAAGCTGGCAGCTCTGTGAGGATGTACTGAAGCACATACAATAGTTTATTATTTTAGCATGCTATTGTGTGCTAATTTTCACTGAACACAGAGTACAGGTGAGGCTGATGAGAGTATAAAAGGTTTGACCTTATGAAGGCGACATCCATTAACGCAAATTTATTCAATAACTGTTGTCAGAATTGTTTTCACAACCCACACTGTCATTCCTAAGTTACTAAAGAGTCACCAGGACTTGATAGTGCTTCATCCTCTGGTGACCATGAAATTTCATTGCAGTCTATCCAGTAATTGTTGGGCCGTTGTGGAACAACTGAGCAACAAACAGACATTGTCATCCCCATAGCTACAGCAGTAGCTAAAAATACAACACTAATGGATCCTGAATAGCCACACTTTGTTCTCTAATTCTTAGAAATGCTTTATTTTGTTATACTAAAATTAGATGAAGACTACTGATTGAAAAAGATGACTGTTGTTTTTTCCATACTCCTGCTTCCACTTGCCCAGCTTCGGAGGACACTCAATGATCAAAAAGAGCAACAAAGTTTACACACACCTGGAGCACATCATGTTTATTTGATAACTGCAAAGCGTATCTAAGACCTCAGGCTCCTGAAGATTGTAAAAGCAGTGGTCAAACTGTTGAGTCGCTGCACGTTATTGACCTGTTGCTCTGAAGCGTTGCACTCAGGTGAACTCATATTATTTTGTTTTGCTTGACATTAATATTGTTAATGCCTGTTGCCAACCCAACAATGTACCAACATGCACACAGTTACATATACTGCGTTTGACAGCTTTATTCCCAGCACGTGGTTATTCTCCAGCAGAATGAAGTGCTGAATAAATGTTTCACGAATGTGGAGTCTCTGTGTGTGTGTGTGTGTGTATCCGCTCTTTCTCTGCTATTGACGTAAAAAGGCACTTTAGTTTTGTCTCAGTCACATTATCCACATTGACTCTTTCCCTGTTTGCTTATGCTTCTCCTGGTTGAACAGTGAAGATTAAGCTGCTTCCTTTACACCAACAGTAATCACAGGTGACCCACATGTTCATTTGTTCTGAATTCAGTTGTTGTCTTTGTGTCAGATTTTGTGGCTTTTATTGAGAAATAAAGAATTAATCACTATATACCAGGTCTTCTCCTGATTTCAGTGTCTAATCTATGCAGAGAAGTAGTGTGTCGGTACAACTGTTAGTAAAAACAGCAGTAATATGACAGTTTTAAGTAATTACTGATAATGCCTAAGTAATAATATGCTAAGATATTTCAATACTGAACTTGAAGTTGGAAATACTCTGCTCTTATTAGTAAAATTATTTCACATTTTCTCACAAATACTTTATCAATGCTCTTAATCTTTTGTTTTGTTTTTGTGTTGCTCACAAAGGAAGCATTTGTCATCAGTACTGAGGCAGATTTGATTTTAATGAATTTCTCTCCACACTAATCTACAGGTGATCTGTCTCTGAAGTCACACTGACATCACTGACCTTGTTTCGTGTTTCTGTTTAGTTACCTCATGCAACCACGTTGCGACAGTGTTTTGTCCACTTTTTGTTCTTGTGCTGGGCCGAGCTGTGACAGTGACTCACACTTAAAGAGTTTTATGTAACCAGGAGAATGCATTGTGAATGAAAATGGTTAATCACCCACTTAATCACACGCTGAACATGTTCAATCACACTTCAGTGACACACTGAATTAGAACAGCTGTATTAACAGAAGTGGAGTCTCTGTTAGCTCTTAACAAAGCATTGAACACTGTGCTAATTAGCACAACATTGCACAGGTGAAGACCTCGTATATCCCCTATGATAGATTATGTGATTAGAAAGGGGGAGCATTTAATATACAGGAGGAACTGTAGTTAAGGAGGGATGTCCAAATCTATTCAAGTCTGAGTTACTAATCTCGCTACACTGGAACTACATAATATCTACAAGTGTACATACTAACCCACTAACACTTTTAACAGTGATGTGACCAACCTGTTGGAGCAATTGCAGGGCAATATCAAAGACAGTTTATTATAAATGCATCTGACCCTTTTATATCTCTGTGAAAGTGAATCTGTTTGTCGTTATTTACAGTGTGTTTCAGTGGGGAGAACTGTATGACAAACTTTAAAATGAATTGAAGAGCGGATTTTCTGTAGTGTTATTTTGGGCTTGTTTGCTCTCAATATATCAAGAAAGCAGAAACTGTTTGTATATAAATCTAATTTTGACCGAAATGACAATCAGTGACTGGTACAGTCTGGGTGTGAATGCAAACTGAACCAGTTGTATTTAAACAAATGGTGTGAATGGAGTAACTGGACAAACTGATATAGTAAAGTGAACTGTAAAACACTGAAATAATATCAAAATGTCTGTTATTTTATTTAATGTAAGTGAGCAAATATGCTACGATATTCTCTCTTCTCTTAAATACGCTTTGTCTTTGTCAGTCTGTGTGAGATAATAAGTATGCAGCATGGACAGTGAATAAAATACAGAGCTATCTCATCCATCTGGCTATGTAAAGTAACATATAATTATATAATTGTACTGTACTGTACTAATACTTAACAGATTCTGTTAAATGTGGGCTTGTTTGATGGTCATACTATAGATCACTGTTTTAGGATTCAAATAATCATGTATTAATGTACCATGGCTATGATAACAACTGATAATATTGATTTGATGGGGTGATAACAGTTGGATCGATTGGTGCAAACAGACAATAAAGTGAGTCATAACTATAGTCAGGCTGAAAATTGATGACTGATGCAGGCTGACAAACATTTCAGTGAGCAGTATGTGCTATGAGTTTGTAAGTGTAATACCAAGCCAAGTGACCCGGTAACTATGGCAACAACAGCAGATGGTCATTTGTGAAGACGAAAAAGTCTCCTTATTACTCAATTGAAGGTGAAACAAATAAAGGAATGAAGAACAGACAATGACTGGATAGTTGTATCAGGCTGAAGAACATGTTTGGAAACTAGATCCTGCTGCTGCCTTCAGCTTTCCTGACTGACAGTGAGTGATGAATTTCCATAATCCCTCAATGTACTGTATGTCAAAATGTAACTTCATCCTCTCACTCTGGCCTTTTAACTTATAGCTATCTCTGCCCACTGTGCTTGCTTATTATAGTGCCATGGTCTCTCATCATTTGCATTTGCATAATGATAATGACATGTGGAATATGAATGTGTGTGTTGCATTGTCTGCAGGATGGCAATCTGTAATTAGAGGATTGCGCTGCCTCTATTATGACTATTTAACAGTTCTACTGGGTATTCCCCATTCATAGCAGTCAGTCCCACTATCCATGCTGTTTTTAAAGAGTGTCATATGCGGTGGGATTACTGCTGGTATCCAAACCTATTACTCCAACTGAAATCTCTGCTGCAAAAATCACGGGTGTTAAAAGCACCTTCTCTGCAGCTCGTGGATGAACAGACAGGATATTCTGACGTCAACGGCAAGAAGGTTATATGATCTGTTGAGAGAGTTAAAGTTTTCGGCCATTGTGTCCAGGGAGTGCATGAACTGAAAGGTACTGAGCCAGGAACCTGTTGCTGATGCTATATGTTAGGTCATGTTATATTAGATCACTAAAAGTTTAAGCTATTAGATATATATAATAGAAAGATGCAGCTTTCCATAGTTACTTCACTGTGCTCATCAGACTCCTACTTCATCCACAGCTTCAGCCATCATTTAATCACTGCCACCACCATGAACGTCTAGATTCCATTGGGGGATGTTCCTGCACTGCTCATGGTCTGGCATTGCCACATATAAATGATCACATTATGATGTGACCTATGTCCGTTGTAATAGGTATTACTGAATATCAGTGAGCTTAAATCCAGTGTGTCTAAACAATCTTAAAATAACTTGGACAAGACAGCAGCAGCAACTTTCTGACTGAGCTCTGAATGAATCAACTGGTTGTACAGCATGGTGAAATATCATTTCCCAATTAGAGTTACTGCTACAATAAAGAGCCCTTCTAGTTTCAGGTAACATCAGCCAAATAAGCCCATTTGTAATGAGAGGTGCTAATGAACTCCAAACTGTCTCAGATATTCAGTTGAGTTCACTTTTAGCAAACAAATAGAAAGGGTTTACTTCACAATGTCTGTCTTTAAACATGCAGAAACAGACCCACATCAAGCTCAATTTCTGAACAGACCAGTGAATTCAAAGGTGTAAGATTAGTTTCAGCTTTGGAGGAGACATTTACTGGGAACCTGTGCTCAAGTCATAACAATTTTAGTGTTTTAGGGACATTTCCCTGGTTAGGTATTTTGTATGTAACTCTTTAACAGAGGTGTTTAAAGTGCACAAAGTCAATACTCAAGTAAAAGTGTGGAGTCTGCATGTTCTCCTGTACTCTGGTTTCCTCACAGACACAGGTGTGAATGACAGCATGAACAGAATATCTGTCTTTATCTGTCCAGCTCCAGCTGTGACCCTCTGAAAGATAAGCAGGTATAGCTAATGGATGGATGGGCTCATACAGACACACATTCCCAAATTAATCTAGTGACACCTAAATTACTGGGTTGTCTGTAGCCCCATTTGTGACATTAACAACACTCCACAAATTGCTCTGTGATTCAGTCCTGTAACATCCCCTACAGAAACCTTAGCAGAGAATCAAATGCTATTTTTTAACCTGTGAGAGTTACATCTTCAAAGGGTACTTTTATGATCCAACAGTTTAGTGTCTGCCCAGAAAAGATTTTTCTCTCACACTCTAATATTTCCAGAGATTGCTCCAGCGACTGTTATTGTTGAACATTTTATCTGTAAGATTACAAAAATACATTTGAAGACCAAACTTGATGCTGGGTAACAGGTACAAAAATATCTACAGATTTGCATTTGTGACAGTATAAAATCAACTTTGTGATATATTAACTTGATAATTTAGCAGGTGACATTATGAAACTTCACATTAAAGCAGGACCATAGCATTGGATGCAGGTCGAGCTTGGTCTCAATTGAAGAGACTGAAAAGTCAAGGATTGGCATAAATTGTGGGTGTCAGTCAGTTTCAGAGTTCATACTCATTTCACTTTCCAAATTTTATGAGATTGTGTGTCTGTCTTCCTGCCTGGAAGCCAAAGACCTGTGCCACTGCTTACAGGCATGAGACAAATAAAATGAAAATTGTGTTCTTGAATTAAATCAATGCTTATATTTCAGTCAGATGAGGAGAGTAATTTAATTTCTCCAAATTCAGGGGTCACCTGTGGTAACAAATACCAGATGCTCCACTAAGGGCGAGTCTCTCATCTTTCTGCAGACTCAAACCCTCTGTCATATGTCTACTAGCATGACAGATGGCCAGATAACAGATAAAAAAATATAAGCACTGTCAAATCAATCTGATTGTAATGATGTATTGCACGTTTTAGAAGCTTGTTAATATCAATATGTTTGTTTGTTTACTGTCAGTGTGAATGGCTTTCTTTCTTCTACGCTGCAGTGGCTGTGAAAAAAGTGTGTGGAGGAAGAGGACGTAATACACACTGAAATGTGAATATGTTTTAGTGGTGCTTCAGCATGTGCCTGTGTATTATACCAGGTGTTTTAGTTCCACACCCTTAATTTATAGTATAAACATTTTCCATTAAACTCGGTCCCCTTATTTTTCACAAATCAGCTGGTTTAATTATAGGCTGCTACATGTCAGCACATTGCTACCAAAAGCTTTCCTATTCTTGGTGGCACATTAGAGGCTGAAAGACTGCAGTGCTGAGAAGGCTGTAGGAGGTTGTGATTTTTCTTTCAGTAGTTTTTACAGTATTTTAATGCTCTACAAATAAGAGAGAATTTGAGACATTTACTCTGGAGTTTCACGTTGGACAATTCAGATTATTCTGGGTCCATAAATTCAAAATCTGCGTCCGTCACCATGGACACTGTAAGGCCAGAAATCTGCCTCACATAAAGATTCCATGCTTACAGATGGAGAGATGATGGAGGTTGAATTTTACATGACATGATGTGTGTAGAAGGAAAGTCAGGGCAAATGGTAACCTTAGTGTACAAGGACACAATCAGCCTGGTCTAATTTAATTTATTTTGAAAGCCAACAACATTTATTATAATATAATATCCCAGAGGATTCCAATTTGCTTCCATCAAACTTGAAGATGACATGGCCTACACCTTCTTTGGATAGAAAGACAATGACTTTGATTGTTAAGTAATGAAAAAGAAGAAGTTTATTACACTGTATATGCTTTACACACAACACAGTATACAATGCATCTCTGTGGTACTATGGAATAACAACAAACTCAAGCGAATTCACTACTACTAAGAAGATGTACATCTTTAAAAAGGGGTTACAAACATGACGTTTCATAGTTTAAAAAAGCTTATCTTTACACAATATTTGGGTTCTATTGAGAATTTATGGCGGCAGTATGTGAAACTGGCTAAAAATGCAGGGATGTGTCTTATCTTCTCTTCTGAACAGCTCAGTTAGTAATGTCACATTTTTTACCTTTCAACACTTAATGTGTCGTCTCTGCCAGACAATAAGAAACCCATCTATTTTTAAAGTGTGTGTTTAAAAATTAATTTGAAAATAATGGCAAACTAATATAAACAGAATGGTTTGACAATAACTTGTATTTAACACCCGCTGATAAGTAACAGCAGGTACTTGCAGAACTGTGTCTCATTGTTGTTCAGTCTCACAAATGACTCAGCTAATGGAGCCTGACATTCCTACAGTGTCTGTGAGAGACGCATTTGCAACTACAGTTCAAACCATGTTCTTTACTGGAAAAACTGACTTAGTCAACTAGAGTTGTAAACAAGTCTCACTATGAGACAACATGTAGTCCTCATCATCATGTTACACTCAAGGTATGAAGAAAAAACTGTTCTGGGGTTTTTACAAGTTCTGAAATATCTGTTTCTGCAGCCAGAAACACTATCCTATCCTGCTCCTCAGGTTGACAGCTACTCTTGAAAAGAATGAACAGCCCACAGCACTTATGTTTAACACTCGTGAGGAGAGATTATGGCAGCAAGCTTTCCATCGTTGCTACAGACCATGCTTGTTCTGAAAAAAATATGATTTTGTTCTGTGAACTGCAGCAGCAAGACAGAAACTGCAGCTTCAGGAAGAAAATGTTTCCTGTAGAGGCTATTATGCTCATATGTGAAAAATGCTTTCTTCTGAGCACGAAGGTTTGATCTCAGCACCTTGAACTGACCATCATCACTAAGAAAATAATACTAATATTATTCATAAACTCTCTCAGGTAAAAACATATTAATATGATTCAACGAAAAATAAATAGCTTTTGAAAAGTGCCTAAGGGATGTTTTTAGAAGAGTTCATCTACAGTAAGTACCTCTTACCGGTGTGTGTGTTATGGAAGCAAGGTGTGGTTTTGCAATTCAGTTGCCCGGCAACATAAGCTCCAGTTATTGCTTCTCTTCTTTATCATGTCTGTGTCATGAGCATCACGGAGCAAATACAGGTCAGTCAGGTAGGGTTCAAACCCTCGACCAGCGTTTCCTGTGCTCCTTAAATCAGCCTCATGGTTGAAAGCAAATGAAGAAATTATATCCTAGAAGTCTGTTATTTGCACACTGTTATGTAACCTATAAAGGATTTGTGGTGAGACTTCAGCTTCACACCTCTTACAATCCTATTTGTGCATTCACAGTGAAATATACTGGACATCTTTGCCAAATAGCAACAGCTCAGATGTTTCTGCCAAATGCAGCATCATGGTATTACAGACTGTGATGCTACCAAGTGCAGAGCTGCACACCCTACTCTATATCGCACTTACATACAGGTCACAGAAAGTCCAAACTGTCCAAACCCTTTCACCAATGTTGAGGAACAACTCTTTTAATGTTTTCTACACTGTCATGTCTGACAGCTTGGATGTCAAACCACATGATGTTCGCTTCTAAACAAACATAAAACTGTGTGTTCTATTTGCACTTACCATTGGAGTTCCAA
>JAUBNQ010000016.1:10156185-10183295 GCA_032353495.1 Ctenopoma kingsleyae | reverse complement strand
GTGTGTGTGTGTGTGTGTGTGTGTGTGTGTGCATGTATGTGTGTGTACACCTTTCCATAAACAGACATGACAGGGCAGAGAGTCAGTGGGGGAGTAGCAAATGAACTGGAAGAACAATAAAACAATTGCTCCAAAGACACTTTTAACAGTTAATTAAAAGTCAGGAGTGAACATTAAACCTTTAGCAGAATATGTGACTGTTGCAGCTTTATGAATAGTTCCCATAATCTCGTCACACTCTGTGAACCCAACATCAAACAAACAACCCCAGAGGAAAAGTTCCTCATTTTCTTCATGATAGGCTGTGGTGCTGATACCATAATAACCCTGCATTCTGCAGGAGAAAGAAAGGACTGAAAATAACATTGTTATTGTTATAAAAAATTACTCTGTGCCATCTATCATCATAGTGAACACAGCAGCAAATAAAAAACATGGTTAATGTCATTTTCTGCAAAAAAAAAAAAAAAGTGGGTTCTGTGACAAACTGTACAAAATGAATTATATAGACGAATACATGACTATACAGAGAAGCAACAGTGGTGCTTGAAGTTTATGAACTCTTTGGAATTTGCTGTATTTCTTCATAAATATGATCTAAATGTGTTTAGATTTCAATTGTCTAATCCTATAACCAGATGAAGACAGACAATTTAAACTAATGAGGCAAAAAAAACTACTGTACTTATTTATTTGGAACATTATTCAGTCTGTACATTTGTATGTGGCAAAAATATTTAAGCCTCCAGAATTATACATTCATTTGAAGGTGAAATTAGAATGAGTTATTTCAATCAGTGGAATGATTATCAAGTGAGTCTGGGAGGTGCTGCCTTATTTAATGAAGAGAAATCTGGGTCCTCACTGTCAAAGTCTGATGTTGACAAGAGGTTTGTAGCAGAAGGGAGATTTCTGAAGCCCGTGGAAGAATAGTTGATGATGCTCACTTGGACTAGCTGGAAAAGGTTATAAATGATTTCTAAAGAATTTTGACTGTAAGGTCGACTGTCAGGACAGATCATGTACAAATGGAGAACGTTCAACGTCATCACTACCCTGCCCTGGAGTACCTGACCAACAAAGATACACAGAGATCAAGGTGTGTAGTAACCTGCAAGGTCACAAGAAACCCCAGAATCACATCTAACAAACTAAAGGCCACACTTGCAGTGGCTAATTTCAGTGTTTATATAGGTTCACCATCAGGAGAACATTTTATTTTTAACAACGGCAATGATGTGCATGGCAGGTGGAAGGAAAAACACTATTCTCCAAAAAGAACGGTGTGGATAAGACAAAGGTCTACTGGGTAAGACAGAAGTAGACCTTTTGACCAGAAAATAATTTATTCCAGCATAAGAGGGTGGTGGTAGTATCATGATTCCTGCTTTGCTGCCTCTGGACCTGGTTGACTTGCTATCATTGACGATAATATGAATTCTGAGTTCAAGCAAGTTCAAGCTAATTCTACAGGAAAATGTCAAGTCCACATGTCAAATCCATCTGTGAACTGTAGTTCAACAGAAACTGGATAACGCAGCAAGACGACACCATAAATGCACCAAAGATTAATTAACACAGAAGAAATATAAAATAATATTGTTGGAATGTCAATGAGTCAAAGTCATGAACGTCATTTCGTAGAAATGCTGAGCAAGGACCCAAAGAAGGCAGTTTATACAAGGAAACCAGCATCCCGGAAGGAGGGGGATAAAATCCCTCCACACTGACGTGCAGGGCTGATAAACAGTCACCAGAAATGTTTGAAGTTATTGCTGTAAAGTGGGTCACAGCAGTTACTGAAAGCACAGGTTCACATACATTTGAAACATACTAACATTAATTTTCCACAATAAATGTACAAAGATTTTTTGTTTGTTTGTTTCATTTGACTTTAATTAAAGTCAGATCATATTTGATATTTTCACAAACTCTCACACAGTACTGTATACAGTATATACAGTATTTTGTAACAATGGTATGTAAAATACAGAAATGTAAGATACTGACAATATTAAAACCAAACAAATCACTGTTAAGATTATAATTTAAAAATGAGGGTGTACAGTAAAATATTACAGAATGATCAAGTATTCAGCAGTTCCTCCTAATGTAAGGAAATACATTTTTTGTTGAGTTGTGTATATGGTGACAAATGGGAACCAAATGATTTGTCACTTTGAAAGACATAAAGTATAAATGAAAAGCGAAAGTTTCTAATTGAAAGCTGAAATATTGATTTTGAATCTTGTAAAAATAAGTGTATAAAATTTTTTAAAATGTACTTTTGATTAATAATGATCTTTTTCATTCACACTTTAAAGGTCCTCAAATTATTGTTATTATATATTTAGTTTAATACAATTTTCCAGTTTATTTTTTTTTTGTTTGTTTTGTATTTGCTTGTTTTTTCTCTTGTAACGAACATCCATTCTTTTCAGCAGAGAACATGAATGTATTCTGCATGAATCATCAACCCAGAGGTTATCTCCGTTCTCCAGCTTGCACAGTAAAGTCTGTGTCTGACTGTGTGTGTGTGTCTGCGCACACTCTCACCTTAATGTTAATTAACCCCCTGTTGCTGAGGTGTACTAGTGTGATAGGAGACAGGGTTGGGTAGTCTGATAGGTGACGCTGACATCTCAGTGGGTGATGAAGGACAGAACATGTGCTTTGTTCTACATCAAAGTCTAGATTGTGATGTAACATCCAAAGTGGAGAATTTCTGAGGTTCACTGCCAGCAAAGCCTTAAAACCAGACATCCATGCCATTTTGTAGACTTTTTTTTTTTTTGGCGGCTGGTGAAATTATTTTTTTGGGGGGGCGCACTTTTGCAAGTCAGTTTTCAGATGCGCTCTAACCAAATATCACCACTAGTATAAACCAAAGCACCATTCTTATGCATCACACTACTGTAAAAGATTAAATCAACATACCGATACATTTGAAACACATGTACTAAGTCACTATATATAAGTAAATTTTGCCTGTGTCTCCTTCAGCTGAGAACATGAAGTCAAGTAGCTCATTCTGCACTGTCTTAGATGTCCCCTTAAACACAGTACCAGTCTGCAGGTACTGCTGCATCCAGAGATCCAACAACACCATCCACCAGCACCATGAAAATGCCAGGATTGTATAGAATAGAATACCTTTTGTTGTCACTATACACAAGTACAATGAGATTAAAAGCAGCTCCTCCAGTGCAGACAAACACCCAATAAACAATAAATAATAAACAAATGGTGCAAAAGTTGCGCTATATACATACAGGAAGAAAAATAACTATACAGCAAGATATGCAGTATGGGTTATTGCACATATAAGTATTGTGAGCTCAAACACACCGCAGAATTTAATGTAGCCTAATATCTTCAAATCAAAATGTGTCAGTTTTTGTCCCCCTCCTCATCATTTAATGTCATTATACTCTATCCTGTTGCTTTCATTAAGCTGTGTAGCAATATTCACATTGCTAATCATTGTAAGACACATAGCAGTTAGCATTTTTCATGTAGCTGTTAGTCTGTTCGTGCTTTCTTACTTTATCGGGAACATGTATTAAATGCGTAATACCGCGTTCTTTTCCTGACAGCTAACAGAGGGGGCAGGGAAACAAAACAAAGGTCCGTTCTCAGTACAGACATTTAGCCAGGACTTCTTCTCAGACCAGGTTCTGCAGAAAGACAGTATAATTTCTCCTTCTGCCTTATGTTTGTTATTTGGTTTTAATGTCTGGCTGGTGGGGTCCAAGCTCTTTAAGCTGAAGCTTTTCCTGTGGGGTTCTTCTGTGGAACCGTTCAGTTTTTAGCAACTGAATTTGTATTATCCATAAGAAAAAAAATGCTCCTCCAGCTGACTGTAGACAAAACACAAGCACTACGGTGAATTTCCGGGTCTGGAGCTGAGACGTCAGTCTTGTGGGCGGTCTTTGGGTGCAAAAATGTATAATTCTGGAACCCCCTCCTATACTTTGTATTGGCCACTGCCCACATGACTAAACTCTCTGAGTCTCTTGGATATAGTCAGATGTATGGCGTATAATAGCAGAAATGATGCAGCAGTGATGAAATCTGAACACAAGTGGTCTGCTGGAATACTGGAGGTGTTGATGTGTTTTGATCACCCAATACACATCTGTAAACAGGTTCATGGTGTCATTCCTATCAATTATTACCTTATTATTATTAAGAATCTAAGTATTGTAAATTTATGTGGTACAATTTTGAGGTATATCTACCTGAGTACTTCCATTTATGCCAATTTAGTTGTAATACACTACATTTTAGAGAGAATTATTTTACTCTTTTCTCCATTACCCATGTTACTACTGTTATTACTAACATATTACTTTTCAGATAAAGGTTTAAAAAAAACATATTCTTATAGTTTCCAAAATAAAATGCATTAAATATCTGTTTTTAGAATCTCAACTGAATCTGTCTCAACAACAGTTCCCATTCTGTACAATATTATTGTTGCAACTTTTTATAACCTTTTTCTTTTATTACCACCCAAACATAAATGTTCTTTTTTATGTGTTGTCCCTGAATGCATAATGCAAATGCATAAACATGAAGTGTTTCTGGACTTTTGACCACTACAGACAATTTTCATGAGTTATGCAAGAGTGTGGGAGTTTTACACAGTTGAAGTGACCAGAAGATAAATAGACCGTATAACAGACAAATGGAAAGAAAAAAAGACTTGCATATGACCTTTAAAAATTATCTTTAAGCAGAAATCGAGAGATAACAGAAGGATGTTTTGACTGTCATATTGCAGTAAACCAGAAATTTGAGGTATACTGTTACTGAACCAGAATCAAATTTATACTAGCACTGACTGAACTTCATCTAAATACAGCAGACCCAGACACATATAGCATCTGTTATAGCTGGTGCATTTAAACCCATCAACCATACAGAGCTGATCACCAATTGTTTTCTGAATATGTATTTGTCAGAAGGTGATAGTCAAATAGATGTTGAGTAATCTGATTTGAGGCAAATGCTGTTGACCTTGCCCACTTAATCTCACTCAGTTTCTTTGATAGCTGCAGTCATATCCTCGATCAATTGCCTGATGAATACAAGACTGTCAAAACTGTCAAGTAATTACTGCCGCAGCACAAACTGTTTGCAGACTTCAAAAGTGCTCTGTAGGCTTTTATACTTCAAAGCACCACAAACACCAAAGTGAGTTCATATTCTGTGTTAATTTTCATAAACCAATGTATGTGTGCGTGTGTGTGTATGTGTATCTGCAGGTGTTGGCCCATTTGCTCCTGACGACTGATTTTTGCAAGGAGGAGATGAAAGACTCTTGTCTCCTGTGAAAAACCAATGACTGGAACAACCAGACTTGACATTTACGTAACACTCAAAGTTGCGTTAAATGTGGGAGAAACTTGAGACAACATCAACTCTGTCCACATTGGTGTTAACTGTGTATGAAATTATGTGTCATCTGCTCTCAGTTCTCATCAAGCAGAGTCAGTGATCTTTATGAAAACAGTGAAGAAATTGCTCTTAACTGGACTCATATATCCAATGCACCCTGAAGGATGATGCTTCTTGTTAAAGCTATGCCCCATAAAACCTGTATTTATGGCTTTACTCACAAACCTTAAATTTGGCATGTTCATCTGTTCCCACAGTAATCACTGAAACACTTATTCAGTGGAGATTAACCTTACTTTCACTGAGCTTATACCTAAAGCAGTGTGTGTAATTGATTACACACGACATATGAATCTAATAGCAATAATTTCATTTTCAATATAGGAGCCTGCAGGTAATAATTCTGCTGATAGATCTCTGCAGAAAGAGGAAACTGCAACCTCAGTAGAAATCATTTAGGTAATGATGTGATTCAGCAGGATTTGGGGTTGAGATGTAATTCATTCGTCAAAAGCAAACCTACTGAGTTGTTAAAATGCAGTATAAAACACTTATTAAACGTTCTGCATTTTGTTTGCTGGTCTTCTCTTTCTTGAACTGTTTCCAACACTGTTGCTGTCAAAATTTGACCAAGTATCTTGGAGCACATATGTATACCAGCTCTGCATTATAATTATGTAGGGAATCTCCATCCATCTGTTCCTATATATTTTATACTCTATGTATCACCATATTAGACCTAATAAATGTAATGTAATGTTAGACAGTAAATGGTGTACACCACAAGGACAGCATGTTCTCACAAGTTAATACCACAAAACCTAAATAAAATTCTAATTAAAACTCTGCATAGTGCCTATGCCAAACAGACAAAACTCTAAAATGGTTTACTAAACCACTATCTGGTAATTTGTTGTGACATTGGAAGACATTATAGTGGTAATAGGATCTATTAATGCGACAATGTCACTTCCAATAAGATTACTGTCATGTTACAAAAGCCATATGTTCCCACTGAAGGTGCTGCTCTGTGCAGCAAAAACAATTAACAAATCGGGACAAGAGATGCTGAAGCACGAGGTTATACCTCACGAGGAGACTCTAAATGGATATTCTGTCCAAGAATACCTTAACGGATCTCCTGAAAATATGCAAATGCTTCATACATCATACAAACACAAAAACACATCACCGTAACTCAAACTGAAGGAACCAATTTCAAATTGAATTTGAAATCAAACTCTCAAGATGTGAGCAAATTCAAGACTTTCAAATTTAAAACTAAATAATAAAAGTGGGGCCATTCAGGAATTTCAGCCATTTTCATCTTCACTCCCCCATTATACACAAACTAACAGTGTTTTGCATCTTGTTGTCAAGTGCCTGCATTTACATTCATCAAGTGTCTTTTGACTAGACTTTGACAAGGATATGCCTAACTCCTCAAGAGTGTTCTTGACTTGATTAGATGTTATGAAAGTGTTCGTCTTCACCATGGACAGAAGCCACTTTAGTTGTCCTGTGCGGTCTTTAAAGCCTTTTGCTCACCTTCCAGTTAAAATACTAATTATTTCTTTTTAAGAATGTTCCAAACTGTTGTATATTTTGTTTTTTCAGCCTAATGATGGCCTCCTTCACTTGCACAGACACCTCTTTTGACACCATGTTGCAGTGAACTGCTACCAAACGCAAATGTAACAGTCAGAACCAACTCTAAGTGTTTTATCTTTTGGTTAGTGAGTGATCTTAGAGTAACGAAGAAACAGGTGACATCCAGTTGTGCGACTGCTTGTCAGCCATTTTTTCCATTATTTATGAGCTCCCTAGAATGGCGGCGTGTGTATGAAAATGGCTGTAATTCCTGATTGGTTAATGCCACAGTTTTGTCAGAACCCTTGAATTAAAGCTGAACGTCTTGACTTTGATCACATATTTTGTGTTTTGTGTGAGTGTTAAAAAAATGTTGTTCCATTACTTACGAACCTGACTGTCTAATCATGCTGTCTGCGAAAAGAAGTGGAAACTACTACAGGATAGGTAGGACTAAAGTGACAGTGATATGACTAAAAAACACAAAGAGAACACCTCATATTTTTGAATCCACTAAGCTCAAATGGTTAAAAAGCATGTTTTCAGATAAAAGCAGCTCAGGGAAGTAGAGTGCACTAAAAGTGTCTAAACAGCCCTGAAGCAAGCAAGTCCCACAGCACGGACACTGCTGAAGTCTTGTAGTTGTACTGGAAGCCTTTGTCCATCTTTCATTTGCGAAAGCTCTATTACATGTTTCTAAACACCTTTCTGAGTGCTAATGAATCTCCTCTGACTGACCTGACCTCTGATGCGTTCGAAGACATCAAGCAGGGGGAAAATTCAGCCTCTGTGGGTTAATAACAGCTCGCAACACTTGTTGTCTACAGTGTACAAATGATTGGTGCAAAGCCTGTCTCTGGTTTAATATTGTGTTCTGCTGCACAGAGACATTTCCATTTTTCTCTTACTCTCCATCTGGCTGTTGGCACTGTGGCTGACTGCACCAGTATTGCTCAGCCGTATAAGAGAAATACACAGCTAGCTGGTTTGTACTGCACTGCAAAAAATCCTTAAAAACACTACCTGATTTATGCCGCCTGCTACAGTAGAGACACTGACATGATGTACTGATGTAAAATATTTTTCCTATTCATGTATTACATAAATTACTTTATTATATTACATTACATATTACTGTCTTAGATATTACATACACATCACCATTTATTATATGTTTCATGTGTCTCAACACGTGCCACGACACAATATCAAAAGATTTTAAAGCCAACGCCAAAAATAGTTTGCACAACTACCATTAAAACTAATCCATCCCAGTTTCCAGGTAACCATAACAACATAAGCAAACCCAGTAGACAAACCATTAATTGAAATGATTGACTGGTTCTTTGGATGAAACTGAAAATATTGTTGGACAAATGCTGTAAGATTCTCTACTGAAATTCTTCAGCACACAGTTATATGACTGAATGTGAATCAGTCTAATATTCTAATAAAAGCACCGAATTATTACAGCATCACGAAGAATAGAGAGAAAACCCTGGAAAGCAACTAATTGTTAAATAATCATTGCATCATGCCGCAGGAAACATAAGCCACAAATGCCATCATAACACTGTCGACACAAACTGAAGACAATGCAAGATGAAAACACGAAGATTCCCTGATTCAAAGTCGTTTGAGGCAGGAGAAATGAAAAGATGGTCAGAGAAAGAAAATAATAAGAGTAAAAATAAAAGAACATCAAAGAAGTTACAATTTATGATAGAAGAAGTGGGTATTGAAATCTGGGCACATTCCATTAAAATTATTTTAAGAGGTGGAGAACAGTACATTTATAAAATGGTTTTATAGTTTTATTATTGTTTTATTACTGTATTTTTTTCTCAGTTTGGCTCTTTCTTTTTTTTAATAAAAAGATCTTTGTCACCAGCAAACTCAGCTACTGTGAAATAAAAGAAAATGTGAAACTTATAAGTTAGTCACTTGTTCTTTTTTATAGTGAGGACTTTGTCTAATGTAAGGCCAAAGGTTAGGGTTAGGCAAGTAGCTCTCTGTAAGTCATGATAAGGCAGACATGAGATAGACTGGTGACCTGTCCAGGGTGTAGCCCGCATCTCACCCAGTGACAGCTGGGATTGACTCTAGCAGCCCTGCGACCTTTAACAGGAAAAAACGATTAAGATAATGGAATGATGGATGGATGGTTATTGTTAAGGTTAGGGTAGGTCTCCAGGAAATAAATGTAAGTCAATGTAAAGTCCCCATGAGGGATGAAAACAAATGTGTGTTTGTGTGTACACCATAGACAAATAACACAACTGCACAAGTCTCTCAATTCAATTAGCAGTAGTAACTCATGCAAATGTAATCAATATTGTGGACACATCTGCACAGTGACCCTCAAGGAGATGAACAGTGCCTGACAATCAAATTACTCAAAGTCTCTGTCAGTCTTGATGAGGTAAACAATGTATTTGTGTGACCACACCTGCAGGCCAAGGTGTATAATAAGTCACATCGTGGTCATAAACCATAAAGTCTGTGTTACTAATTCATATGAATTCAATTAATGCACCGACAACTGCAATACTCCCAGGAGTCTACTTCTGTCACTTCTAAACTGGCTGTTGTTGGGATGTGAGATGTGGGTTTGTGATAATCACTGGTCCAGCAACAAGCAAGAGCTCCATCTGTTCTCTCTCAAATGCCACTGACACAGACAGTGAACAGAAAAGGCACAGTCAATAAGCAGCCTCCAGACTGTTATGGAAAGTCACTAAAAAACATCCTTCTATGTTTTCTTGCAAATTAACACTGACATACAGAAAGTTTTGCAATTTAGCTTTCTCTACTTGAATGCACCTGTTAGTGTGCCACTGAGCCAAACAATAAGGGCCAACAGGGGAAGGCATCAGACAGCATCTTAGTTACACTCTACAAATTTGAGACATCTTGGTCCTTGGTTACAGACTTCTCAAACACCTGTGTAAACTAGCTGGAGGATCAACGTAGGACGGAACAATCAGCATCATATTAATAGATGCAATCTTTTCAGAAAAAGACAAAGTGCCAATCCACTCATGTTCATAGAAGGTGGTTTGTTTGCTTGAAAGTATGTGAACCTTTTAGGATTTTCTTTGTTTTATGACCTATATGATAACTCAGGTTTTGTGCTAAGACTTGATAAACTGTACCCAGGCAAACAAATGGAACAAAAAAATATGTTTATTGGTTTGTTTATTATGTAGAAATGATCTAATCTTCAGTATTTAGCTTTAAAGTGACACTGTATTTATTCCGAGGCCCCCAGAGATGACGTCTTACTGGCTTATATGTTACAATATGGACATCAACACAAAATGCAGCTATTTCCAGGACCCTTGACCAGGATCTTGATCTATTATTGTAATCCTGAAGACAAGAATCCCCTTTCCCTAAACCCAACCATATTGTTCTGGTGTCAGATTTAAGCAGACACTGGTAAAGCACTGTCACACCACACAGCTCGTTTATTAGTAGCTTACAGTCTACTGTATACATTTATTTTAGAACAGAGAATTATGTTATATCCTGTCAAGCTGATATTCTCAAACTAAATAAACTAAGACTAAATGAACACATTCAACATTCAGGGAATCTAAACTGACATACGCGTTTCTTCTTGAAAAATTTGCCTTGTGTTGGATGACTACTTGTCTAATGTGACAAAACTGAAACGTATTTCAAACCCAGTGGAAAATGATTTGTCTGCCACTTTTAATTTTGGCCCCTGAGCCATTCGAGGCATATTGGTTCTGGGTTACAGCCCTTTTTGCACACTTCTCTCAAATACGATGAATATTAGAGCAACTTCTATAATTCTTAGCCTCCACTGTTACTATGTCTTATTATGCAGCGTGGGACGTCTCTGAACAGCCAGTAGCTCCACTCTCTCCCTTCTACAGCAGGAGCGCACATTGTTCACACCAGAGCAGCAGGAGTGCAGCGCAGCACATCCACAGGCACAAGTACCCCCTGTCATCCGAGAAAACCAAACCTCTGCATCTTTCCACAATGTCTCCAAACACCTGGATGGATTTGATGAAAGCGATTTGTTGCGTTTGCTCCTTAAACGCTCCGTCTTAGCGCGTCTTTTGGTTGGAACGAGATGTCCTGGATGTATTTTCTTAGAGGAGATTGTGAAGTGGAGGGAAACGCAGCTCGCTGAAACCATGTGGAGAGCCGCCACGTCCCTTGGTGGGAGCACTGGAGGCAAAAGGCTACTGCGATAGGAACGCTTCACTTGCGCTTTCTTGGGGAAAAATATCCTTCGATGAGGAACCAAAAAGAGAAGAGATGGTAGAGAAGTAAGTGCGTAAAAGACTAGTTGTATAATCCTGCAGTTATCTGGGCTCCTTCAGGGAGTGATGCTCCAGTGTAAGAGAGGAAAAGAAAAAACACATCATACTGTTTGCGTTGTTTTTCTGGTGTGTTTCTAATAATACTTGAGTGAATTATGCCATTCTTTTCTGTCTCTTTATACTTTACTGTAACTTTTGTTGATAAATGTATATATGTCCTTTCATGTGAGACTTCGTTTACATTGAGAAAAGCTGTTAATAGTGGCGGAAATAAGGAAAATACTATGTCTATTTAAAGGTTTATTTCACATGGTTTCACCTTACAATTGAGCCTAGTTGTTTGTTGTAAAATACATGCTTCCTGGACCTCATGGGGTGGTTATGTAATCCCATATACTGTAGCAAGGGAATCGTGATTGTGACAGAGTGCGTTTAATTTTTGAATGAGCATCCATTCAGTCATTGCGTTCATTATATATTCATTTGTATAGTGGCAGCCAAAAGCAACAGCAATCATAATTATTTTAAAGTTACAGTCCTGTAAGAAAACATATTTGGAGTCTGCTGCATTGTGGCATCATTATAAACGGAATGAAGTATGTTTACTGTATGTTAGGATTATTTATTACATTTTCATTTTCATGAAATTGAATCTACAAACTTCACATTTGAATTCTTTGTCATTAAAAAGTCCATACTTAGGTACAGCAGAAATGATTCACATAATTAGACATAGGCTCATAAGAGGAATTTAAGAGATGAATATACATGTTGATGTTGGACCATTACAGGCGGTATACATTCTTATATCATTAAAGCGTATGGAGTGGATACAGAAGGGGGGCGTTAAGTTCCCATGTGACAAATATTTCTGATGTGCATTGCTGAAAAACTGCCATTCAATGCATTTTAAAGTGGAGGAAATAAGTGGAGCAGAGAATATTCTGCATAGTGTTCAGGAATAGATCTGTTCTGGATCACTTTGTTACTGACAGTAAGTAAAGATATGTGCTCTATCTTCAGATAGTCTTAAGGAATTTACCTTTTGAACTGTTGGACAAATTTGAAGATGGTCACCTTGTGCTCTGGGCAGCAACATTTTTCATTATTTTATGTCTTGTACTGTAACAGACCAATTCACTAATTTATAATAACTGTTAGCTGAAGAGAGTTAAAGTGTATGACCTCTGCCTGGTATGTGTTGTGATCTATTTATGTCTATGCTGTAGATACTTGTAGATCCACATTAACCATTTCCATGCTTGCAGTGGCCGCACCTGACCTTCTTGACCCGAAATCTGCCACCAACAACTCCAAACCTCGCCTGTCCTTCTCAGCCAAACCAGTGGTGCTGAACACTCCAGACGATGAATGTGACACCCGGCCTACTGTCATGAGGTGGAAAACTGTGTCAGCCATCTTCTTCCTGGTGGTGCTTTACCTCATTATTGGGGCAACAGTGTTTAGAGCCCTGGAGCAGCCTCATGAGAGTTTCCAAAAACTGGCCATTCTTGCAGAAAAACTGGATTTCTTGGCTACGCACGCATGTGTAAACTCCTCTGAGCTGGAGGATCTGATCAAGGTAGGTGGAAGCATCAGCATCATATTAATTATTCAGATCTTTTCTCTTCTGCAGGACCTGGTGATGCTTCACAGCACTTTAATATTAAACACTATTCTACAAAGACAGGCAGTCAAACAACCTTAGGCTAATTTATTTAGATTATCTTGTGGCTAATCACTTTACACAGAGGTTCTGATTTAGAGGCCCTTTGACCCACTGGGTCCCTTTGGTAATGCTGGAAACAAATTCAAAGACATTACTACAAATCAAGCCTGAAGCAAACTACATGAGCTCTTATTTATTCATATTTACTCCCCTCAGACTTTATTTGTGGACACAGCAATCAAATATAAGAACAAAATATTTGTTGATATAAAAAAAATCACTAAAAATAAAGATGCACTAAATATAAACATTGTTGATAAAAGGATGCATTACTGAAACACAATACCAGCCAAAGTCGTCAGGCTTGATGACAAGCATTTCGGAAATGTAGTTGCTAGATTGGACCAGTTGACAATTACTATTTCTATTGTGATCAAGCAGCAAGGTCTTTATATCCACAGGGAAACAAATTTGTCTGTCACTGCTAACTGAACCATTTACCTGCTTCTTTAAAAACAATTAAAGTTCAGCAAACGAGAGAAGTATCTCATCCGTACCACAATAATCTCACTAAACAAATCTTTTTCTCATAAAACCTCAAGTTTACATTCAGCAGTTTGCATTGCCACTTGTGGAGGAGTAAGAAAAACATAACTCTTGAAATTAATAGGGCAGCCACATCCCTAAAACTCTTTCAGGGCTACAAGCTTACAATGAAATAAGGTGTCTTACATATTTTTCTTTAGTATGTGACACTGACAGTGTAGTTTCTGATATGGATTAAGCCTCATGATGACAAAGCCCATAATGTAAGGAAGCAAACCTTGTTCTAGCAACACACATTCTCTGGTTTTAACAACTTCTCACAGTTGCATCTGTGGGTTAGTAAGTATGATACACTCCAGGAACTAGTTCATCCATTTCCATCTTTATGAATTATCCTTATGAATAACAAGTTTGGCTTGATATTTCCAACCATGTTTTCCTCAGGTCATGCTGGAGACATGGAGTACATACAAGATTTCTGCATAGATTTTCTGTCAACTGTCCATATTCTGGGTTTGATATAAGACATGCAGAGACTTGAGAAGGTGAAACAGAAATATTTGGTTCTTCCGACTGGTTAAAAAATGAAATTAATATACAGCAGGTAGCCTAAATAGATTTAGTTGCTTGATTTAATTTTGACTTGATGTTTTTTTTAGTTGAGGCCACATTGAAGGCTATTTTACCATGTTATGTCAGGAGTTGTTGTCCACTGAGTTGGCATTCGGTGACATTTGCAGTTCATGCCGGCTCTGACCATATTAATCCAAACCCAAACTGACAAGGATTTCTTATTGAATAATGTTCACTGTCCTCCCACTGTATGTGAATGAGACTGATTTTGATTAAAAGGTGCTGATGCCAGATGGCACTTAACTGGCTTTGAGAAGCTGTGTTAATTTATGTTAACGCTTTCTGTCCTGAGATCATTATCTGTCAGATTTGGTTTAGCATATTCATCTCGTGCTCTGGACGAAGGAAATCAGAGAGCTTCCTCATCTAAACCAAACTATTTTAATCTATTCCCCTTTTTATTTAATATCTTCTTAAACAAATGTCTACGGCAGTAATAAGGACAAAGTTGGTTAACTGTAAAGAAAGACTGACTCTTACAAACATACTTTAAGTATCAAGTACATTTGGTTTTATTCAGTGTGTGGTAATGCTGCCACCGTTTGCTTCATTTTTCTTATTATTAGCACATTTTCTCATTTTTTGTTACTCTTGGCAGCACATAGTTGCCACAGCATGGTCACCATAATTGTTGTTGTTGCTTTCACCAGTGATGAAAACATGTCTTGTTAGAGATCATTTGGACTGGAAGCAGTAGAAATAATGAAAGCAGCAGGTGATTCTTCAGTTAAGAAAGTAAAGTGTTCTTCCTGTCTTCCTGTCTGCCCACTTTGGTCCCAATTGATGGATTTCAATTACCTCGGGTAATTTTTCACTTTACATTTATACATAATAGATCACTACATACTAATACTATTTCAATAAGAAGAGATCAGTAGACTGTATAAAAATGTCTTTAATGTGTGAACATAAAGAGATAGTTGGAGGATAGACCCCAGTCATGGAAACAGCATCGCAACATCTTGATCAGCGAGGATAGGCATTGGTGGTGGTGGAGGCATCAGCCAGAAGAGAAGGATGAAACTATGGAGTTCCCGCAGTGCCCTTCATGATGAAGTGGTGATAGGGTGGAGGAGGGTTGAGCGAGCATAGGTCTGAAAGGCACAATGACAGAAACAGGGTTATATTTAAAGAGTAGACTCTATGAGTTGATTGGTTTGATAGAGTGGGAAGGAAGGTTGTTGGATAGAGATGGTGATGACAGTAGTAGGGAATCCCAGCAGAGAGTGGGTATACAGATCTTCCTTATTGAACTTTCGCCAAAGCTTTACTGGTGTAAGCATGCTCACTGCAGAGGGTGGCAAAATACCCCAATTACATCATCTTAGCCCACGCTGTCTGGCCGGGCCTGGCAAAGCGCCCACTACAGTGTCAGAGAGCAACAACAGAAACAAGGGAGTAGAGTGATTGTTGCGGAGAGTTCACACCCCCCCGCAGAGCAACTTGTATGTTACCGATTTCTACTGTACAATAATAATATTCTAACGCCCTCTCAGGCTTCTGTTTTAGCGAAGCCAAAACATAATCGAGGCTGTTCTCTAACGACAGAAATGTCTTTTCAGTCAGCTGTTGAAGTATGACTCCTTCTGTCTCAGACCTTTCTGAATCAATCTGTGCCGAGTTTAGACAGTTTACATAGAATAAGCTCTCTTAGTAGGGTAAGAGTTGTTGGGAGTTACGTAAAAGTACTAACAAAACTCTTTTTTTATTAGATATTCTTTGTTTTACTGCCCATCATCAATAGCTCCGTGGTCCCAGAAGCAACTATTTCTCGTCTGATGATTTATTGGCACACAGCTTCAACACAGGTGTCTCCCTCTCACTTTTAATTATGTAGACAAACACACACACAAACACACATCCACATACAGTGTGTAGGCTTCACTGATCAGAAGCCAGTCAGCAGAGGACTGAGGAGAGATGTGGTCTCAAAGGAAGTCATTAAAAAAATGAGTGATGTCAAAAAAACTGAGATGATTTGGATCTCTCCCGGCACTTTGGCTCAGTTTGGAAACAGCCAGTGCGGTCTTCACATTATCCTGTCTAATCATTTCTCATGGCCATTGTTTGCATACAGCGGTGAATCAATACAGCTGCTTTGGACGGGAAACAAAGGGGCGCATTGAGCCTGTCTTATTGTGTGATTGGCTAAATTATGTTTTCAGAGGCACAGTGGATGCGGGTTTATCTTTGAACCCTCTCCTTTGTTATATCTGGAGATGATTAGGGATAGAATGAGTTCACCTTTGTACATTATGTTTAATGAATTGAATACATTTCATTTTTATTCAGATTATGTTTTTATGGTGTTGACCAAATATTATGCTTCTGTTTTATGAGGCTGTTTTAGAGAATAACAGAATGACAGCATGGTTTGGCAGTCTACCTGTGAAACTACAAAGTGGCAAAGCTTGAAATTAAAGCCTGCGACTTAGTGTGTAGTTAAACTGAACTTTTTTGTAATGATGTCGTCTCTGTACAGCACATACAAATATATACTTATAGGTCTATGGTACCAAGATGCAAAGTTTGGAGGGGTAACAACCTTTTAACTCTAAAATTATTTATTTTCTAACTAAGGGGTATCTAATATTGTGTGGTACAAATATGATGTGATGTGATGGTAGATGATGATGTCGCCCCCCACCTCCACTCCAGTCCTCCAAAACACAGTGATTTTTGTTAATTAATGATTTTTGTTCTAGTATTAGTATTATTACTTTCCACCTCGCTACATTCCTGTACTGCCACTTATACATCATGAGCTCCTGTCACGCCACGTTCTGACACTTCATGTCATGTTAACTATTTGTCATTACATTAGCTCATTTTCCCTCAATTTCTAATCCATTATTAATCCATTTCATCTCTTACACCTTCACCGTTACTGCCTCGGCAGGATCAGGTTAATGAAAGCTCTCTCAGATTCACTACGGATGATGAATCATACTGTAGCCTGACTTTGCAGTGACCCGTAACTGTGTGTGCATGTGCAGACTCAGAAAATGCTGACAGTGCTACTCCAGGAAAAATAAGGGCAGTGTTACATACTGTGCAATATTACTGTAGCATTATGTTCTGTTGCTGTGTTTATTTTTTATTGCTTTCAACTGAAAGCAAAAAACGTCCATGTGGGATTAAAAACTTGTCCACTCCAATTTATTAACTGTATAGCAGTGCATGCTGTTACCTGAGGACTCAACACCTTTGTGTTATGTCTCAGTAATTATTCTGTACCATGAGCCAGTTTGGACCAGGAAATCATTTGTGTCACTGCAGTGACCTGTGTTAGCCAGAGTCACTTTTAACAACCTGGTGAGATCACATTACCCAGCATTCAGAGGTACTGGTCATTCTATCCTTGGTTGTAGCACAACATATATGCAGTTTACAATGACAATGGAAGAATTAATTCCCAAAGTTCATACAAAGTTTTGAAACAATTAGTGCTTGATTTCAACATAGAGACAGACAAAACTCTGTTTTATCCACTGAACAAAGGTCAGTTGCGGCTAGCTATTAACATTTGTACTACAAGTTTAATGAAAACTATTTCACAGCTGACTTTTTATTTTTAGCTGACTAATTTTAATACGAGAACCCTGAAGTGTTAAACATGCACTTGATTCATTCATATCACACTTACTGTAAGGCTTGGGATGTAGGATTAAGACCATTGTTTTTTGGCATATGCAAATCTCTCTAATCTCAGCACCCTTAAGAATAATAATTTATGCTGCTAATTTGAATTATACTCACTTGAATTGACTTTAGCCAGAGTAAACAACATAGACCATTACATATTTCACTTCCATTCAAAATATTTTTAGAAACTCATGTTACTTACTAGGTAATCAGAAAAAGTATCAGTGTATCATTAAACAATCCAAACTCTGTATGTGCTGAGTATCTTTATTAGTTTGGTGTTGTCTGTTCTGTGTTCTGTGTAGAAAAACAGTCAAATTTGTCAAGAGACCATCCATTATTAGAAAATATGAGTTTAGCAGGTATCTATTTGATGCTTATAGTAGAAACTCATTGTATCTGTAGTTTGGATGGACTCTTGGTTCTGTGTGGCTCTGGGCTTCACAGTTCGTTTGTCTATGTTTAGGTGCATTGTGGGTGTGAAAAGCCAACCTTCCTCTTGTGTCTCCTATCAAGAGAGCGCCTTCCTAAGTGGGAAAACATGTTGCTGTTTCCTGTGCAGTCAGCTTGTGTCTAAAGGACTTGTCACATTGACCTAACATGGTTAGACTCCTGTCACACATACTGTCCTCCCTCATATTCACTGTCATGATCACCTGGGATTCCTGCGTTAGAAAGCACTGTGCAATTTGCTGCATATTCTGCTATACTCTGTAAGAGTCTCCAAAGTGGTCAACTTAACATGGTTGTTTGAGTTATGGGCCTAAAAGAGGATTTGTGAGATTTTCAGCCTGTAAAATCAAGTTCAGTACTGCATGTGATGCATCTTTACAGAGTATTTGTCCAAATGTGTCCAAGAGTATTTGTAGAGACACCGAGAATGTGTAAATTATGTGTAAATAAATCTGAATCTTGATTTAGCCTGCAGCAATATAACCACCAGAGGATTAACTTTCTTTATTTGCAAAGAATGTTGATGCACATACTAATGCTCTTATATTCTTCAGCCCACCTCACCCTCAGCCCACTCCTTCTTCTGAGAGACAGAGCAGCATGTGCTAACAATTTTTTTTTGTCTTCCTAACTTTCCCTCTAGCAAGTGGTTTCAGCAGTCCGAGCAGGGGTGAACCCTTCAGGAAATTCATCCAATCAGACGAGCCTCTGGGACCTGAGTTCCTCCTTTTTCTTTGCTGGAACGGTTATCACCACTATTGGTAAGAAGGGTATTTCTTTCTCACGCTACTTATCTCTTTGAAGCTGCTTCTGACAACACAACACACTAGCTACATGCAAAAAAACACATATTGCAGTACATGCATAATGTACTGTAAAGACATAAAGCATTTTTAAAATTCTGCAACGTCTTTTGCTGAACATAGCAAAGTGGTTTTTAAGCACTGTCCATTTTCCATTGTTCTGTATGCACAAAGCTGGCAGGGGCACAATACAATTACGATGACCATTTTGGCATGAAGGGGCTTGCACAGCAAAGCTCCTGACTATGCATCAGCTCTTTTTCCATATTGTGCTTTATTGCACCAGGATTTGACTACTGGTAATCAATTTGCAAAAGTTTGTTGGTCACATATGTTTAAACTTCACCACACAAAAACAGTTGTTTTTCCTCACCTAATAGAAATGAGATCTCTGACAAAATAATTAGACTTGCAAGTATATCTGATGCATCGTAGGACCAAAGGACTACTCACTAGGATGATATTTCACAAGATTAATAATCACAGTATTTTTATGTCAGAAAGCCAAAAACATGTTTTTAATTTAGTCACTGATTCATGTTGAAGGGCTTGTGCTTGTTTGGTCTTAGTTAGTTACCAGAGTGTATCACCAAGTAGCTGTCATTTCCCACAGGCTGTGGCACATTTATACAGCACTGAGACTCTGACACACTAGCCTTTTCCGTTATGTTTTTTACACCATCACTCTGTGTGTCACCTGCAGCTGCAGGAGCTTGCTGATAAAAACTCACTCACACAGCTTGTCTGACAGCTCATCTGGCTCTTCCAAGTGGACCTTGACAGATCAGTGCATCTGTTTAGTGAGCTGCTGTATTTCAGATCTCTAGCATCCTGTCAGAGCTCAGCAACCAATCAGCAAATGTACCTTGATTTGTAATGACTGTTTGGCAGTCTGGTTGGAAAATTAGTGTACTTGTCTATCAGAACAAGTTGTGTAGTTGTGTAATCTTCATAAACATTTTGGCATGACATTGTAAAAGCTTGCGCTTTCACCTCTGGTTTTGCTGCAGAAATGTTAATCTCACATGGTTTTCTGTGCATTACATTTGATGCTTGTTAGTGGAAGCAGGACATAGTGTAATTGCGGTGCTGTGGCAATCACCGTTTCTCTTGATTGCTACAAATTGCCCTCTGGCTGTTGCTATTATATATATAAGAAACTGTATGAATTTTCATTAATCACAGTAAAGTACAGGGTGGACGGCAGTTGTGCGGACATGTTGGATATCACAGTTCACTTCAGATTCACTTCATTTTCCTAGATTCAGCCAGGTGGATGAGAAAGAATCCATATCCACAGACTGATTCACTCATGCAATGATATTTAATTGGATGCACAGTATAGAAGCCAAGCGGCCCCCACACCACCCCCACACACTTCTTTTGATCTATATATTTTATCCAGGAAATGAACTGAGGTCCTATATCTGTTACCTCTCCTTCCTCTGCTCTTCTGGGAATAAAAGAGGTGTGGTAATGATTGATCTCACAACATTTCCCTTGGGATTATTTAGTTAAGTATGCTTAAAGTGTAGCACAAAGCAGATCTCATCTTTTGTTGCTTGTAGAAACAACTTGTACATTTACATTTTTGCTCCTTACTCCTCAGTCTGAATGTGAACTCTATCCAGAGCAACATCCTAAAATGTGTGATTATAATAATTCCTGTCTTTGAATACCACAGTGAGATAATGACAGAAAAAAACAAAACAAAAGAAAACTACTGTTTTTTTATTAGCTTTATTTAATGAGTTAAGAATGAAGTCATTAAACGTTTATTGTTCTCTGCAGTTTCATTCACACCAACTACTAATCAAACTATGACACTTATCTGCATGTGTAATCATAATCATTGTAACTGAACGTGGCACTATTCAGTCCAGAATTAGATGATTTAAAGCCCATTCTAACTAATTGCTTTACTAATTTCAAGACTTTAGCTTATTATTAAGTGGAAGTCTTAAAGTTATTCTTAGAGGAAATGCTGTAGTTAAGTGTGAAACTAATTAAATGTCCTATTGGCGTTTAACTGTATTTTGGTTTTCAAGAGAACAGAATGTGGAGAAGTTGAAACAGTCAAACTTACTTTTTGGACAAATATACTGCACGTACTATAAATGCTTGAATCAAAATGTTTTTCATACGTTGTTAAATAAAGGATGGAGTTGGATATTTAAAGGGGCTTTGACCAGTTCACTATGTTCTTAAGAATTTTTTCATTAGCTTACATTAAGCAGTGTTTGCCACCGCTCTGCACACAGCCAGTGCTAGTTTGTGTTCATGCAGATAGGTGACAGAATGTTTTTTAGAAAGCCTCCCTAAGCCTAAATTGCTTTTCATGTCTCATATTGTGAGCCGAGAATATAAACAAGAATGAATCTGTTTCATTAAGAAGAACAAAGTTTATGTTATTTTTGTTTTTTGGTTGGTTGTGTGTTTTTGATTCTGCAGGGGCACCCAGATGTGTTAAAAAAATAATCTGCCATCCTGTCTCCCATTGAACTAATCATGAAATTACTGACTGACAGTTTGTCTCACATTTAGTGCCATCCGATCCCAATGTGAGACTAGAAAGTCATTATTAGACACCCTGTAGGTTTTATCCTGAGAGAGACATTAATAAAGAAAAGCAGATGTCATTTATTATGCAGAACCCTAGTGAAACATTATATAATTAAACTGATATGTGACTGAATGTGTGGAGCCAGGTTTATGTAGAGTAATGCAGAGGTTTAGAGGTTTATGTTCATAGTGATGTGAACTTCTGCTCACACACGTCTGCTTTTCTCGCTGCACATGATAATGGGTTTAGAGAGAAGATGAAAGGCAGTGAACCAGTGATGGACTCACAATTGTATGTTTTTCAGTGTGACTGTACGTATGAAAGCTTGCACACATCGTACAGTATGTCTCATTTATACTGTTTCTCCCTTTTTTTTTCAATTTTTCATTCCGTTGTATGAATTACAAACTTTTGTCTGAGTCAGACTATTCTGCATGTTTGTAGTGATGTGATAGCACAGACAAGCTTTGTGCAAAGTTTTCTTGTCTACTAAGTTTAGTTTAAACTGATACTTATTCTACTAGTGCTGATAAAAACATTAATCAGATACAGTATGTGCTACAAAGAAATACTCAGACACATTTATTACATGTGTAGTGGACGCTGACCACACTTCTGAGGACTGACTTTCAGTGCTTTATTGCAAGGTACTAGCATGTTCTTGCATTCCTAGAGAAACAAAGCACTTACGATGTCTCCTTTCTGTTAGGATTTGGGAACATCTCTCCTCACACAGAAGGAGGACGGATCTTCTGTATAATCTACGCCCTTCTGGGGATTCCACTCTTTGGATTTTTACTGGCTGGTGTCGGGGACCAGCTGGGAACCATTTTTGGAAAGGGCATTGCCAAAGTGGAGAAGATGATTGTGGTGAGTTCCCTCCTTTCTCGTCCTTTGTTTGTATGAGCTTGTTTTTGTCTGTGAATCTTTTGCACCTTCTGTGTCTACCTGTGTGCAATGAGCTGTTTTAATCTGACAGCAGACACAGCTTAATTATTCAAGCAGTGCAAAGACTATTGTAGATCTAAGTTGCCGGTTTTGTTGTGTCAAGGTTACAGGTGCATTGTAAGCAACTCGAAACATTAGATTCACATTGAAATGTACAGTGTTAGACTTCAGCAGTGAGTAGCTGTCTGCATTGAAAGAATATATAGTTTTTGGGTTGCCATGTCAACAGGCTTCTTGAGCAAAATATAATAGAAATGGTTTGTTTTAGTATTGAAAGCCTCACATCATTAAATTAAAGCTATTTTGGGGCAATATTAGAAAAGAAAATGTTATTTCTACTGAACTCACCTAAATGTTTTTTATTCTTTGAGGCAGTGGGATGAACTAACAGCACATAGATCAATTCATCCCTTTGAAATAATGAAGACAGACTTATTTACCACATTGCAAGTTATACATTAACGTCTATTAATACAAAACATAAAATATGCACCCAAAAGATACCTAAACTCCCCCAGAAGCAGAAACAAACGCTCATGTTTGGAAGGAGTCCTAAAACATGCATCAACATATAATAAATAACAATTAACATTTCACATGGATTGTTAATAATTCATAAGTTTAATTAAAAAGTAATATCCCATCACTGGTCATTTCAAATGTGGGCTGTGCACAGCTCTGCTCTGGTCCATGCATCTGATGTTATCTGACCTCAATAATCCCTGTAACATGTTTTTATTCATTATTGTGCATGTATTTTATGTGAGATCAGCTATTCTGAATGACCAGTTAGACTTCATTCTGTTTAGTTCAGCAGCCTCAGACTCATGAGCACACTGCTTTAGCAATGTTTTCATGCAGTGAAAAATTAATTAAAGTTCATTTTCTTTGTAATATTAAAGGCAGTCACAGCGTGATAAAATCTCTCTCTCTCCCTGTTTCCGCAACAGATCTTCTGTATTGTCTGATCTGAACATGATACACAATACAATGCTGCTCTCAGCTAATTTAAACCCTGATACACAAAAACCAAGGCAAGCTGCAGTTCTGCAAGAGCTGCAAGAAGACCCCCATTAGTCATGCTGGATAAATCGAAGCAATCAAACAGCTGCTCAGTGCACAAGTCAGAAAGTAAAATATTCATCAGTAACAGTGGCTGTTGAAGGGTTTTCACCCCACAAACAGATTAAATGCAACAGTCTGAGCATATTTTATTTTTCATTGTAAAAAGCTGACATCTGCTTTTCATTGGTCCTTTATCAGTAACACCTCTGCTGTTTACAAACTGCAAAATTTGTAAGTTGGACTGTGCAGGTAATTGATAGCTTTTTCTGGAAGGGCATTAATCAGCCACGAAATCAATAGTTCCCTAGGGGTGGAATACAAGGTTCACAGAAATAAAAACAGGAAAAGAAAAGGACATGCTATAGATGCTAAATACTATTAAAAACAAAGTGATATGTTGTACAGATAAAGCCCAGAAATTAAGATCCTAAAGAGTAAAATATTTTTTCACTGTGGACCTTTATTTCTCTGTGATGGATTGTCCAATGACTAACATAAAGTAGAGTCAGAGACTGCATTATATGGGGTAGCTAAAACTAAACTGTGTGCAAACACTGCTTAAACTCAGATTGTAACTGGCAGCCCACAAACTACAGTTGCTCCAAAATTGCTGATAAATTTTACAGAGCATGTCGGCTGCAAGTTTTCCATTTGTTGTCATAAATGAACTATGTCAGAATCAGCAAGAGAAAGTCTGAAGTTTCACATCACAGGTTGTAAGTTGGAAATATCATGATATTGACTCCAGGTCTTCATTGAGCTGCTCAGGAGTTTGGGATCACCACATAGGAAACATCAGATTTATCAGAAACCATGTATTCCTGGATACACTCCATCCAGACTGGATTTGTTTCACCTAGACACCATAATTATTGTACCTATAAGTTAAGTTTGATCGTGTTTGATCTTTTGCAGCTTTGTAGGATGTTTGGCTTCCACAAGAACAGCAAGTTTGCAGATACACGGTGTATCTTTTAGTGTGAATTTTAAAAATGCTTTATTTTTAACCACCTACTTGGGTACTTGGAATTGGATTTTTTTGTGCCACACCTCACCCATGTATTTTTTATTTTCTTTGTATTTGATCTTTTGTGGCTGGATATGAAGTATGAAAAGCTGAAAATGTCTCATAAGGCTTCAACAAAAGCAGTTCACTAAAACTGTGTCTGAATTTAATAGAAGAACCTCAGGATTTAGTATAAAACACTAACAATAACAGTGATTCAGGAAACTAATTCCCAGAGAAATCAAATACTTGGCAGTAGCTGAGTAAATCAAGATTTTGATTCACTGTTGGCTCTATGGCTTTTCGCTCTGAGGGGGAGGAGAGAGTTTGGCAGCTTGAGCAACAGAAATAATTGAACTATAGGAGGCGCTGACGTCACTGGTGTGCAGTGAAAATGCTGACTGAAAAACTACCTCAACTTCGCTGGTCCCTGTAATAACTGTTTAGTCTTCAGCTGATTTCATCCTGTAAGGCTCAGTGTAAGTCTTTGTAAACTACTGTACTGTACTTCACCACTTGTGAGGACATTAGACACCAGAGACTCAGTGATCTGAGGTCTTTCTGCTCTTTGTGCTTCCCCTCAGAGGCAATATGCTTTGGGCTTACATAACTGGAAGGGAAAAGGGCAAGAAACACATGGAACCAGCTGAGAGCATGGTCACCTCAAGTGGAAAGGACACAGAGAAAACAGCAGCACTCAGAATGTACTGTAACTGTGATGCAAAGGAGGGACTGCAAGGCTCACGTCAAATTAAAATAAAAGAAATTCTCATACTTACTGTATAGTTGATAGAAGGTGCTGTAACTGTAAAGAATCCATTACTGCATTTGAAGTATCTGATCCATTACTAATATTATAGCACACTTGAGGCACGTGAAGTCATGCACCACCTCTCCATAGCTCGGGTGGGTACGCCATCTGACAGTGAAAGTTATGGCATGTTAACTTTGCAGTCTGACGTTTGTAAATGTATTCCTGCAGGGATTTTGAAGTGACTCATTACAGTTTGAGCAACAAAAGCCTGTGGGAAATGGGCAGCAAGTGTTAATTTCCTTCACAGTCATATGAGCAATGATCTTGTGCACGCACTAAACTTGTGTTTAAATTTGAAGAGTCTGAATTACTTGCTTCTTGGTTGTATTGAAAAGCTGTCTGCACTTCTGATCATCAAAATGCTTGTTAAGAAAAAAAATCACCTATTAAGATTCAGGCTAATTGTTTGCATTTACATCGTCAGTACTCATCTGTTACTCTGCTCTGCTGCTTCTCTCTCATACTAATCAAAAAGTTTAGTCTCTGCATCTGAAATTTGTCTGTCTCTTTTCTCTTTCCATTCTTTTATCTCACTGCAGAAGTGGAAAGTCAGCCAGACGAAGATCCGTGTCATCTCCACACTGCTCTTCATCCTGTTTGGGTGCCTCATTTTCGTGGCCCTGCCAGCCGTCATCTTCAAGCACATCGAAGGCTGGAGCACGCTGGAGTCCATCTACTTTGTCGTCATTACTCTCACCACAATCGGCTTTGGAGACTTTGTCGCTGGTGAAAAAGGTCACTTGATTTCGTTTGGCATCTCGCTGAGAATCAGTGTATTTATAGTTCAGTTATTTCTCAGTCAATCTGATTCAGCAGATGTTTATCAAACTTTCTATTGTCCACATTCAGTACTTGACACTATGATACGTGTATTCTGACTTCTGCAGTAAGTTACAGGTGCTGTACGATTCTGGTCTGTACATGCAGTGCAAACAGAGTATATGTACAGTACATGCAAGCAGCCTAAGGACGTCTAAGGTACATACTATGGACAATCCTGCACTTTACTGTAAACCTTTTGTTCATCTGACTCAAACTAATGCACAGTGGATTATTCTTCAGCTGTCTTCTGTGTGTTTGCATTTACTGCTTTGTATAATGGCTACTCTGAGACTGGAATTTCTATTAGTATTAAACCAGAAATCTATGATAACTTCAGCAAAATGCTCAAGCAGGTTTTAGTCGCATAGAAAAAAACTTTTTCATTAAACACACATTTGACATTTTATGGATCACTGTATGTAGTAGATTATTTCCTGGCTGGGGGCAGTTGCCAGGCAACCAGTGGACACTCCAAGTCACTGTGGACAGTTCACATTAAACTATCAAGAAATAATGGGGTATAAAGTGCATTTTAAGTGCATTTTAGAGGTCTAATTTGTCACCTTTCAACAGAGTAACACTAACCATTTTCCACTCATTCCAGTCTTTATGCTAAGCTAAGATAACCAAAGTGGTAGCTGCATATTGACCATACATAGAGGAGAGCAGCAGTAAGAACAGACTTTGTAACCAGTGCGTCTTGATGAGTTTGCATGCTTTTTATGTACATTAATTACATTCCTACGTTTTAATAATTTTAAAACCCTCCGTATAATATCAAAAGAACAATTAGCACACACTAAACATAAGAATATATGTGTATATGTGAGTGAGAAAAAGCAAAAGAGA
>JAUBNQ010000016.1:10123528-10136038 GCA_032353495.1 Ctenopoma kingsleyae | reverse complement strand
CAAGGTTACCTGTGATGCCGGACATCTTTGATGCCATTCTTGGTGTTTCCTAACCTCTGACCTGGCCGAGGTCTGCAAACAAAAATACAAGACATCATTTAGACAGAGCACAGATATATATCATTTTTACACGAGCTTCCATATTTCAAGACGTTTGTATTCATAAACCATAAAAATACAACTGGGTGTTATAATGACATGCAGACATGTTCCATAATTCATGCTGTTCACTGGAAGAACTGTATGAAATACCCAAACCTCCATGTAAATTTCACACACATATGACACAATAACTATTTTATGAGGAAGTTACTCCGGCAAGTTCGTTTTGAATGCACACTCTAACATTGTCAGTACATCATGATGCGGTCAGTAGGTTATAGTCTTCTCACCTGCACAGCTTATTGATAATGGACTTAGCTGCCTCGCTCATGAACGGTGGATACTTGATCACGCCATCCAAAATCTTGGCATAAATCCTCTGTGGCTCTGAACTTGAAAAGGGGGGACTGACAAGTAGAGAGAAAACACTTGTTGATTATATAATCTTTTGATATGAAAAAAGTTTGCTCAGAAATTATCCACGTAGGTTCTTTCAGGTAACGTGAATCATTCGACTGCAGATACTAAATAATGAAAAAGATGTTTCACTGCTGCAGGTGTCAGACATGCTTCCCTGCTACCATCTACTGGTGAACTTAAGTCTTGATTCATTCAATGTTCTTCCTCTCTTCACCTTATATAAGAGACCAAAATATTTTTGGAAATAAACATGATGTATTATCTGTGAGCTATGAACTAAACAAGACAACAGAATAGATTTTTACAATTAGGTTACTCTTTACAGACATGGATGGAGTATTAATATCAGTACTAGTATTAATAGTAGTATTAGTATTACCTTCCTGCCAGTAGCTCAAATATCAGGATGCCAAGGGACCAAAAGTCGACTGCAAAGTCATGTCCTTGGTTCTTGATGATCTCTGGGGGTATGTACTCAGGAGTACCAACAAATGAGTAGGTTTTCTCTCCTCGCACCATCTCTTTGGCAAAACCAAAGTCTATCTGCATAAAGACAGACACACACAAAAATCAGAAAACCTGCTGACAACATTCCCACTGAGGAGCAGCACCACAAACAACACAAAACACAAACACAACAGGTATATTTTGTATTTATATTATTTGTAACTAGATTTTAAAGAGTGTAGAAATAAACAAACACACACAATTCTACAATTCTTTGCAGATGTGGACTCACCAGTTTGACATAACCCTTCACATCCAGCATCAGGTTCTCAGGCTTGAGGTCTCTGTACATGATGTTCTTCTTATGGAGGTACGCGTAGGCCTCCACCACACAGGCAGTGCAGAAGACGGCAATGGACTCATCAAAACGCCCTCTGACAGTCACAGACACACAGTGCACCAGCAATAAATTAAGTTTCCCACCAATAAAACCATCACAAATTTTATAACAATGTTCAAATAAAACTACATTGGTTTATATTAAGGAATGGAAACTCTTAAAATGTTTTTTGTTTGTTTTCTCACACTTCTTTGAGTTTGGTCCAGATCTCCCCACCACTGCAGAACTCCATCACCATGTAGATGTAACGTGTGTCTTTAAAAGCCGTATGAAGTCTAGAAAGAGTCAGAGGAGAAAACGTTTTCAGGTTGTCTGTGCAGCCAGTTTTTCCTTATACAGTGAGTCTGCGACCACAGATACCTGACAATGAAGTCACACTGGGTGGCTTTAAGGATCTTCTTCTCGAACAGGATGTGCTCCTCCTGTCTCTTGGAAACAATGTGCTTCTTGCTGACTCGCTTTATGGCGTAATATTTCCCATGCTTTAGTGTGGTCATCTTAAAATAAGAAACAAATGATCACCTATAAACCATTACTGTTAAAGATCTTACATATTAGAGCTAGAGGTGATAGAGCTTTTGCTGTCAGAGCCCCTAAACTTTGCAATGACATACCCATGAACATCAGATCTGCAGAGTCAGTAACATCTTTTAAATCTCTTCTCAAAACATACTTTTATCGGAGAGCCTTCCCTGATTTTAGTTAATTTACTGACTTTACTGGTCTTTTTTTTGTTTGTTTTGTTTTGTTTTGTTTGTACTACTGGTTTTATTTTATTCTATGTTTTATTGTTTCACTGCTTCTGCTGTTCTTATTATTTTATTGTAATTTCTTATGCATTTTGTGTTAATGTGAAGCACTTTATATCGCAAGTTTTGAAAAGTGCTCTATAAATAAACTTTATTATTATTATTATATTGAGTTTTGTGATAGATATATAATCGAGTGGCAGTTTCAAAGCTGAAAACTCACTCAGTTTTTTTTTCCTGAATACCTGACAGCCTACTTAATGTGCTTACTGTCATGTGGAGGGTGAACAAGGTCATTGTGTGCAGCTGTATGGGGGACTATATAAAAATTATTAAGGGACAGGCGTCATCCCTTAAAGTAAAATGAAGATCATGTAATGACACTGAAATATTGTTTATTGTGAAGCTCCTTTTTTCTCTCTCCATTTTTTTTAATCTCAGAAGACTCTTCTGAAATTGTTCTAAAAATCAGTAAAATCAGCTGTTCCAAGTCATCTAAGTTCTGTCTAAGGACAGTTCACTCTGTACTGCTGTTACAACATAACTGTTCTAAAAGTGCTGCAACTGATTAATGCACTATTACCCTGTTCTATTCTGTTGCGCTAATGTTTAACTAATATCTGGCACTGGTGGAAACAACCAACCAGCCATAGCAAACGTGGCAATTAAATAAACATGTTCAATATAACACCCCCCCACACACACACACACAACAGCAATTTGTCATTGCATGTTAACTAAAAAATAAATGTTATACAAGATAACTATATATTTAACATTTCATCTAATTCTGACATAGCAATAGACAAAACACAAAAACACACGCACTAACTCAACACGGCCAAACCCTCCAATTCCAAGTGTGACAGGATCTCCCTGATAGCGACCCTCCTGGTACAACACAGGAACCAGATCTTCAAACCTCAGAGTGGAACTGGGACTGAGAAACACAATAGTGATAACTATTTCACTTCAAAGAGCAATTTTGTGTGAGTCGTCTAGTTATCTTTAATCCTGCATCCATCACAGATTTCTCCTCTTCCTCAGTCACTCACCTCGACTTTTCTGGAGCTTGTGCTTCCTGCAGAACCTTGGAGCTGGTAAAAACCAAATGATAATAAGGTTGTGAGCAGGAAACTGATGAAACATGATTCTGTTCTCACCAAGATGGTGAAAATGGGTAAAAGTAATGAAATGAATAGTTTGTTTACGGTACATACTCATCAAACAGCTCCAGGTGTTCTATGGGAATTGTCTCTTCAAATACTCTATAAAGAAAATATATTGTTAGTCAATCTTAGGATCAAGCAGCTCACAACAGAAAGCAAAGACACTGCAAACAAAACAAATACAGAGTCCTTTCTCTTCAGAGTGAGCAGAGCCTGTCTCAACCGTAATCTCACCTTCACTTATACTAAGAATTTAAAGAAGAGTCAGACTCACTCCTTGTCAATGGAGAAGCAGGTAACAGGGCCGTCAGCAGTGCAGGTGGCAGTTCTCAACACCTCACTGCAAGAAGATAAACATTGTATATGTCAGCTCTGGAAAGCTGAAACTATATGTCAAACTGGCTTCGTATATATTTTTATAACACCTCAGCGAGGAATTTAAAGAAAACTTGATTTAGCATCCCAAATTAATAACATTTTATATGTGAAATATTATGTGTGCTACAACTGGACTATTATCTTCTAATTAAAACACATCAGATAAGATGTGAGGAGGTGTTGCAAACAGGCTGCACATAAACATTTGGGGAAACCTTCAGAGGGATTTCAATCTCTTAAGTAAAGTCAAGCGACGGCAGGTTTTCCAAGCAAAATGTCAAAGATGACAGCAGCAAAGAAGGTGCACAGAGAGGTAGATGCTGCACAAGCCTTTCACACATGTCCGCAGGCATGTGTTGTGTTGTCATGGTTACCGTATGAGGGCCTGTTCCCCGAAATGTTCCCCTTTTACCATCCTGCGAATCTGCTTCTGCTGCCCATTGACATTCTTAGTCACCAGAACCTCAGGGGTAAACACACATGAGAGGTAGAGAAAAGGGAATTAGTGCAAATGTACAGGACAGCAAACAGACACAGGCTGGTGCAGTATCAGATTAAATTGTGAGTTTGTGCACACTGTGACACTGTTTTACCTCTCCTTTGAGGATGATGTAGAATGCGTTTCCTTCAGTCCCTTCTTGAACTATAACATCTTTGTCCTGGTACTTCACCTGCAAAAGACAAAACGAAAAGAGAAAATAACATAAAGGTCAATTGTCTAAGTTACCAACTTTATGTCAGTGATATTAACATTAACATTTTAGTAAAATAAACGTTTTAGCTACATGATCATTTACATTTGATTTTATTCAGTGTGTTTCATTATGTGTTATATGTGTTTCATCACCTCTGATTGAAGATAGACACTAACCATGAAAACAAATAATGGTAACATTAGTTCAGTATGACATCTGAGTACACACCTCCTCCATGGAGTCAATGATCTTGGACAACTGGACATCATTCAGTTCCTTCAGAGTCTGAGCCCTGTGCAGAATATAAGATTTAGCATCAGAGTTAGAAATAAGGGGTCAAATGGTTCGTTGATGTAGGTAATCAAGACAACCAAAGTCTATCTGTAGCTTATATCTTCAAAATGTTCGTCATGACGTTAAATTCCCACTAACCACCTGAGAAAATCCTATTCTGTGCTGTAGCTGAGTCTATGAACTCACGTCTTCAGGAAGCCCATGAGTTGCTCCCGTTTTTTCCTGGACTTGTTGGTTATGATGGTCCTGTAGGTCTGGCGCTCCATACACCACAGACGCACTGTTGTCTTTGCTACAACATGAGCGAAAGTGATCAGGAGTTAACATTTTAGCAGTCTGGTTTACGATCATTAGCAACAAGAATGATAACAGATTGAAAAGATTCATACAAAACTAAAACTACACACTGTTTCCATTTATTAGTTTGAGAAATAATGTTTCAGAAGGAGTTACTTTTGTTAGACCACACAATGAATAAATGTTAGAAGGCGCTCCTGCGTGTGGTTAAATTACAGACAATATGGCCCCTTTATAGATCCTGTAATCACTTCTGCACAAATAACCTCATGGCACCACATAAATCACTATAGCATGCTGTCACATGCAGTGTCTATAGTATCCTATAAACTGTTCCATCGTTATGTGTACAGATATGGACCTTTGACTGTTGCTGTCCGTTTGCAGTTGTATAGGATGGCCAACTCCCCAAACACATCACCACTGGTAAGAGTTCGAAGTTCCCGGCCTGCCTGTGTGACAACAAGCTCCCCAGCTAAAACATGGAAAAGATGTTTGCTTTATACAGAAATTTGTTGAATCTTCCTTATATTTCCTGCATTTTCAGATTTTCGTATCAAAAATGACACAGTTTCCATGTCCCCACCTGCAACTATGTACATGCTGTCTCCTTCAGTGCCTTCTTTAATAACTTCATCCCCCCGTTTCAAATTAGATACCGCTAAAAGGTCCACCATCATGGCTGTTTGCTCATCATCGAGGCGGCTCAGGAAGTCGTTCTTCTGGATGGCTTTGACAATCAGACTTGTCTCACTGGTGATGGAAGGTCAGAGATGTAGTCATGAAGGGTTAATTGAAATCTCGAGGACAACACTCAAACAGATCATCTACATTACCTACAAACACTACACCTATTACATGTAGGTGTTTGACATGTGCTTAGACTGGATTTCCCACATTAGCAAATCAATGATCCTGTGGAGACTTACTTAAATGAAAATTTCTGTTATCAGCTGTACCAATTACCAACCTGACAGTTTTCTTGACCCCGGTGCGTGTAATCTCCAGGGTCTCAGGAATTGGTTCAGAGGCTATGACAGCCGCACGGCTTTTCCTGAACTCCAGTTCAATCTCATTACCACTCTGGGAGGGAAACTCTGGAGCAGGCAAACAGAGAAACACAAATGGTGTTTTTCAGTGTGTGTGTGTGTGTGTGTGTGTCTGTATGCATGTCTGTGTGTGTGCTCACCCAGATCATGATATTGACTCTGCAGCTCCTGCAAAAGTTTTTCTTTCTCCTGCAGCCGTTGTTCTATGACGATAAAAGCAGAGAAAGTCTACAAAACATCACAAGGACAAGGACAAGGAACATGTAACGCTTGAGACTGGTATCCATTTTAGGGTGATATGGCAATATTTGAGAGTTATCCCTAAAGCTAAGGAGGGGAAGCAGTGGCTCAGTAAAGTGTTTGCTCATCGATTCAGCCCAACTCCTTCAGGCAACATGTTGAATGTCCCTGTAGAAGACACTGAACACTGAACCCTCTGCGTTTTGAATGCAGATGCCCACAACAACCTCCCCAAGGAATTAATAAAGTGTCATTATTAAAATTTAGATACAATTTAGAACTGAGCATCTACCGAGTACTCCAAGGTTGGGAATCATTACACTATAGGGCATGGCTGTGTCAGAACAGGTGTAAGCCTATTGAATGATGCCTACAAGACCTAGTGTGGACTTACTCTTTAATGTTATTTGGCTTTAGTTGTACTCACCCAGGTCTTTGTTTTGTCTCTGCAGCTCCTGGTTGATCAGACACTGCTTTTCTAGCTGCTGCTTCAGATCCTCTAGTTGCTTCTCCATGACTACAGGACAAAAAATACAAAGTCCAGAGATACTTTATATGGGACGAATCAATACATTGGCAAATACATTAACAGATGCACAACCAACAAAACAATAAGTTTAGACTATAATTCTGATCACAGACATAAAACACCTGAGACCTGAGTGGAAACAGCAAAGATATACACACAAAATGCTTCTCATATAATTTTTTAAACAGTATGCTGATGCCTTTTCATGAGGCACTGAGCTCAGCTCCACTGCATGCACACAGCAAGACTCTTCCTGAATAATGCACACTAATGATGGACAGTCAACAGGGTGCTTTCTGAATGCTGTCACACCCTGCCAGCATTTGCTAAAGATCTATTACTGCTCCAATGACCTATAATGAGACAAGCATGTCAAATTAGTATAAGAACAAAAACAAAAAATTAATATTATATCTGTTGCAGTCTGTGCATTTCTTTATTTTTCTGTGCTGCTAAAATACTGTGACATTAACAACCTCTGCTGTCTAATGTTTACCTGTGACAGTGGAAATACCTATACAGAGTAAGTGACACAACTTCATAACAAATTTAAACACACACTAGAGCCAATATCTCTGATCATCCAGATGATGTGTTTACAAAAGTCCTGATAACAGACATTAGCATTTTGTCATTAATAGACAAATGTTTATGCCACTATTACCGGGCCAAACAGTGAATACAAACACAAGACCACTGGTTTTCTGACCAATTTAATAAACACACACACACGTCAGTTTCAGTAAAGCCCACGGAGACGGACAAGCAGTTTATCTGTGATCACTGAGCTCGTCACATGATCCTATATTACTGCTGCCTCACCCTGGACATTGGACAGCTCTGAGATTAGACAAATCATAAAATCACACAATAATACACCACTTAACTTTTCCACTATTAACTGACTGGTTTATTGTTTCTCTCATATAGGTCTGAATGGTGGGTATGAAAAGAAGAAACTTAGGTGCTTAAAAAACACAGTTATGGTACAATCGTTTCCATCACATATGATTCACCATCAAAGACAAAGCTTAAGGGAGCATTAAAATTTCACAAGGAGCACGGTGGCAACTAAAATATGTTATGTTGAACAAGGAAGCAGAAGGCAAGCTTTCTAAGAACCTGTAGCTATAAACTGCTGGAATGATAACCTCTAAAACTGATAAAGCAGTCTTAGTTTAACTGAAACACTTATCTCCTTGAGTACAGTACCGTAGCTGCATGCTGTTAGCTGTATATTTATTTTTGTTTGCTGTATTGTGATGCAATGGATCCAAAAGATTAGAATATGTCAGCTATTATCAGACAAATGGCAAAATCCGTACATTTTAAACTGATTGTTTGAATGACAACAACAATGAAGTAAGCAGAGACTGATTCAGTATGTCTCTGAGACAGAATAAGACAACAGAAAGTAGCAGAAGCAGGTAAAAAGGGAGTATTTGTGTCTGCTTTTCAGTTGCACAGTAGAAACATGATGCTAGACAGATTAGCATTATGCTGATACAGCCAGTATAGGCTACTGTACAGCCGAAACTGCTTCATTACTAATTCATGGTCAAGTGTAACTACAGCTGAATTCTCATAAGATGCTCTGTAATAGACACCTGGAGAGAACATGCGTCTGGTCTCGTGGTATTTATTAAGATGCATGTAATTGTGGTTGCAATAACAGAACCCCTAAGAAGAAGTACACTGAAAAAGGTATATTTTGTTAATTACGACATGATAATGTGTACTTTAAACACGTTAAGCCACACGACAAAAATATGGATCTGACATCCAACTCTCAAAGACACTTGGACATGCAGTAGGTGGAAAAGCAGTGTCACACTCACCTGCAGCCTGTGTGTGGTCAGGAGAGAAGATAAGAAGTGTCTGCCCAGCCTATAAAGGCCACAAGGACCATAGGTAACCAAATAATAATGCTGTACTACTTAAAATATCCACTTTCAGTTGAAGAGCAGTAGTTGCTTTGTGTACAATGTCTGCGTCCTGTTTGACCCCGGGACTATCTACAGACTAGACACACCTGAGCAGACGCACACATACAGTCTGCAGCATCTCTTGCATCACTTTCTCAGCTCACATTGTCACGTCTGCTCTTCAGTTTTTACTATTTTTACTTCTCTCCACCTCTCTCCCTCCCTCACTCTCAGTCTTTCCTTTCCTTTTTCTATCTGTCAGTCTCTGCAGCTCTGGTGTTGAATCATTAACCTTAAACCAACGCTCCTCCCATCACACCAGGTGGAGATATACAGGCAGGAGGAAGAGGTGGAAGAAGAGAAGGAGAAGGAAATATTCTGTTACATTATATTTATTCTGATAACATATATTCTAGCAGTAGAATATGATTATTGTAGGGTGGTGCTTTCTCTCAATATTATTATTATTATTTTAATTTATTTTATAACAGATTTATATGTGATTTCTGTGACATTTGGCAGTGACATGCTGTGAAAATTTAAGTGGGTGTTTAAGTGAACACTGAGAAAGTCTTAGGAAAAGATGTCAGAAGCAGGAAGTATATAAACTTTTTAAATCAGAGTTTTTCTCCACCTTTTTCTACAGATATATTTTCGTCATCTGTGCAAAGGTACAGTTTTCAAAGGACATAAATTAACGAAACTGACTGCTGAAGCTGTGGGCAACCAGGACAACTCACAGATTATATCTAAAAGAGTCGGAAAGGTTTCATTATGGGTTGTTTTTTTTTCCACAGAGTCCGTGCCACCGGCTGCTTTCCAGGCTGCAGCGTCATTAAATGAATCTACATTAGGTTAAAGGGTTAACATTGTGACAGAGGGTGTTGGTCTTTATTGTTCACAGTTACTTACTCATTCATTATCTGCCTGGTTAATCAATGACCTGAATGACACCACCCACTCATGAGAGACAAAACGTTTCAGATTTCAGCATGGAGGAAACTTAGTGACAGACAGACAGTGTGCGTGTTGTTTGACATTTGTCCAACATGCTGGTATGCATTAAATAACATTAAATAAAATAAACCCAGGCTGAGTCGAGTGATAACGATCCCAGCCACAGATGAGTTGATATTTAGGGATATCTTCAGCTTACAAACACTTGAACACATTCAAGAAGTAAAATCATGAGGTGACATGAAATTTTTCATGATTAATATCATTCTTTAATTTCAGTGCAATTCAATAACCATGAAGAAAAGACATAATTCATAATGCCCAAAAAAACACTGTGATTCTGGTTACATCTCATACAGAACTGTACCTCAAAAAAAATATTTTCCACTAAAATTACAGATCAATTAATGGAAAGTAAATGTCAGAAACAACTTCAAACAGCTGATGAGCACAAACCAATAGCAGCTGAAAGTGATATATTCATGTTCACGAGTCACAGTTGAAAAGACTTCCTGTTAAGAATAAAGTCTTGTATAGTTTTTGATGACAAATTACATAAAATAATAATGACTTTGTAACAGCATTATAAAGTAGTGAAACTGGCAATACACAATGTTCATTAAACCTTCTTGATTTTCAGGACTGATTTCATATTCAGCGCACACACACATACACAACCTGGTCCGTGTGCAAAGACTTACAATCAGTGGTTAAATTCAAGATAAATAACCTACAATAACAACAAATTACACATTAAATAATTGTCAAAAACAGACATGATAGATACTCCTTCATCTGTCACATTCCCCAAATAACAATGTGCACAAATAAACAAAAGGCAAATTACAACACTGATCACCTCAGTACTACTAATTTACAATGAATCCAAGCATACATTTACTTTTACATTTAATTGATTTCCCTTTTTTTAATTTTTCAATTAAAAACTCAGATGATAAACCTATTACTCAAGTCTTTTCTTCATGAAAGACTGTAAACAGGATTACCTCAGAGCATGATGTGCATTTAGAAATTACATGTCAAGTCTGCATGCAGGGCAAAAAGTGGGAATGTATAATCCTTCAAGGCACCTTACACTTCAAGGAAAACAAGTCTTGCAAAACCAAAACAGCTTATGAGGGAAACAGAGAGGCTGCACCAAAATATTACTGTTCTTACATTTTCATGTAATGTTTTTACATAGTTTCTAATATTCCAATCACTCATTTTCAAATGCTGAATTATGCATTTTTTCAATACATAACTTTGAGTTCTCATTAATAAATTAACCTGGGACGAGGAGGAGGTAGATTAGCAGACTTGCAGTGAGGTCATATGATTGTACAATACACTTGGTCATTATCTATACAAACATGAAGGGGATACAACATTTCTGTGGTAGAATAACAGCATGCAAAGCAATAAGTTTTTTGTGTGTTAATTGTTGTTCTACTGCCATTGACTTCATATTCTTTGCAGCATTCAGCCAATTAGTCAGGTTCAGAGTACAAACAGTGGTGAGAAAGTGAAAGATGATCAGCTCATCGGCTCTTCCTTGATGCCACAAGCTTTGTTTATGTCCTTCGGGTGCTCAAAGACTGCTTGGATGAACTGACCAAACAGGCGTTCCATGTAGGTCTCACCGCGGGGAAACAGACCATCCAGGAAGGCGATGTGTCCACCGTGAGCCGTCAACAACAGGGCAACATTAGGCAGGCCCTGGATTATGCTCAGTGGGAATGCTGTAAGAGAAGGAACGCAATGAAAAAAAAGTAATAACTTTAAGACAGAAGCAGATATAAGGCATCTTGTGCAACATGCCAACCTAAATATAAAAGTTAAAAAAGAATTCTCAAAAGCTGCTGTAATACATGCTGAACATAAATTAGAGTTAAATATAACCCAAGAATAAGGTTGTGGTTTGGTCGGATCTAGTGCACAAAACTTGATCTTGAAAGTCACCAGAAACAAACAAAAATAAAAAGACTAACATTATCTCCATCTTCTGCTGTTCTTTACTCACCGTTTTGGGGGGAAAACGGGTCATCAGCAGCATTGAGACACAAGATGGGTACTGCTGTATTGGGCAGTTTCTTGCCTGGGCTGGCATCACGGTAGTACTCCATAGAGGACTTATAACCAAATTGCACAATTGTGAAGCGTTCGTCAAACTCACGGATAGTCTGCGACTAGAGGACAGGGATGAAATTAAATGAAAAATCAGAGAAAAAGAAATCACATAAAGCGAAGATTAGAGAGAACAGGCCATACCTTCAGGACATAGTCAATGTCCACCACTTTCTCCAGAATCTTCCGGTGCCTGTGACAAGAAAAAAGGGTCACCAACGGTGGAACCAATTTACTAAACTCCATTCAGGAAATAGGAAATGAAAACCTATCTGACCTGCTGACAGTACGACACAGGCCCATCGCAAGGATTTTGTTGAAGAGCAGCCAGTTGAGTGGTTCTTCCATCGAAGAAGACGACTCCTGTGCATCGAAGGGGACAGAGATGGTCAGTCCCGCCACCATCCCCGACTGCGAGCGCTTGCGGGCCAGGAAGTTTAACAGCAACATGCTTCAGATTTGGACAAAAACAAAGTGAAAAAAGAAAGTTTTATAACAAAACTTAGCAAAAAAGGGAAGACAGAGAAAGTCATAACGTTAGGATAAACCTGACCATAAACGCAAGCAGGAAGCCGACTCACCCTCCCATAGAAACACCAGCACCAAGCACAGGGGCTTTTGGATAGAGTCCTTTGACATGTTGCACCACACACTCAAGATCTGAGGTATTGGCTGCACAGTAGGTGAGAGGTGTCTGAAGCAAGCAGGGGGACAGAGGAGGAGCGTTACATG
>JAUBNQ010000016.1:10102862-10120787 GCA_032353495.1 Ctenopoma kingsleyae | reverse complement strand
TGATTATAATGATCTTTGATTACATCGCGTACATGAGCATGTTCATATTATGAATGTTTAAACCGAGAATACTGAGAATTGAAATTTGTTGTGTTGTGTGTATGTGTGTTAAATACAGAGAGCTTGAGTGAAATTATGTCATCTTAAAAGGAAATTTTAAAAAATACATAGCAATAAAATAGAGATGACGATAACATTAAAAAAATGATTAAAAAAATAAATAAAATAAGAACCTAAAATTCAGTAAAACGCAATAAAAAAAATAAAGTGAAAAAATAAAAGTTAATAAAGGTTGAATAAAATAACATAAATAAAGTAGAATAATGCAAACTAAAAATAAAAAGGAAAATAATAAGAAAAATCGGACTAACGTAAGAATACATTAACCTCAATATTAAAAAAATGAAACCGTGTAGAATAGAAATAATACAAATACAAATAAAAAACTAATTAACGTACAATAACACTAAAAACCAAGCACTGCAAATAAAAGAGAATAAATAGAAAAATACAACTGTAGAATACGAAATAGAAAACAACAAATAAGTATAATGATTAAAAACTAAATTGTGAATTTTAGAGCTACCTTGACCGCAGTGACTGACCTGACACTTGCGGCCCCACAGATAGTAAACTGCGGCCGTGAGGGAACAGATGAGCACCGTGTAAGGCCTGGAAACAAACTCCCAGTATGTTCTCCACAGCTCCAGGTGTGACAGAAACATGATCATTTTTAATCTGACTAGTTTAAGCAAAGAGAGAGAGATGACCTGGTAGCTGACGGCGGTCTGTGTACAGCGCTAGTCAGCGAACACGACGGAGAGAAAGACGTGTAAAGTTAGTTAATGTCCCACAACCTGCCTTCATCACCAGCAGCTAACGATACAGATGTGTTACAGCTGCTCCTCCACTGCCATCAGCTCTGCCGGGGATGATGAACGGCCGCTGTCCGCCTGCAGGTCTTTATTCGGCGGCGTTTCTCCTGCTACTGCCGCTTCCTGGTTGACAGGTCACGACCGAAGATCGTGCGTTTTGAAAGATGGTTCAGTGTCACTGAATGTCGAGCTCCGCGTTCTCACACGGACTACAAATATATTCTTAATTTCATTTTTCTGCATTTTACTGATGCCTTGTGTTGTACTTAACGCTTCATTCAGTTAGCTCATTGTTTTATATTAAATCCCTGAATTACAGGGACAGATACAAGTCATTTTATTTATTACAAATTTATTTTATGTATTTGATCACAACTAAGACACTGAGTTCAGCAAAAATGGGCCATTTTGGGCTCATGTCCTGAGATAGACCACTATTATATTATTCACTCACTTCACGTATGTTCTTATACCAACATCTAGTCTAAAGTCTGTCATGCTATACATAGTGCATATTCATTCAATATTCATGTTTAATGTATTTATTTATTTATTTTTTAAATATGAAAGCTAATTCACTTAAATTATTCATGGTGCAGGGTAGTATATGAGCTTAGCATATACTATATTTCATTGTGAAGCACAATGGTATCTGACTGCATGACCTCCAAACGACCAAAGACGCTGAATAGATCCTTTACTCCTGGAGGGAGAGGAGTTGGAGCTGGTGAGTCACTTTAAATGTCATACTAGACTCCAATCTCACCTTCAGGAAACACATAAAAAAGGTATCTAATAACATTTGTCAGAGTCACTTTATTAAAACCTCTTGAACAGTTACATAAAAAGGCCATTAAAGTATTTGCTAGGAAGCCACAGTTGTTCCATATCTGCTCAATATAGAGAAACAGAGTTTTTTAACCTTTGAAAATTTTAAAATGTTTAAATATGTCTGTCTCATTTATAAATCACGGAATTTTTTTTACAGCAAATTTCTTCTTGTTCGGTTTTTACACAACTTATTTGTTCAACTGTGCAGTGCAGCTATGTTGACTCATATTTACACACTCGTCACTTGGGATTCTTTGATAATATTGCTGTTAGGCTGGTGAATTACCATTTGTTATGTTTTAGATTTGCCCCACCCTGGTGTTTTTTGTGGTCGTTTTTTTCAGTAGTTAAGAATCATATCATATATCTAATATCAAATCTTATCATTTGAAAAGTCAAACTGTACCTTCACAATTTTATTTACCTAACAGACTTTTTATACTGTCAGTGGAAACTGCTGTCACCAATGTGGTTCCTAGAAAAGTGAACAGAGTGAGAGCTCTTTCTCACGTTTGTGAACGTGGATCTTTACCGCTGTGAGTTGTGCTTTTCGGGAAGTACTACCTTGGAGTGTCTCTGTTCTCCTTAATACATCCATACACCGTAATAAATGTGATAAAAACATGACAGATGTGTAGTCACATCTGTTACACTCAGACGCAGAGAGGAAAACACCAAACACAATCAACATCATGAACAGTAAAGCAGCTGATGTTTCATGTAATCTCACTGCACTCACTCAATTAGTGGTCTTGTGAAGCTGTTGATAATACTACAAACCTGGAGATCATAATAGTATTTTATTTAGAACAAAAACAAAGCAAGTTTGTTTCCGCATACTGTGCAGTTTATTGTTTGTTGATTACATGTGTATTTTCCTTTAATGACAATGGTCAAACCTCTTAATTGCATATGTTAATGTTTCTTCGTTGACCTGATTTGATGAATCTTTGGAGTGAATGTATTCTATTAATTGAGTGGGATTCCTGTAACCACCTCTGACTCGATACCACATTCATCATTTCCACGTTTGATCTTGAAGAAACCTGAAATAAGAAGACAAAATTTAAGGGTCTTTACCATATCTCTCACCACACTGACAAATGATTATAAACTTCACCTGTCTTTAGTGTGTTCTGTACCTAACATCAAGTATCACTACATAACATCACTTAGCAACACGTGCACAGGAAACCACTTATCTGATGTTCTTTTCTCTTTCCACTGGCCACCCTGAGCCTGGTTCCGGTCTGCTGGAGGTTTCTTCCTTTAAAGGGAGTTTTTCCTCTCCACTGTCACCTAGTGCTGTTTAAGTGGGACTGTTTTCTACATGATCCTATATATAGTTATATTCTGTAAGGTCTTAAACCTTGCATTGTAAAGTGCCTTTAGATGACTTTTGTTGTGATTTGGCGCTATATAAATGAAATTGAATTGAATTGAATATTATGTTATACCTTTGTCTCCCCAGTCATTGTTCCAGGAGTTTGCAGCCAGCCAGTACGGCGTCCCGTTCTCCTCTCCCCAGCCCAGGATCTTGATGGCGTGACCGCCCAGCATCTCCCCTGTCACATGCTGGTACACACCTATAATAATATCAAGTACAGTGACACAGGGCTTAACAGCATAAGATGCAGCAGTGATGACTGTTTAACCCATTAAACAATTAGATAATGAAGGTGAAAACAAGGAAAGATGGAAAGACTACAGGCCTCACCAGTCTTATAGGTCAGAAAATCTGCATAGACGGAGAAAGCTGCCTCCACAGGCCCGTTTTTGTACAACTCAGCCATGATCTGCTCCTGCTTGGCCGGGACACTGTATGTCTGTCTCCCTGAAGAGGGCAGCACAGAAAACAATAACATTATACAGGGTATGACAGGACAGGTGCTACAGCAGGTAAAAATGAAAGAACTTCAAGTGTCTGTACCAAAGTGTTTGTCCTTCTGATAGGATGGAGAGTATCCATCAATGCACTGCTCCACACACTTAGGAGTCTCCTGTTCGCCCTGACATGGAGGACGAGTTCCATTCACATGATGCTCACAAGGAGCGATGGTGTAGGGTCTGCAGCCTGTAACACAGAGGATCATCATCAGTTTCAGCACAGACTTTCAGAACAGCTACACGAACTTCACTGTGATGTTTAAACGTACCAACTTTGGAATCGTACAGGCCTCCTGTCACTAGTCCATTCTTTGCCCAGAATTCCCAGGCAGCAGAAGGATAACCACCAAAACATCTACAACCAAAAAAAAAACACAGATGTTGTTTTGATGTCCTATTAAACAACCTGTGTTACACTCGTTTGGTCTCAGTGATACTTGCCCCATGCCACATTCATCACAGCAGGACAACAGATCCTCAGCTGAGATCTCCACAGAGACCTTAGCGCTGCTGTGGATGCATATCCTGTCCGACATTGCCTCAGCTGCTCCAAAGGCCTGTGGCAAATCAACACAGGCTTACTGGTTTGAGAATATTAGCACTGGTTCTAAAATTGACTTTATTGAATTCTTACCCAGCAGGACCCACATGAGCCCTGGTCTCTGATCTGTTTTAATGTGGGACAGTTGGGCCACTGCTGGCGTGCATCAAAGCTGTCTGGAAGGCGTACGTCTTCAGTATAATGAACCCTAAGCAGGAGAGAATGGTCACAAGAATGGTTGATAAAATAACCTGGCTGAATATCACGTGGTCACGTGAAACACACATACACACACACACACAATATAAATCCATGCATACAGCCTGACAGAAGACCAGTGAGGTGCACCGAAGTTAGAACTTACACAGCAGGCAGCTTGGGACCATTCAGTATAGTCCCACATAGACCCTTCACATGTCTGTCATCAACATTTTGAAAGTTCTCTCCAGCCTGGAGCAAAAGTAGAGGAGTTAAAAATAGAGATTAGAAATACCACTTCGTTCTGGATCACAGTTTATGACAGCAGGTATCCTCAGGTGTCCTTATGCTGCACAGAGAATCACCATAAATGCAGAGAATACCATAAAGTACTGATTAGATGATCTCACCGTCCAGGTGGTGTTAGCCTTGTTAATAAAGTTGACTATTTCGGAGTAGAGAAAATTGGGGTGAGCCCAGCTGGCAGACACTGTCAGCGTGACGCAAAGGAGGGCCAGTCGATACATCCTGCAAAACAAACAGACAACAAACAAAACCTTGACTGCAGTACACTATGTCTCATAAAACATTTTACTGTTTTAGAACAGGTTATTGCTTTATGAGACATAGAGATTCACAAGACCATGACAGCGTAGCTGAGGTCAAGATTATTCTCTACATTATCACCTCAAATACACAGAAACATCTTCCTCTCAGACATTTGAAATAATGTTTCACCCTAGTTCAACTACTTCAGTGACAACTAAAATCCGTATTCATCAAATTTAATTAAAACATAAGTGCAGTGGACTCAAAATACTTAGATATTTCCTTTCTGCTCCAATAATTTTAAGGACATAGCTGTGCCTGCTTGGTATTTCCACAAGTACAAAGAAACTAGAAGATGCAAGATATTATTATTATTATTCCGTTTTTTACCAACTGCTGCTTTGTTCTTGAGACAATGAATTAATTACCAGATCAGATATAAAATAAATAGAAACTTATTAGATTTTACAGGCGGAAAGAGATTATTAGCAAAAATGTGTTGCAGTCATCTTATGAAGTGAGCATCTTATGAACTATTACTTATAAAACTCAGAAAAAATATTACAATTTGAGCTGAAGTGATCATAACAGAACAATTTCCCCAACTCTTACCTCACTGTGGTACAAATGCACGGTCTTCTTCAGATCAGTTCTTCGCCATCCCTGAAATAAACATCAATTCTCTCCAGTCGTCTTTTTATAAGGTTCAAGTTATATAGAATCACATGTCTGTGTAATGAATGCAAGCTCATGTGACTAGCGTATGTCATTCCAAAGGTTGACAGGTGCTGTTAAAATTATGATATACTGATGATGACAGTGGTGATGATGTTGAAAATATGCAGCTTTCCATCACTAACATGACAGATATTTTCATTTTTGTATTAGCTTTGATTTTCTCATGTACATACACATATGCAAATTTATGAATATGAAAACAAAAGGAAACGCAGCACAGCAACACAATCAACAACAGTTCAAAGTTTTTTGCCTTTTTATTTGTTCAAATATGTACAATTCAGAATTACATTTTTCCATCATTTATAGCTCTCCTTTGGTTCTGTACAAGCTTTCACTGTTCTAGCTTTCTACTCACCACAACTGTGTTAAGGACACTTTAGCTATCAGTCGTAACATACATTTCTCTCTGAAATTACACCTGTTCAATATATATATATCTGCTCTCCCTTACTCAAACTGCTTAGGAATTGCACTATTCTTTTCTTTTCTTCCATTTTAAAGAACACAGAGAAACAGAATGAACAAGGACAAAAGCATTGAACCAAAGCTCTAATGGCAACGGATACTATCCACATTTATGCTAACATACAGCGCAAATGCTGTAAAGTGCACAGTTTTAACAGTTATTGAAGTGTTTCCTATGGAAACATAATAGGAGATATATTGAGCTAGTTTTGATTTTTACAAGAGAAATAAAATAAGAAAACTAAGATTTGAGACAAAAAGAAATTAAACAAAAGCTCAATGAAGTTTTGTGATTATGTTTCCCATTTGAAAGAGGCAGTAAGATATTGTGTTTTCCACATTTCAGCCCACATAACCATGAATCTTTGTCTTGAAATGATCAAACATGCAGAATAATTTTAATAAATCCAAACAATGGATCAAACTGTTTCAACCAAAAGAGGAAGAAGAACATGCTCAACATATGACCATAATAAACACCCTGAATTGTCTCAATGTGCCATTTATGCTGGTGAATATAACCACACAACACTGTGTGTAAATTTATCCAGATACAGGATGGACTACCACAAATCACTATCAACCTAATAAGACCACCCTGCTACCAGAACCCCTTAATCTTCTAAATATGTCCATGGTCCTGTTACGGCCATAATAAAGAATGGAAAGCTCAGGTTCTTCCGGTGAGATGAGAATTAAATCTCCAGTGAGGGAAGAGGGATATTTTTAGTCTGTAGACTCCAGGAAAGGTAAGGGTGAAGGAGTTCACTGTCCCTGCATGTCACCGGTGCCCTGTACCTGTGCTGCAGTAGTACTGAGGTACTGCCAGCTGAGAGCGGCAAGCAGCATGGCAGCAGACAGGTACATGGGCGACAGGTGGGTCCTGGAGGGGAGGCTGGACTGGGACAGGTCGGACTTCTCTTGAATTAGAGCCAGGATGTTTAGTGTCTTGTCTCGTGACGGGTCAGTGAGGGAGACCTTGTGTAAAATCTGCAGACAGGGAAAACACAGGTTGGTGAAGTGTAATATGGTAAAAGCAGGAGTCACTGACGCAACAACACACCCACCTCCTGACTGTACTGACTGATGATGGTCTGCACAGCTCGCATGTTGGTGGCCTCCATCATAAGAGTGACAGCCTGTCCCTTTCTGATCTTCACTACTCCCTGGAACACCATGGGGTTGTTGTAGCATGTCGACAGTGTAGCTATTGCCATCACCTGGTCAAAGAGGAATAACATCCTGTCAAGTGGAGAAAAGTCCAAACTGCATTTTCTCTAACATCTCTCCATCTGAACAATAAATAAACATCTGATAAAATGTTAAAAGCACACTAAGAACTAAAAACTGTGACTTAAAAAAATACAATAAAATCATAAGTATAAGTGACGAATCAGTCTTCACCTGTGGAATGGCACAGAAATTAAAGACGCTCTGGTTGCGCAGGCGGGACAAGTAGGCGATAACATCCGGGACGTGACGTAGAGCATCGGTGACCAGCAGGTTGAGACAGGACAGAGCTGACTCCAGATTCTCAGGCTGAGCAAAGTCCTCAACACGAGCCGCAAACTGACTCCATGCCTGCACAGGGACACAAACCATATTAAAACAGCATCATACATGTATGAAACAGTCATGATGTTGTTTCTTTTACTCCACCTCTGCAGCGACTTCAGAACAATCAAAACATATAAACTGGATGATTACTCACAGAGCCAATAATGACCACGAAAAAAAAAATAATTATTATTTTTTTATTCTATCTAAAAAAAATAAATTCTTAAAAGAGACTTCATCTACTGTACATACAGATATGACATGTCAGCCTGAAAAAGATGTGTACAATCCACCCTACTGATAAAAATACGGGTAAATGTTTGACTTGGAGTTGGTTTACCTTTCAATTCACACCATTTAGATACACAGAGGTTGTATAAATATCATTTCTATAGGCAAACAGATTTCATAATGTGCAGTGATAGAGGAACAAACACATTTTCTTGAACTATCATCCAGTTACACAACTCTGGGCTCAGATCGGACGCAGACAATCACACATTCTTACCTCTTGTGGCCAGAAGATACGTCCTTCTTGCGTGTCCTCTAAATAGTCTCGGATGATGTTGGTCTTCTGCAGGAACAGGCCCATGGAGTTCGCCAGCTCAGTGTCCCGCCCCACCTCAGGATCCTCCAGCTGAGATGCAGAGAAGAGCCGAGACAGGCCAATGCCAACCAGCCCCGCCACATAGTGGCAATACTGCACAGACACAGAAGCAGGCAGCATGCATAAATGTTTATATAAACAGTATGATTGGAATGATTAAGATACAATGAAGAGTAAAGTAAATTAAGTGAAATGACCATCTGTTGCTGATCAGAGTCAAAAATGTTATGCTAACTTATAATATTTATAGTTTTCAGACATCATAACAACACTAATAACTGTCATAAGAAATGCTACGAGCGGATGACAACATATTCTGCTCAAAAGCAAAGACAGACACACAATGACATCAGTATTTTGCATTAAAAGTTATTTTTGGATCTCTGATCATCAGGGCGTTTACTTATTTTTAATGTAACAGACAACTGTGAAGAGTGATTCATGTCAATGAGTGTCAATGTGTGTCATTTAACACACATGCCTTCTTAAACTGATGACACTGTTACTGATATATATTTCTGTCTTTCTCCTACCATCATGGTAACTCAGGTCTGACATTTACCTGGTCCCAATCTTTCATGGATCCCACTTTTTTCTCCAGGAATTCCGCCATGCCCACTCCCATGTGGTGGCAGATATCTGAGATGACGTCTCTGTATTCCTGAGCAAGGTTTCTAAATTCCAGTGATATCTGAATTGAAAAGACACAAAAGTAGTGTAGTTGCAGATTAATTAAAGCCTCACGTACTGGTCCACTGCCCTTTCATGTATCACTATGCAGTAATACTCACTGTAGGGAAATCTTCCAGAACCTGCCGGTCTTTCTCCTGGCTCTCAGTGAAGCACCACTCATCCTGGTACAGGTAGGTGTGGAAATCATTTAGCATGGGCACCTTCTTGTCCAGAGGGATACTCATGTCGTCCTCCACTGTGTCCAACGCTCGCAGCACCAGGTAGAAAATACAAACTGCATGTCTGAATCAAGACGACAGTAACGTGGGGATGAGACGAGTGCAAAATGAGAGATGACAGAAAAGTTCCTTTTGGATTCCCGACGCAGGTCGGCACAGGGTTTCAGGAGAATCTTCAAGGCACTGATTACTAAAGTAACTTCTATTCACATTAAGCCTCTTCCTGCGTGGTTGTGTAACGAGCATTTGTTGTGTCATCTGTTTCTACACAGTGCCTGATTCTTATTAGTACCAAGTGACGCTGAAACTGAAAAACTTGAAAATTAATCAAACATTTAATGGCTCCAATTTCTCCAAAGCTCCAACTCATCAACTGGTTAAAAAAGAAAAGAGTCAATAATTTGATCACTAATGAAAAATGGTTAGATGCAGGAGTGCTGCTCTAAGCCGTGTTGTATCAACAAACATCTTCACACACAAATACATAAACAGGTAAGATTGCATCTTATCCTCCAACACTGAGCAAAACAATAAAGTAAAGATCATTTAAATGGTTTACTGATGGTCTTTGTGACATATATGTAGAGTAAAAGCCATTTTTAAATCATTCACAAATATTTATTAATTTGTTTAATGTATTTTATTAATAAAAGATGTGTCTATACACTAACAATTATTCATCCGTCCACATAAAACACAATTATTTCAGCTGCGCACGTCTGTGTGGACACATCTGATGTAATCTGAGGAAGTCTGAACTCATGGCAGTAACGGATTATTAAGTTTCCAGAGTTAGGGAAGTGTCCCAGCCAACGCCCCTCGCTTTGCACTTCGGAGAAGAAAACGTGCCTGTACACACACCCCTCTGCACCTGGAGCCAGCTCAGCTCCTCATACAGTTTTTACCCACCTCAGCTCTCCGTCCAGCGCCTGAATCACAGCTGCAAAACTCCGACTGGTTTGGTTCAGATACAGGTAGCAGGTCCGCAGAGTCTCGCTCATGGACTCCTGGCAAGAGAGACAGAAGTAGGCCGTGTGTCGGTAAAAGTTTGCGGGTCTAAGGACGCTGGAGGGTCGGGCGGCCTCCTGCAGGCCGCGATCCCCTAGTCTCAAGCCCGGAGGGAGAGACCGAGGAGCGGAGCCGCAGCCCCGCGGCGCCACCGAGAGAGAGCGCTTGAACACGGACAGAGAGACCGGACATTTGCAACAAGCTCCGGCCATGCGAACACCTGAGAGCAGGACAGACCCTGCAGCTACAACACGACGCTGTGCATGTCAACACCAGGGCTGGAGGAGAAGCGTGCAACACGACGTCCATGCAGAGGACAAGCGTGCTGAGCGAAAACACTTTAAGGACGTGGAAACTGCAGTGATCTAAAAACAGTGTAACGTCAGTGCGTCGATCAGCAGCGTCTGTGCACAGCGTTTGTAGATCTGCTGTTATGATCACACACACACACACACACACACACACCCCCCGTACCCAAAACAACACCAGCTGCAAGAGACCACACCGTTTCCTAATCTGCTTTTAACAACGCAATATGAATGTTTAAGACAGTTTTAGCTCGATTTACTAAACCACATCTTCTCAAGAGATATTTCACTACCGCACTGACGTATCTGCGTCTGCAACTAGCTGTTTTCCTCTTGATGATAAATCCAGACATGCATGTGAGACGTGCAACATATGGGACTCGTATGTTTTGGTTTCCAGTCATCTGCAATACGTGACTTTAAGAATTAACAGAGATGAGAATCATAACAACGCTGTAAAGACAGAAACGTATGTTTAGGGAAGTGTGCTGCAAATGCTAGAAGCGTGTTTTGCTGACACCTGGTGGGAGACAGTGGGGGAGGACAGTTGGCTGCACTGTGCTGCGTGTGTTGATGCAGCTGCAGCAGCAAAATCTGTCAGATGGTGTTCAGGGTCCACAGCTATAAATGTCTATGAATGATCATTATCACCTATTGTTGTCTTTTTTTGTATAGTTTTGCTCGTTTTCATCTCATAATGATCATTGTCATCTATTTTTGGTCGACCTTCATTTCACTCTTTTTTTTTTTTGTTGTTGTTTTAATGTGTCATTTCCTCATTTTGCATCTATTACTGAGCTCTGTGACTTTCATTGAAGAAATGTTATGCGTCCCTTGAAAGTGTAATACTGTGACATGAAAAAATGCACTCAAAGATTAAATAACCTTTTGATTCATTTCACGGACACCTTGAAGCCTCTAAAGTTAAAACCTGGATGTAATTAACTCTGGCAATCAACATCAAGACTATGTGAAGCCTCGCTGCTGCACTTTATACACACTGTGCGTCTTTCTGTGAGGGTCACATTGGTGTTAAAACGGTGGGATTAGCCATCAAACACACACAACACAAGCATAGCATCTCTCTCCGCCGCTGAACCCTCCAAGCTCATTATGTAACCTAAATCCTGGGTCAATGGTCATCTCTGCCTCTCTCTGTCAGAGCCAACCCAGCAGTGAGAGCACAGATCTAATTTGACACAGTCCAATTAGCTGACTCTGATTCCATCGTATGTCTCGGAGTAAAACTAATATATACACACACATATATATATATATATATATAGATATAGATATAGATATATATACTGCCACACAGGTTGCAGAACCTCCACAAAGCATTTTGTTATTAGGCCTACACGGGTTTCCGTGTTGCTCCAGTGTTGCCTGTGCAGCTGATGCTCTGCGAAAAGGGGAACACCGTGTGCTACTCTGTCCATGAGACGATTACAATATTAACACAGCTACTTGTGGAAGCTGTGTTAATATCCACTACACTGAGTTCATTCCCAGTAAATATTTTCGACAAGGTTTACTCACATAATCCAACTTTGGCATGACAGCTCTGCATCCCCCCATTTTAAACTTAAACAGGTTGAATATTTCCTCCGGATGGCCCAGTGACTTCAGGATGTCCATGTTGCTTCGGCTGTGTTCGGCTGTTACTCTGACAAACTGCTGTGTAGACCCGCAGAGATGTCCCCCATCAGAGCGATCCGTCTCTAAGATGCAGGGGCAGCGCCATGTACAAAACACGGCTCCGGTCGCGACTCGCGTCAGATCGACTGACGCGTCTGATTGGCTGGCGAGTCATGGGCTTAGTGTTCCGCTTCCAATGAGCGGCCAGAGCGTCTGGTGTGATGTCCCGCCCCAGCGGCCTGTCAATGAAACGCGGCTTCTGATTGGTCCGTTTTTTATCTGAAAGAGAGGCCACACCGGCTTCATAGAGGGAATAATCCTAGGACTGGGACGTAGTGACAGTGTTCACACAGGTCTGTATAAAGGTACTTAAAGGCCTGCTTCATCTTTAAAAGCTGTTTTTAAAAAAAACTCTATTTATGACTAAACAACATTTTTCCATTGTTAAGTCTTAATATTAGAGTTGATATTGGCCTACAAGAGATTCTACCTATGTGAAGGGGCCAAATTCACAGTCCCTGCTCTGTGCAAAAACGTATTAAAAACTTTTTCTAAAGGCAACATAACGTTTCAACCGTCCAAATTACTCACATTAAGTTAATATCTTTCAAAGCTGCAGACTTTTTGGTGCAAAATCTCCTCTTTTTGTTTCTGTCTGTCCTTTAAATCTCAACTCAGCTGGGAAGCACTGTTCAATCAGATATTATATTCTCATAAAACATGTACAGTTTGTCAGAATTATTAGTCCCCCTGATGAAATCATTAATATTCCCATGGAAATGACCATAACAAAAACTGTTAATTGTATTGCTTCCAAAAGAACAAAGAGAAAATCTCCAGAATGTTTGATTTAATTATAAAATAAATAAAATTATTAGCCCTCCTGACATTTAATGGTCAGTAGTGTGGCCTCTGTCTTACAACACAACAGCCTCTCCCTGTAGTTCTTCACTAGGTTGGCACACGTCTCTTGAGGTACCACTCTTCCGTGGCAAATCGTTTCAGCTCATCCAGATTGCGCGGTCTTTGAGCATGGACATTGACCTTAAGCACCCACTGCAGATTCTCAATGGGATTGAGATCTGGGCTCTGTGAGGGCCACTCCAGGACCCTGATTTTGATGTCCCTCAAAAAGTTTGTGACCAACTTGGAGATATGCTTCAGGTCATTATCGCATAAAGTGAGACTTGCAGCAGATTTCTTTAAATTATTCTTCAAAATGCAAACATACTGCTCTTTTTTCATGACCCCATGGACACAAACGAGGCTCCCAGTGCCTGAAGCAGCAAAACAGCCCCACAACATGCTCCCACCACCATGTTTAACAGTGGGAACAGTGTTTTTAAGGTTGAAGGCCTCTCCCTTCATTCTCCAAACAAAAGCAACATCCCTGTGCCCAAAGAGCTCAAGTTTAGTCTCATCAGACCAAAAAACAGACTTCCAAAACTCATTACCGTGTTTCAAATGTTCACAGGCAAACTTTAGTCGGGCCTTGATGTGCCATTGTTTCAGCAATGGAGTTTTTCTTGGACGGTGATCTTGAAGTCCTCCACGATGGAGAGGTCTCACAACTGTCTTCCTTAACACATCAACTCCAGAAGAGGCCAACTGAGCAACAATCACCTTGGCAGAGACCCGGGGATCCTTGTTGACATCTCAGATTATTTTTCCCTGCAAAGGTTTTGAAATCTTACCCTTACTGCCCAGGTTTGTTTGCAACAGAATTTGTTTCCTGATGCTTTCCAATGATGCATCGTACAGCTGTGCTAGACACTGTGAAATGTTTGGAAATGGCAGTGTAGACTTCACCCTCACAATGAGCATCTACTATCCTCTTTCTGAGGTCCAGACTAACTTCTTTTTTTTTGGCATGATGAAATTACTTACTAAATTACTTACCAAAAGTGTCAGAGTAGTCCAAGTGTTCAAGTGCCACTAGCCCTGTTAATCAGAGTTCCTTATGTAAGGTTCAATGCTGATTGATTACACAAGTGTGGTGTGAAAGTTAATTGAATGATAACGTGTACTTTTTAAAGCTAATTGAATGGTCAGATTTGTCTTGGAGGTAAAGAACAGTTGAACAGTTTTTGTTATCGTCATTTCTATGGGAATATTAAACATTTTGTGTGATTTCATCAACGGGGGCTAATTCTGACCTTAACTGTACATCTAAACAAAGTTTTACATTTAGGTTTTTATTTGCTTTCAAAAGTCTTAAAAAACTCTGCTTACCATAGAATACTACAACTTGCCATACTGTCCAGAGAAACACAAAGAGGTTATCCTAAAAAACTTCAGAAGATGTTTCCATCTTATCTATATGTCATGATATCATTTCCATTTTCATACCACTTCATTTTATTAACTTAGACTGTTCTTAGATACACATTTAAATAAAGATGTACACAACAAGGAATGTGGATTTTGTCCCCCATCACTTGAAACGTCTTTCAGAAAGGATCTCTAGGAGAAATGTTTACAGCAAGCAAGACCTATTTTATTGTTCCTATGGGCACCTGACAAATGTTTGAAAACATATTTTGAACCTGTCCTTTAATATTACTGTATATACAGTATAACCTTATACACAAAGTGAAGAAAAATAACTTTTCACACTAGCAAAAATTCACAATATATTGAGACAAACATAACCACAAATAAAGTGAGGACATAGGAAACTTGCCAAAAAAATTAACACAAATTTATATATAAATTGTCTGTAATTGCGGTAACAGTATTTTATTATGAGATAAAATGAGGATACAGTATGTCTTCACTTATACACATCTTCACATGGAATAAATCCTAATCCGAATAAGTCTGAGCTAAACTGAGCTGCTTCACTGCCAAGTAGTCACTAGAGGACATCCAAGATCCATAATAAAGGCACAAGGCACTGTTTTTTAGTTTTGCACACATATGCACATATTTGAACCTAAACCTGTGCTAGTGAGTACATGCACCACTCAAAAATACGTAGAACGAAAAGAAGAAGAGTGAAAACTGTATATTATACCTCGAAAAACAAAATACAAATTTGTTCATTCAGACCACTGTGACCAACAAAAGAATGCTCTGTTCACAGCAAGCAAAAATATGCCATTCAAAAAACAGGTTACAAAAATACATTATACCCCAGACACTTTGACTTGTCATAGTAAGATAAGTACAGGTACATTGGCTCTGTTTTTTTCTGGATATTATAACAATGGGACAATGATGCAGCTAAATGAAATTATTAACAGCCTGTAGTCAGTTACATCCATGGCTATCAACACAACAGGTTATCTCAATCACACAGGTAGCTGAAAACACAACAGCGTTTCAGTGTCTTGTCCAAGGACACCTCAACATGTATCCAGGAATCAAACCGCCAACCCTGGGGTTCTGCGCAACCTACTGAGCTTCTCGAGTTCAGACAAGCCCTTTGTGACATCACCAAGGACCAAGGAATGTGGTGCAGAATATTTCAGTCCTTAAACAGTCATGAGTTAAAGTGCACAGCTAGTCAGAAACTAGAAAGTGAGCAAGAGCCAAAATCCTGTCAAACGTGTCACTCTGCATGACTTTAGTCTCCTCATACAGTATGTGCTCAAATGCCTTTGCTTGAATATGACACGGTCTGTCAGTTAATTACAGAAACCATGTGGAAACAAAAGCTAAGGAACAAATGTGTACAAACCCAACATCACAGCAATGTTAATAGTAAAGAGCCTGGAGCACCAGACCACCATAGCTGTTGTTTTCATAAGCTAATTAATGTGCCACTGGATATTTCCTTGTTCCTCTCTAGCACAACACTTGCTGTCTGTCTGTTCTTTTTTCTCCCTTAGTCAAAACTGAAGAACAGACAGAAAAGAAAACAGTAACTTTCTGATTAACCTGACAAAAGTGCCTGTTGTGTTTCTGTTTAGAGCATCATACTTATTTGAGTAGTGGAGTCATAAACTGATAAAAAACAAAGCAAAATTAAAATTAAAAGGTATTTTTATATTTTTATACAGATATCCATAAAAAAAACAACATAATTATATATGATATTTAAATATGTCATTATATCATTATATATTATACATTTTTTGTGGCACTTTTGCAATAATATATAGATACATACATTGAGGATCATGGACGAAATTCTTCAGCCTTGTGACCGCAGGACTAATTGTGCAACTGTAATTTTATACATTTTGCTTGAAGGCCCACACCTGTGAACTGGCACCAGCCTCCAGCACAGTATGCAGCTTTGTAGCTTTCAGGAGTCACTGAGGTCCATATATTAATCTAGAATCTTGTGATAATTGTGATAAAGTCTTCTTTCATCTTCTTACGCTTTTTTTTTTAGCAAACATATTATGTTACACTTCAGAAGAGAAATTAACTTTAATGTTCCTCCCCTGCATAATTTTGCGAACTTGTCGAACTGGACAAGGGGGCACTGAGGATGACACAAGTCAGACACACATACACACAGTATGGTTTGACTGAAAGCAGCAATCCATCAAAAGAGTGCAGGTTAGGTAATATCTATACAGCCTTGAGCCATTAGCAAGAGGAGGGAGTGAGTGCTGACAGCTGCACACTTGACGTTCACACAAGAACAAAAAGTGGTCACACAAGAAGTTGTTCTAAGTAATCACCATGAGAGTTGAACTGTGTCTTGCTGTGTAGTTTGTCTCAGCTTTTTTGTTTTTGTGATCCGAACTCAGTTAACGGAGCTATGACTACATGCAACTGAATCACTGATGAACTTCCAGGAGCGAGTAAACTGGATGCAACTACCCATGTAAGTAGACCCACATTTTACATGAAGAAAAAAGAATATCTATGAGGCTAGGGAGAAATGTCTTTGCACCCTGGTCTTGCAGAAGCTGAAGGGATTGCATTGGCTTTACCTTAATATGTTCTTTCAGCAAAACCATTATCTAGTGTTGTCCATAGTGTCCAACGAAACCTACAGTACAGACACTGTATGTTTTCTGAGCTTACTCATTTATCAGTGTGTTGTTTTCATTCAGGTGCAGCCGTAAGCGATCTCTGGTACATGGATATGAAAACGAGCCTCCGCTGTGCACAAAGAAGAAGAACCACATCAGACTGAAGTAAGAACTGACTGAACAATACAATTTTGTGTGAGGTGTGAAACTTGTATTGCAACAGGAAGATCACATGTTTATACAGTATGTCATTTACAGTATGCTTTGTTTGGGTTGTGTTAGGCCAGAGGGGAATCTCAGTACTGTATGCCACTGTAGTTTTACTCTAATGCCTTTCTGGATTAGTATGTAAATGATAGGGTAACAGTATGAATGTCCTGCATTTACCATGATAAGTTGTGCAATGTCAGCCACAGTCTTATACAGTTTAAAAATATACAGTATACAGTTAACTTTAACTTAAATACTGTATATTCTAATAGACATAGACATAGGACATTCAATATAAATAATTAGCATTTTGCATTACATTAATTTCTTTTATTCAATTCATTTTTTAACACATTGTTTTATGAAATATTAAGATAAACAGAACACTCAGTGTTTTTAAGACCATTTAAATAAATTTAAACAAACACATTTCTTATACTGGGTGCTAATGCTAAGTAAAGCCAACTGGCTGCTAGATTCAATTTCATATTGCACATACATATTGAACAGCGTGTATCTCTCAACATGTGTATGTCCCAGCTTCTTCAGAACTATTCAAAATATCACTTTTGTGTATATTTATTTTACTAAATTAAAGTGTTTTTGTGTTACAGCAGAAGCTGTGGTCACTCTTGCTCATATGACACCTGTGTGAACAGAGATGC
>JAUBNQ010000016.1:10091512-10102762 GCA_032353495.1 Ctenopoma kingsleyae | reverse complement strand
TAAATTAAAGTGTTTTTGTGTTACAGCAGAAGCTGTGGTCACTCTTGCTCATATGACACCTGTGTGAACAGAGATGCTAAACACCTGATTAACAACAAGCACATGTTTGAGCAGATATCATGCTGGGCTGATACTCAATACTCTGTGAAGAGAGTAACTGAGCTTCTCAAGTTCAAACAAGCCCCCAGTGACATATTCCTCAACAATTCAGTGAACAAGAAATTTTTGGAGTTTCACCGTGACATCACCGAGGAATGTGGTGCAGAAGATAAGCAGCATTCGTGGGCCGTCATTGAGAAACAGGAGGAGATCGTCATGTATGGACCTTATTATCCCAACTACAGCAGCGGAGAACACAGCGAGGACATCGTCATTAAACAAACACAGGAACTTCTGGAGTCAGAGTCTGTCTCAGAAGACTGGAAGGTGTATGTTTTCACCATGAACAGTCCATGTTTGGCTAGAAACACTGACCCATGCATGTTAAACCTGGTTCGTAAGGCACAGGAGTGGTGGAGTGTATATGCAGTGAAGACTCATATTGGTTTTGTGAGATGCTGGGGCTTCAAAGGAAACAAAGAAAATTTGTTTCGCGATATTAATTACCAACAAGTGGACTGTATAAATCAGACTGAGGACCATGAGGGCTTTGTTAATGCAGCCAAAGAGAGACCTGATCTTAATCCTTTATGTGAAAATCTGTATTCTGCTGCTAAACACCTACTGCAGTCCGGACAATTAAACTTCTCTTTGACCACTGTGCAGGCGCAGGACTGGAAGAGTTACTCCAAAAACATGCACATTATTTTGGAAGACAAAGAAGAAGAGGAGAAAAAAGTCTTCACACAGGAAGTGAACACTGTGATTCAAGCTGCACAAGCTCAGCTTCCAGAGAAAAATGGAAGTTTTGAGGAACATTTAGAAACTGGGAAGAAATTTGCACTCGGTTACACTTTTAGCCAACAAGTGTATGATTCCCTTCAGGATCAACTGAGAGTCATATTTCAGCACTGTTGGCAGGAGATGGTGCAGGATAAATATGCAGAGTTCATCAGGGAGAAACTGACTGAAGACTTCAATCGATGTACGGTTGAACTTTTTATCAAAGATATTATAAAGTTCACTAAAGAATACTTAGAAATAGGAAGGATCAAATTTTTGGAAAACGATTAAAGTTGTTAAGTAACTAAACACGTGTTACAAATACTGTAGCTTCTGTGCGATTTTATAGCAGAATGAATGACACCAAACCTTCACATAACTTGTTTGATGTCAAAATGCTTTGTCTTTATTAGTGTCCTCAGTAGAGCTACAGTTGCACACAGAGGAAAGATGTAGTGTTGGAGCACATACACATGTTCAACTCTCACGGTATCTTTACTTACAATATATCACAAACAGTGTATTACACAATTATACTGGAGTGGAGTTTTTACATATATGCTCATATATTTGTTATTTTTGGTAATTACATGTGGCAGTATCCCACATTTACACATGTCCCCATGCTTGTCACAAGCAAATTAAAACAGTATCAAAAATGTACTGTACAGATTTAACACAGTAACGCATCATACAGTTTTATGTAATAGATGGCATTTATTACTTATTACTGTATATGATAATGTAGTTTGGGGTTGTGCCTATAATAATAAATATTTCTTTGGAAAGGAAAGTATTAAAAAAAACATTTTTCTTAGATGCACATTTGTGCTTGTGTCAGCAGAGGGATCTTTGTGCCAGTAATTCCATCCACGTCACATTCATCACGTGCAACTTCCTGGCCACGTAGGTAGTTTAACATGTTTTTATCATGAGATGTCAATAAACAACCAATACTGACATGTATATTTTTTTACATTTTAAATTGAAGAAATAAAGGCACACAGTGAAACCAAAGACAGCAGGTCATCAGGGAGAAGTTCCTATTGCACTGAGATGGTTGTATCACTGGCGCTGAGGAGTGATAGATGAAGGCTTTAGAGCAATTCTCTCTTAGTTACAGTAAGTTAAAGAGAAATAATCCCAATTAGTTTGATGCACTGTGGAATTTAAATGTAACTTTATAACCTGACCGACCTGATCATATTAAGTGGCAAGTAAAATGCCAAATTTGAATAATTTTTAAAAGGTCCAGTTCAACAAAATCATATAAAAAATTGTATCTACTTGATATCTAGCATCTACTGTACATGAGGTGACAATGTACAGCCTGTGGATTATTAGGTGACCTACGCATATTTTGTCTTGTCCTGAGACATTGGTTTTGAGTTTGTTAATATTATTTATCGTTATCATTTTCAATTCTTTTATCACCATAACCTTCGGGCTAAGTGTGAACATGCTGTATATACACTCACTAGCCACTTTATTATAGGTGTACAATCCAATACAGCATCTCTGTCATGAAGTCTGCTTCTTTTATGCTTACAATTTTCTCAGTTTTTGTTAAAACTGTGAGAAAGGTGATAATACTACTGTATCTTTATTATTAAGGCTATAGTGGGTAGTGGAGTGGTACTGGGGTGCATTAAAATAAGAGGTGTTTCTAATGTTTTGGGCCCCTCATTTATTTCATGGGGTCGCTAAAACAGTAGAAACACAGGTGTAATTAATAAAGTGGCCAGTGAGTGCAGTTGTCAGTTTTCTTATTTATATGAATAAGCACTTGCTACAACACCTTGGTGATGATACCTTGGACACACACAGATGTCCTGCTGTTATTTTCAACATGTTTTGTTTGTCCATCAGTTCTTTGGTACAAAGTCCATAATGATATACAGCTCGTCACATTGGAGGAAAGACAAATACATTGAAATAAAAATAACTCACTACTGTTATTCAGTCAAGCACAGGCGGGTGAGAGCGGTAAAAATCTTCCTCCACTTGTTGCAGTTGTTGTGAGGATCTCATCACAGTGCTGCTCTTTCATGATTGTCTAACACAAACTCCATTCAGGCCTTCATCCCTCTGATTGTACACACAGTAACTGTGTAGTTCTGTTAAATATATCATCTTCTGTAGTTTCCCCCACTTTTCAGTCCCATCTTTGTACTGTGTAGGTGACTTTGCTGCTCTCTGTCTGCTCTCCGCAGATCTTTGTCTCTCAGGAGAGTTTAATCTGTATGCTGTAGATAGGTAGGTTTTGAGATGCTGAGTTACAGATCTTCTAAGCCAGGATTAGGTTGTTCCAAGGTTCAGCTTTGGTGCTAGAAGACCCGCTGTGGCCCCCGGGGGACATCTTGAGAGGAATGGCCCCACCTTGAGCTGCCATGTAGGCTGGCAGGGCTGAAATCTAGATGGACATGGATGAAGATGTTTTTTATATGATCTGCAGACAACGGCCTTATGGTGCTGTCATAATTATGTTTCACAGAAACCTTTATCTATTATTTAACATGTAGATAAGGAATAAATATAACAAGAGCAAAGTAAGACAGAGTATTGTAGACTTAGAGGAGTTATCATGACGGCTCCTGGTCTTTAAGGCCGTATTAGGCCTTTCTGTTAGGCTTTTAAGTAATCTCACTGTTGCCATTTTGTTTTTCTAAATAATATTTTTTTAATCTCTGTGAGGTCAGTCTTGAGTCTTTGTGGCATCTTGGTAATTTCTGTGTCTCCTTGTGCATCTCTCTGTGAGTATTCTGTGTCTTTTAACTGAGCTCTTTAACTTCTATCTCTCTATACATGAGCTGTGGAACAGGGGCCCCTGGGTCTGTGCCCTGTTGGCACATTCAATCAGCCCGTGGGTGTATTAGACTGTTAACTGAATATAATGAGACCTGCCTCAACCTATTCTGTCATCACAACCACACAACCACAGCTGCATGTAAATATGTGTCTGATAGTGTCTTACCTGTGTGTGCGTGCTGTGGTGTGTGTACAAGCTGTGAGTGTCCGGCTCCGTCTTTATCTGGCGAGGCTCCTCTGTGGTGGTGGAGGCACGGGGAGTGCTACTGGGTGTGACGGGAGTCCCTTCACTGCTTGGAGTCCCTGTGGTGCACAGACTAGAGGTCATCACTTATGTACAGCCAGTACACACATGAATGGGACTTGTGCCATGGTATTTACACATACTTTACAAATGTTCACCTATACATAAGTGAGCATTTATCTTATTTGTAATAGGTCTTAGCTACAGCTCTGCTTATGTACAGTACATCTGTTTTGAACTCACCAGTCTGGGACTTATTGAGGCTCTTGGGTTTTCGCTTGCGGGTTTGGATACCCTCTTTCTTCATAGCTAGGGGTCGTGGGACCTGTCACAACACCAGGACAAAATTAAATTTAAAAAAAACTGAAACAAAATTTTTGTAACATTCTCAGAGATTGGTGAGAACAATTCTGCTTCCACTGGGAGGTGCAAATTAAAAACAACATGGCAGCAACATCATTTCCTACTTGATGTCTTTTAGTTTATCTATATGTGATTTTATTTACAAAGCCAAAGTCCAATTCATTTTCATAATCCTCTAACCCTCTTACCCCGTGGAGTTTCATGTAGAGGCCACAGGCGTTGCAGACTGGCTCTCCCTCTGCGTTTCGTCGCCAAAGGGTGGTGGTGGTGGTGTGACAGTTGGTGCAGGACAGGCCTACCCTCCTCGAGGCAGACTGCAGCAGATAAAACATGGCAGAGCCAACAGTCAGTCATTTTTTGTTATTATTATTAAAATATATTTTATTATTATTATTATTATTATTATTATTATTATTATTATTATTATTATTATTATCATGCCACCCACCAGCCGCCTTTGGGGTTTGATAAGAGGTCTGTTGATGCCATTCATCTTGTGGTACAGTCCGCAGGCATTACACAGGTAGTGGCCAGTACCATCCCGCCTCCACAGGGGCGTTGACATTGCCCCACAGTTCACACACTCTCGGCCCTCAGCAAAGTCGTCAAACAGATCTAATGACAGATGACAAGAAAGAAATACATAACCAGGGGAAATGTTGTTCTTTTTCTACCCAAGATGGTCCTACTGTCACTTTCTCCTCTGTTGGCTTTTATCATTCAACAGCAGTTTAAGGGTCTCACAAAGCAATATCATCAGAAATAAGATGAAGCTGTGGTTGTTTTTTTAAAAAGTTTTGCAATTGCAAGAGCTTCACCAGGCACCACCAACCAAAGCAAATAATGATGGCTTATATTATACACACAAAAACTCTTCTGAATTTTCTAACATAATTAACTTCCAGCTGGGCTTATACAACAAAAATTCCTTCCATCCTCTTTAATAAACAGTTTCCTGCCATGTCAGACCCTGAGAGGATGGTTATCAAATGTAATGACATTCCTGCACCAGCAGGAGGTGCAGGTGGGAGTCCTACAGGCCCACGCAGTCTGGAATCCCTCCTTATCTCACAGCCCCCCTTGAGAAGATAAAGAGTCAGCTAGGAATAGAGACAGAGTGGAGAAGAGCTCCATCATATTCAAATAGCAGCTCCGTGTCTATCACATTTCTTTCTCTCCCTCTGTCAGATAGCATGACATCTGATGAATGCAATCTTCATTCGCTCATCTGGCACATAACAGAGCATAGCAGAGTCCCAACAAGCACTTAGCTGCTCAGGAGAAGGAGACATCTATCTGTGGCGTGACAGTGACAGCTTGGATTTATTTTTTCACTTTTTCAGCACTGATACAAACCTCCTCTCATTAATGGTAAAAGTCACATTTAAATCAGACCATATTGTGTTTTTCACTGTGCACTTCACTGTCTATAACTCAAGTGACAGTGATACACCTCCTCCTCCAAGGCTGAGAGAAAAACAGAGACACAGAGCAAGCTAACCTTGAGCCATGCAGAAATTGTAGTCAACACAACGCAGCAACACAAGACAATACACACAAGACGTACTGCAGTGTCCCTGTCTATCTAAATGGAGGTTTATTTTTTCCTCTGTTTAAATGTCAGTGTGTGTCTTTATCAGGGTGCAGTTTAAAAACACCCACAGGAGGACACAGGTGAAAACAGAATAGAAAATTAAATCGACTGTGAAGTGTAGTTGTGTGTACAGTGTCACGATCAGACAAAAGGTTATTTTGGTGTTTTCACATTTTCTAATAGTGGAATTCACTAATTACTTTTAATATAGGGATCAGACTTTAATGCATATTGTTAGCCAGCACTGTATGAAATAATTAAACCCGATGCCTGATCACATCATATATAATAGGGAGAACCTTCACAGATATCATATATAATAATGCAGATCATGGTGAAATTTGTTGTATTTACTAAAGCACAAGTAGAAGGTACATCAATATTTTACTTCTTATAGCACCACACATTCTAAATAAACATTTTACAAATAATGAACCTATAACTGCACTGTTGTAAGTTAGATCACCCGTTATATAAATCTTTTATATAAAGTAGTTTGAATTAGTACAATCTTCATGTTTCAATAATAATAATTCAATGTGCTAATATGACAGTCATATGTTTCCACTGACAACTTTTACATGTGTTTTTTAGTATTTTAGATACTTAGTAACATTTTTATTACAAAAAATTGTAATAATAAACACTTGTAATTGTAATTTATATATTTTATAAAAGTATTTCTACTTTTACTATGTTAGTACTTCCGCCAACACTGGTAGTTATTAATTTTGAGAATTTTGACTTTTAATATTTAAGTTGATTTGATGATTTGTTCCTTTAAAGTTTGACATTTAAATAAATTTGTTACATTATTTCCACTGTTGTTTATTAGCTGTTAAGCAAACAGCAAAAAAAATCTGTTCTTAAAAGGTTAATTTCCAACATGACATAGCGAAAAGAGATAAAATTGCTTTTTACACTTTTCAGGTTAAAATTAAAGTCATAACACATTTATTATATTTTTTTTAATTAAAATAATGTTATTCAAAACTCTATCAATACAAATATGATCTGGTAGTGCAGCTGGTCTTTTGACTTTTTACATAATCATATATATATATATATATATCATATATATATAGGATTATATGAGAAATGCTTAAATCAAGAAAAGGTAATAAAATAAAATAAACATCTGATGGTAACATATTTTCTTTTCTAGAAATATTTTAACAAAAAAGAAAAGTCATTTGGAAATCAAAAGTTGAAAAATCAAGATTAAGAAAAACATAATTTATTTTTAAAAATTAGAATTAAAATTTACAATTGTTTTAAATAGTTTATATTGTTCAGCAAAGCACCTATATTTATTGAAATTTTTAAAGTGTTGATTAAAATTTTCATGTATTTTCTCAGAGGGCAGTGAATTTACAGGGAGTTTCCCTTCTACTCAGTAACAGAACAATCAGGACTTTCACTGCAGGATCGAGTGCCACTTGATCAAATGATGATTGAATTTATTGTGATTGTAAAACAATGAGTTCATCTTTTTTTTCAGCTATTAAGAAAGTGAACAGGCTGTGAGTTGTGTGTTCTTACAAAGACGTGAGATTGGATCAGTGCTCTTATCTGTCACCTGATAGATGTGAACATTGAGTCTTTTTTGAACAGTCACAAATAGTTTTTACAGGTCACATGTCAGCCACTAAATTAAAATTATATAATTCTTATTATGTATTATTATATCATTTGATAAAACTATGTCCGATAATGACCCTATGCATCTGATTAGACTGTAAATAGCAGGAAGGGGAATATGAAATGCAGAAAAGAGCATGCAGTTCTACAGGACGTGTATAATGGCGTAACAGAGGTCAAACAAACACACCTCTGATTAGTAACGTAGACTTTACAAGGTGCAAGTCGAAAAACTGACAACATTAAGCAAAATCAATGTGTTGTGAAATTTCTATATGGTCCAGAGTACACTGCAGCCTGCATCCAGCACAGGCACATCAGCTTCACCCAAGGTCCAAGATCAGTTTATTATGTGTATAAAAATACATACGATTCCTTCAATTAATAAGTGCTGAGTATTTTTAAAAGTGTATCTTCATTAAAATTGACTCTTTAGTTCATTGAGTCCTGTACTGATCACAATCACATAAAATCTGATCTGATTCACAAGGCCATGGTCAAACAGATTTCAAAAATCACAATCCTCAGCAAGTGTTTTATCAAACTGAGATCTGCTTAATATTTATTTCCATCAGTTTTAAATGGTTCTTTGATTAAAATATAATAATAAAGTGATTTGTTATCATTAAAACATCCCCTATGAGTAATATAATGGTTTAACTTATATTTATATAATATAATTTATTATATTATTATAAGAAGCAGCGAAACGTTTCGACCTAACAAGAAATAAGTGCAGTTGCTTTAAACGCGACCCTCGACTATGGCCGTAGAAGAAATACTAAAATTAAAATGTTTCATAACTTACTTTCCGATTTATAAACCGAAAAAAGCAGAAATCTTTTTAATCACATAAATAAACGAACAAATGTGACAGTTTAATCGTATTAGCAGGAACTCGTGTGTCTGTGTTTAATTTATGGCCCAGTACTTCACTTTGCTTTGATTTTTTTCATGTGTCATCCTTTAACTTAATTAGAAGTTAGTTATGGGGTCAGTAATTGCTGTTTTTAGTTGGCGTGTTGCTTCAATTAAATGTGATTAAATCATTCAATTAAATGTGATTTCATGTGTGATTGATTATTATTTAAGGAAAATTTAAGGAAATGCAATTTATTCGTTTCATAGCCTCCCAGGACCTCTCTTTTTATTTTACTTCGTTGTCTATTATTGTATCGTAACTGTTTGATTTATTGTTATTATTGTGTGTTTCACTTGTTATTTGCAGGACATCTTCCAGCCAGTTTAATTGCAGTACAGTTTTTGGCCTTTAACACCGTCTTAATTAAGAAATAACCCCTGTTACAAGCACACAAATCAGTTTTTGATCATCGTCATATTGATACTATATTAGAGGATTGGATTTTATAAGCTGTAGGACTTCACCTAATCCTGTTGTTGAGCAAAGTAAAAAATCAATTAGGCCTTGCAACCTTTCACCTCCTTCATCAGTGTTTTGTGGTCACTAACTGTACCCTTTGTTAATCCCTGACAAATATAAATAAATAAAAGACACATACTGTACTAATGGACTCTTACTGTCCCCCCCTACCTGAGTATTCTTCTCTCTGTGCTGACAGTGAAACTGATAGCATATTATTTATAATTTCGCCTCATACTGAAGCACACAGACATTTAAAGGCTTAATTAGACGTTTTTCGTGTGTTGTGTTCCGGTTGGTCACCTATGTTTGGGTGCCGTGTCGTGCCAGGAGGAGCGCTGGTTTGGAGACCGTGGAGGACCGGGCTGTCAAAGGGGGACGCCGGCCACGTTGCACCCACGTTAGGGCTCACGTAGGCCGAGTAAGGGCTGTGGTACGACCCGCTGAGGCTCCGGGCGCCATAGTGTTCCCTCCCGTTGGCAGAGATGTTTAGCGGGCTGCTGTAAACGGCGGCCGTCTCCCGGGCCGTGGCCACCCCGGAGGACATAGGCGGGCTGGTGGAGAAGGTGAAACGCGGAGACACCGGGGAGTGGTTGTATGAGGACACCGAGTCTGCGCCCGGCTGAGCCCAGGTAGAGTGGCTCGACACGGGGCTGCTCTGCTGCGACGCGCAGGGAGTCTGGAGGTAAGGCAGCGCCGGGATCATGGGGGTGACGACCCGGGTGGTGGGCACATAAACCGGAGAGGTGCCCGCCGAGGCGTTGTGGAGAAATCCGGCCTCATAAGAAGAAGGTCCGTGGTTGGTTGTCATTATGCCCTGGTACATATCCTCTCCTTAAAGCTGGGCATCCGCGTTGATAGAAAGGATAATAAAAGTGTGGATATAGTCACTGCAAAAATCCACAAAGTCCTCTCGTCCTTGGTAAATCAGATCTGCTGTTAAGTCAAAGTAAAGCGGTGCTCTCAGAAAATTAAGAATAAACGGGGAGAGGAGGAGGAGCAGTGAGAGACTTATGATCAAGATCCAGCTGTTAACATCTCTCTCTCTCTCTCTCTCTCTCTGTCTGTCTGTCGCTCTCTCTCTCTCTCTCTCTCTCTCGCTCTATTTACAAAGGCTAAAGAAATGTGTGAATTGATTTTCATTTAATTTAATCATTTTACCAAAAGGTCGTTGTTATTATTCTGTTTTTTGTTCTGTTATTTTTGTTGCCCTTTCCCTTGTGTGTATCTATTTTAATGACATTTTAAATTAAAAACAAAACAAAAATATATTGCTAAATTGCTAAATATATTCATAGGCAAATATTATATGTCAATAATATATATGCATGATGGTCGTGTATTCGAGGCTGTTGTCATATTTTTCTTTGTTACATATCTACATAACTGAACTGATCAAATGTCATAAATACAAAATATCTTAAAATCATTTCATCAATCAACATATAGCCTACGCAACTTTTATTTATACATAAGTCCTTGTTAAGGGTCCTTGAATTTCTTCCATATAAATCATCAAGACTTCATTCGCCCATTTATAAAGTGTTTCGTTCATCTGATTCGATGTGTTGGATATAAGTAGTTGCAGTGCTTAATATAAGTCATCTTTTTTATAATATAACAAAAAATATTCTTGTGTTTGTGCTGCTGCTACGTGTTACTGAGTCCGCTGGTTTTCCAGTAACAAGTAATCATAACACGTTTTTAACTTTATAATTACTCTTTATTATTATTATTATTATTATTTTTGTCATAGTTAATGACAAAAACACGTATTACGTATTAGGTTTCTGCAATATTTGGTGCTGCAAGGTGCTTTAAACTAACTAAAACAAGTTGTGAATTGAAGTTTATTTTGAAAGGAGATCGAGATCATTTGAAATGTATTTGATGGTCATTATTAATGACATAAACTATCAGGCTCATCATTATCCGATAAAAGGCCTATTAACTGGAATAATGTTCCACCAATACGCATTTCTACTTATTTTAGAGGAAGATTACAGAAGCAGACTCCTCACTTTTTACATTTATTATCTGTGACCTGGAGGAGTTGCTTTTTATGCTTTTTATTTCTGACAAAAATGAAGAATACAGCTCGATGCTCGACGCGCCTGTAGTCGGAAGTCTCCGGCGGTTGTTGTCTTCATGAGAACAGATTTATACCTGTCATCAACACCAGTGAACGTAAACACACGAGGCCATTTCATTGTGCAGCCACTTCCCACTGACAGCCTCTCGTTGAATAATGAGGCTGCCAATAAATGTGTGTGTGTGTGTGTGTGTGTGTGTGTGTGTGTGTGTGTGTGTGTGTGTGTGTGTGTGTGTGTGTGTGTG
>JAUBNQ010000016.1:10073442-10089094 GCA_032353495.1 Ctenopoma kingsleyae | reverse complement strand
TGTGTGTGTGTGTGTGTGTGTGTGTGTGTGTGTGTGTGTTTGGATTTAGGTGTTAGTCTAAGGCATCTGCGTGTTATGCTTGTGGATTAAGTGTGTTTGACCAGGTAAGGTCAGAGAGTCACACTGTGAAGACAAATTTTCTAAGCAAGACACCAAGGTTTCAGAAACATGTACCTTCTCTCTTTCTCTTTCTGACTAACACACACAAACACACATCATTAACCAGGAGTGTGTTTTTGAAGAAATTATTAACTCCTGAGTTGCAGGTTTTCATATGTGATGGGCTCAAGTGCTGAATAGGACTTTTGGTTCACACGGTTTGAAGAGCAGTGCAAACACATCGCACAACACTCAATTAAGGATGATAAGAATTCAATTATTAAAACCTCTTTTGTTCCTGATGGTCTCTGATGTTTGTAGAGCTACTTATCCAATTCACTCACACAAATGTTTGAATATTTCTTTGCTGCTTTTATGCTAATATTTGAAATACCACAAGAAATACCACTACTGCAAAGTGTTGCTTGCTCAAATGTCAGCTGTAAAATTGAGAAAAATACTAATGAAGTTCTGTGAATGACTGGCTATAGTTGGGTGAAAGTTCACTTATGCAAAACTAACCAATAGCATTAGACAGATATTTGACTAACAGTCACATAGCAGGGTGTCTCATGATACTGACAGTGTGTGTGCACATGTGTGTGTGAGCTAAAGTGAGTGTATTTTTAGCAGTGAAGACTCAGGGATCCCAGGGCCTCTCCCTGTGATAAGCAGTGGCCAAAGTCCGCATGCTGGCAAAGGCCTGAAGAGCAAATAGGGAACGCACACACGATGCATCACCAGTGCTTAATATGCTGATACACTGGGCTTAGTTGCAGTGTGATGCAGCAGGCAGAGAGAAAGCTGTCTGTTTGTATGTGCAGGGGCAAATTAGGGGTAAGAGTCAGGTTAGGTAAAGGTGAGGTGACATCATCAAAACAATGGATTCTGGTGTCTATGAAGAGTTCATGTAGAGGTCACACAGAGAGGGCTAAGGAGTTGCCAGTGTGGCTAACACATTTTTAGAAGACGTAGAGCGTGATGGACAAGGAATAAGAGAAGGAAGGCAGATGCTATAGAACTTTTGGTCAGTGTCAAAAACTCTCACAAACACAAACACAGGAGGGGCGACGTAGGAGAAAGGTTTAATGGGTGAGTGTGAAAAAAAAAAGTTAAAAGTGGACAGACAAGAAGAGAAGGAACATCAGAGAGGAGGAGAAGGGAGATGCCACTAGACAGGAGGAGCAGTGGAAAACAAAAGAGGCTCCACACTCTGCTCTCTCTTATCTGTCTGAGGGTCTTATCCACCACTGGCTCTGTTAGTGTAACCCCATTCCCTCCCTCTCTCCCTCTCTGCCGGCCGCCCTCAATCCACCTCATCCCTCCATCTCCACCCCCCCACCCACCCACCCCAACTGCTTGCGGATCTCGTTATCAGGCCAGAGATGACGTCAGGGGGCCCAGTGGTGCTGGGGGGCCGGAGACGGAGGCTGATAGTGCGGCAGAGGCTGCCTCCACACAGGCTGTGGGAACCACCGGCTCACCCCACCTCGACCCACTAGCCCTGCACGTCCACCACAAAACACACAGAGGAGAAAATACACTCCACGTTTAAAGAACACACACACTGTATTTTTGACACATGATGGATATTTTTAAGTTGTGACCAGTTTATTTATTCAAAATAGTTAAATCTGATTAGTTAAGACCAACAAAACTAATTAAATCAAGTGAAGCACTTCTTCTCTGGAACTGAATTTCTGACAATTGCTATCTCTTTGGGCGTCTATAAACAGAAGGATCTCATCCACAGCACAGATAAATTGTGCAGTTAATGAGCTGTTGCTTATCAAATATTTCCTTTTGCTGAACATTTTAATAAGACAATCTTCTCATCCACATTTATAAAAATAGCTTGTCTGTTTGCCTCACACATGTCCCAAGGCAGCAAAGTTTTCATACTTTATCTCCCATCATTTTTGTCGCAATATTTCATCATGTAACAAAAATAAAGTGAACGAGTTCAGGGAATCATTTTATGCATTATAGGCGTTCAACTTCACATTTTCAGGAAATCAATTCCCCAAACACGCTCTCAGTTTGATAAAACCGTGTATCAGATATTGTGTGGAGAAGAAAGCTGTCGTTTTGGTTAAAGATAAAGCTGAGGTTAGTGTTTGTGAGCTAGTCAGTTCATGTATCTTCATTAAAGCAGCTGCAGTGCAGTTGATGGACTGTGATGTCAGGGCAGGTATTAGTCCATAAAACATAAGTTGAGTGGAGAAGAAATCAAGGAATTAATTTTGTGAGACTAGGTTAAGGAGCCACTTAGCCTCGAGTGGTGTAACGGCTGTGGTCTTGCCAGAAGATTTGTAAAAGGTGTGTGTTTGTGTGTGTGTGTGTGTGTGTGTGTAAGAGAGAGAGAACAAGAAAGTGTGTGGTGCATGTGTGCTGGTATGGGTCAACAGGTGCAAGGGAGTGAGTGCAGGCTGGAGGGTTGCAGCAGATGAATTTGGCAAGTTTCACATCATGTGCTGCAGGTGCAGCACTCCCAAAATGTGCAAACACACTCACATACACAGCTCATGTCACATAAACCTTGTTAATTATCATCCCTCGACACTGGTGTATCCACCAAACCCGCCCGGCTCACCTCTTTTTCATCCTCAGGATTTCTTTCTGGTTTGATTCTTTTACAGTAACGGGAGTGAACTGAGCCATCAATCTTTACACACACAAACTGTAGATTTCTGCCTCTTCCTGTGTGTGTGTCAGATGTTTCCAGAGATGGATCTGTCGGATGGGGAGTGGAGACACGCTTATCAGTGTGTTGTCCTCAATAAGGTGGAGAAGATTTGTAACGGTTGCGGTCGGTCAGCGCTGGATTTGTGTGTGTGTGTGTGTGTGTGTGTGTGTGTGTATGTGTGTGTGTTGCTCTCTCTCTCACTATGACCCTTCCTTGGCCGAGCAAGTAGGAGGAAGAAGAGCGCGGCCTTGACAAAGTAAAAGGAGGGGTGAGGTGTAAAGTAAGAATCTGTGAGACTGTTGTTTTCTGAGTTGCTTATTTCTTCTCCTCCACCTCTCACTGTCACTTTATTTCACTCTCTTTGTCAGACACACACTCCCTAAATTTCACCAGTGGCCATGGCGTCCTTGGGTGTAAATAACTATAGAATATAAAATAAGTAAGAGACTGGGAGTGAAGGTGATTATGTGTGCAGAGGGGGAAAAAAGCTGAACTTATGGTGCACTCTTACTTTTACGGTGTTTTGATACGTGGATGTGGACTGTGACTGCTCCACAGACTCAGCATAAAGAAGTTATTTATAATGTGACCTTATCAAGAAGTGCATTAAAAAAAATACATAGAGGATAGTTTATTGAAGTTGTTTTGACTGAATCAGGCTGCCACCCATTTGGCTGAATAGTGAAGTCAAGCTTGAGGTGATTAAAAATACAACTTTTTAAATTTGATTTAGAATCATATTTATTGGTTAATTATTTGCACATATGACTCCAGTTTAGTGGCTCTCAATATACTTACACACAGTGGCATTAACGCTATTAAGGACAATATACACGGACAGACAGTACAACAACAAAGCAAAAATAAAGAATAAACAAAGACTATTACGTATCAGTAAGTACCGCAGATGCACACGTACATGTAGCAACGACAATCTTTAGTTAACTCAAGAGAAGATTGTTTCACTAACAAACAACAAATGAGTCACAAAGAGCAAGGTTTGCATCATTATCAAGTCATCATGCATCATCAGTAAGTGTTTTTGTGCACATCCCATCATGTGATCACATTCCAGCAGTGTATCTATCATCCCTCTCTTGGTAGTCTGCCATGCCGCCTGTCTGAGTACCGCCCCCCCGCTCCCTGCTCTCTGGGTGACATGATAAACGCAGGGCCTCATTAGTCTTTTTAATTGGTACAGAACAGTTGTAATTGGACAGCTTGTGGTCTTGGCCAAATGCCAGGTTAAAGTAAACCAACCCAATGAAAACACTGTACAGGCCAAGCAACAGATCATGGTGCAACATCAAGCCAACAGAGACAGTTTTTGATTTAGCCTAAAAACCCAGTGTGAAGTTAATTGCATGTGGATTTCTTCTTTGAGTTCCTAAATGAACACAAGTTAGGTCAAACTTTATTTTGTTTGTCTTCTATCTATTTGCCTTGTCTTCTATTCGAGACATGTCTAAACACATCTATGCTCCTCACTTGGACGCTTGTTGGCCTAAATCCCATGTCCACAAAATGTGACCAGTCTCCTTAGCATTATATCATTTAAAACACTTATTTATGAGCTGTTCCAAGGGTTATTTGTTCTTCCCATGACAAGCCAAAAACAGAAGAACAGAAAAAGTATAAACTCATGAAGAGTGTTGTCCTATCATTCACAAAATAGCTTAAGATAATTACAATAATGTTTAAGTTGCTTTTCTTGACTGTGGTTTGAAATTTATATGAATATCTTAATATAGTGTTTATAACACTGCTCTCTGCACCATTTACATGTTTTAACTTTTCTGGTACTGTGCATGTGTGTTACTGTGTGCATGTGTGCTCCGTGGCGTCTATAGCTTGTGGGGTATCCATCACAGCTTATCATTATAAGTAAACATGACAGAGTGGACAAAATGTCTTGTGCACCGCCAGACCTGCTATCTAACCACAAGCCATATCTGCGATGATGGACTGATGTGGCGCTGGCTTGGACTAACCAGAGTCTGAGTGTGAGAGTGGGAGCGTACGTATGAGCACACACAGACGCGCAGACACACATCAAAAGACGTACACATGTAGACACTCAGACACAGTAAGCACACACTTACGTTACCTTTAACATATCCCTCATATCCTACATCTCTCACAGGAATATAGCCTTTACAGTACATGAAAAGTTGACTTATCACACAATCATAAATGGGCAGGCACCATCATAATTCATATAGGAATTTATAGCTGTTATTTATTGGCCAGTGTTGGCCAATAAATAACAGCTGGGGCTCATAATGTCAACTATGAGCTGAGCAGAGATGGAGGTTTTTCTTCTGAAAAGTGATCATTACTGTAAATAACAGGCCGTTTTATGGCCGGTGAGATCAGAGGAGAGTTAAGGAGTCCGTTGGGAGATGTATTAGTAATTTCAGCTAATAGTTTGTGATCTGTTCATTATCAAGGTTTCACTAAGTGTTAGAATAGAGACCTCTGTTCTAGCATGAACTGCAATACGTCAAGGAAGGTTATCAAAGTTAGAAAGCTGTTTGGGAAATGAACATAGATCTTGATACTGTTTTTAGAGCTTTTCTTTGCATTTGCCCAAGGTGAGGTTTCTTAGCATTTGTGTGTGCATATGTGGGCACTGGGGTCAGGCTGTGTGCTCCTCTACGTGTTACAACACTGCTGATAAGCAGGGTAAACAACCATGCACTGTTTGCTCCCCTACCTCGGTCATGTGATCAACAAACAATGATGAGATTTTATGCTTGAGATGCAAGCATGACGTCCATCACTCTGTCATTTTTCCTACACTGTCTGCTTCTTCCTCGACGTGTGGCTCCTCCACCGTCTGGACATTCAGCTTTAAGAATGAAAAGCCCGACATCGATAACCTTTCCCCTGCTGTTCAGTTCCTGGGTCAAAGATCATGGCTGCAGTGCCTCAGCTGACTTGGCAGATTGACAGTGGGTGTAGTGGCACTGGATGGTATACAGTATAAAGCTGTTTCAAGTCATGTCTCCTTCACTTTCATTCCCCTCTCTGCATTTAACTGGTTGGTGCAAGTGGTCAGTATGTGTGTGTGGAGGGAGTGTGTGTTCATGTGTAGGGGGTCATTAGCCCTGTGGTAACCTAAAAGATGGTTCCTCAGTCAATCTGGACTCTCCTAGACCACCAGGAGCGTGGTGAGTGTCTCCTTCACTTCACAATTACAGATTGTAATGCATCATATACACGTTTTTTAAAAACAATGTTAATTAAGAATCTCATTACCAGGGAAAGAATACATACTACCCAAAGCATCTTCAAAACAGTAATTTAAAGTTTCATGTTGTCCTGCTATAGGATTTTGTTTAAGTTTGACTATGCATATACTTCTTTTCTTGCCAAGATGTAGATGAAAAGATTGATACCACTCTCTACCACTTGCCTGTAGGCTGCAGCAAATATGAAACAACAATCAGCAGCAGCTCATAGTTTAGCACAAAGACAGGAAATCTGTCTTCAGTTCTGTCCAAAGATCATTTGAACTAAGAAGTATGTTGTTTTTGTTAACTGTCCAGTGTGATATCCATATCTTATTACCTCTTATATTAGCCACTCTGAATGGACAGATGATTACGTAAGCTGCACAGTTACACCTGTGAGTTATTACTACAACACTTACAGCTCTACTAATCTAAGTGCATCTTACTTATACGGGTCTCATTATCTGCAGCTCTGTTACACAAAGTGACAACAGACAGCACCACTAAAAACAAACAGCAATTTCACAAAAGTCAGTGTCAATTAAACAAGAAATGGTGGAACAGGAATAACACAAAAAAATATTTTTATATATTATAAGATAAACACTTTCTTCCTCACTGTGTACGTTTCCTTGTGTCACCGTCTATGCACAACTTGTTAAATCTGTCACAGCTGTAGATTCATAAGAGGGACTTTCACTCATGATGGGAATCATTTTAAACAGCTGTCATTACCTTAATAACAGCTCTCTCTCAAAACTGTCTTAATCGGTTTATTGTGCAACAATCTGTCTGCAAATAAAGCAAACAAAGATAAAAACACATCATCCACCACTGCCTGGTGGATGATCTTTCTAAAATATAGCTGCGTTTTTCACAAGCTGGTGCATTGTAATGAGCTGCAAATCCCATATTGCCTATCAATTATCATCTGTGTGACATATCCTTTTTCGTTGTTTAGGTTTTGCAGCCTCTTGCTGCCACAGCGTACTTGAAGTTATCAGTGGATGTAGTCTAAGCTACAAGTGTATGACGTCTGAACAAAATGATTTTAAATCTGCTCAAGGCCTGTGACTGTGTCAGACCTTTGTGACTGTGACCATTATTAAAGATATGGGCAAAATATCGTCTTTATTTTCACCGATTTGGCAAAACAGGACACTGGAGAAAAAAAATCAGAAAGGTTTGTTTGACTGCTTCTGTTTGACTTTTGAAATATCTCATTCAAACACACAGACTGTAACTGAAATGTGAAAACAAAAAGCAAGTGAAGATCATATGATTTATTTCTAGATATGAAGACAAATGCTCAGTGATAAGCATGAAAATGTGCTCCATCATTTCTTTTGTATTCATTTTCTCATTAGCTCATCTTGGACATAACTTTCCCTGTGTGTGAGTGCGTGTGTGTGTGTGTATTTAACACAGAATTACACTGTAATGCTACCAAGCTGCTTTTTAGGCCCTGATGGGAAAGTACTGTAAAAATTCTGTACAGACTTCATATGATAGGGACCAGGAACACTATGTATTTGATGGGCTTGGACTATTATTAAAGTCCTGTCTAGAAGCACATCTTGAAAACATAAACTTTACTAGAGCTCATCCTTGGATTTTTCTTTAGCGTTTAAATGTCAGTGAAACTGTGCTACTCTTTGACACTCTTGAAAGTGAACGATGCTACCCAGAGCCACAGGGTCCCTGCCAACACAAACCCCGCTCCCAACCAAACAGTCTCCCACAATCCTTTGCTCCAAGCAAGGGCAGGGAGAGGAGGGGAGTGGAGAGGGGTTGATGAGAGTCTGAACAGGCCCAAGGAGGGACACACCGGCGCCATAGCGATCACTGAAGCAACTTATCTCCTCTCTCACAATGATAGCGCCTGTCTAAATATCTGCCAAGATACATAGCCAGCCAGGAACTGGTTAACTCCAGCGTTGTCCAGTCAGAGGGCCTGCTGATGAGGTCTCTGTCTTTCCCTTCTTTTGGGACTTCTTTGGGACCCAAGTTCCACAAACATACATTATCTCTTTGTCACTGCTCTGTATCTGAAACAGGTTTGGTTCAAATTGGCCAAAGTATTTAATTTGCAATTGCAAGTAAAAAATGGCTGACTATTACATGTGAAGTTGCCCGACAAAGTTTAAAAGCTGTCATCAACAGAGTGTTGATGTGAAGTGTGAAATACTGCAGTTAACACACCCATTTTTAATGCTGTTTTTGCTTTTCTTGCAAAGACAAATAAAATACTCAGACGTTGCATGGCTCTTACTGCATATGAGTGCAGTACCTTTTAAGTATGGGCTATATGATGTAAGTAATAGTTAAAATATGATCTTTGTCACATTTGGAGACCAAGGGTTCTAGTACCATTTGTTATGAAATGTCCCCGCCTAGTGGTATACCAGAGATTTTTAACATCAGAAATATTTTGAAAGCTAATCCCAGGCAAATAAACTACAATGAGAATTATCTTTAAAATGATTATAATTTCCAGGACACCTACAAAAAGAAAGAGCGCAGTCTTATTTTGAGCAGTTACACTTTGCAAATGAATAATATTTGCATATTCAAAGTATTTTTCAACAAGAAGAGACAAAGCCAATAACATTAAGTTAAGCAACAAGTTAAGCTTATTTTTTTGTTGAATAAATAACTGTGGAGAAACATATGAAACATTACTTAATCAAAGCAGTCATTTTAAATGTAATGTCTGACTGGAGGAGACCTTAAAAAGAAATATTTGGACAAAAATTAGCCTACAGTAGCAAGCTGACGAGCTTTAATCTATTTTCGTAATTAAGGGTAACACAATTGTGTTTATAGACCAAGTGATCGTATTCTATTCTGTTACTCTGAACACAGTACATTAAATTAACATGTAGGAATAGTTTGTGTGAGCAGTCGAAAAAGTCAGTTCCCTGACCGGGAATCGAACCCGGGCCGCGGCGGTGAGAGCGCCGAATCCTAACCACTAGACCACCAGGGAAGCCGTTGAAAGACTTCTGTCCATATATTTTTATAGTCTAAACACTTTTCTTTAATTATTGTATTTTTGTTGTTTATGTTCAGATACCTACATCACATCGTATCGACCAACGGACAATTATTAGACCTAGCTAACCTTCGCTAATTTCAGCTACCGTTAACAATAAAAAAAAAAAGCTAGCTCATGGCTAAAACACCACTGGTGAGCTGGATTATATTTTTACAGAGCACATGACACCAGAGGGCGTAGTGAAGGGAGAGGTTTCCTTTTCATGTTATCGTTAGCTGTTTGAGGATGCACGGAAGGTATGTGAGCAATTTATGCTACCTTTTATATGTCCGCTGTAGCATTTAGCTTAAGGCGTCGTTGCATACCGGCGTTTGGCGTCCACGTTAGGATAGTTTATATAAACAGAGATATCTTATTTTAAGAGACCTGGCTGGCGAGCAGACCCCGTAAATGATCCGCTAGGTTGCTATTGTCTTGTAAACAAAGTGGCTAGCTAGCATCGTTAGCATCAGCTGGAAGACTGGGTCTTTATTTACTGTGCTTGTGTTTGCAGCACATACGGATTCAACATTGTCGTTAACGAAACGGGATATCTTCGTTGTTGTTGTTGTTGTTGTTGTTGTTGCTGCTGCTGCTGCTGCACCACCGTAAGAAGAGACTGAAATGTGGCCATTGGTGCTGGTCACAGAGAAACACCCACTGAGCACGCTTCTGCAAAAGTAAATGAGGGTAATCTAGCTTTAAATCCACGTTTTACCTCTGTGGCAATTTACCTGTTATATAACACTCACGGGCTACACGTGGATGAACTGCAGCTTCCTTTCGTTTAATCCTGTCACGTTAACGCTAGCTGTGTGAGGCCACATGAATGTTTACATCAACTGGATGTAAACCAGACTAACCTACTGTATACCTACTGTTCTGATGACACCGTTGCATAACAAAACATGTGGCAGCATTGACTAGTATTAGATGAGTCTTCCCTCTAAAGTAGAGTAATTGATTTTTTTTTCATCTCCCTCCACTTAGCCGTGAGGCTTCACCATCACTTATTGGGCCATTGCAGCGTTAGTCAGTGTTGTTGATTGAGGAAGTGCCCAGTGTAGTGAGCTAGCTAATCCCTCACTTCTTTCATTTGCAGGAAGACACAGACCTGTGACAGCACAGTGTGAGACACAACTGTCCCAAGTTTGTGTCTGCTGGCCCACTCACAGTGGGTGTGGATGTTTATATGGATGCACTTGACTACACGCACATTTAGGACCCTGGCCAGATGGAAAAGAGAGACAGGAAGCCAGGATATTTTGCCAGGTAAGGGTGTGTGTGTGTTTGAGTACTATTTGTCAAGTCATTTGGCTTTCATTTCCTCTTAATCAGCACGTTTGCTTATTAGTTGCATCCATCAACCGTGTAGAGCCAGTAAAGTAAATTTTATTTGTACAGACTAAAACCGCAACATATTTTCCACATATTAATTATTATCTGTACAATTATCTGTACAATATACAACATTGTTTGTCCTAGCTGTGTTTTGTTTAGCCCTCTGATAACATGTTCGGGTGTAAAGTTCAAAATCATCTGATGAAAGAGCTCTCCACAGTGCATTAAAAGTGGCAATGTGGCTTTTCCATTATTCTTCATGCTTATTTGTCTGTTTACATTCTGTTGTTCGTGTGCATTAACAAATGATTTATTCCAGCTTTTCTGAGTCATGAATCAGCACTTTCAAGTCCCCTGAGTCTCTGAGCTGCACCCGGCTTATACAGCCTCGTATAATCCAAGTCACGCGTCAGAGTTCTTGCTCAAATTAACCCACAGGTATGATGTTGACATTAAAATTGGATTTTGTGAAACATGATAGCAGGAGATTTGTGGAAAGAGGCTTATCACGGCTATGGTGCATATAACAACCAGATATTGACATGTTATGGACAAAGCCCTCTGTTTCTGACGTTCACACACGTGAGGTTTGTTGAATTGCATGATTGACTAATTAATACCTGCCGGCAGGTATTTTAGAGAGCTGGGTGACTAGTGAATGGAAATCAACATGATTAAGTGGTGTACTGCTATGTAATGTAAATTTAATGTGTCACAAAAGCCACAACTCCCACTCATTTGTCAGAATTTGTTCTCGTTCTGCTCAGTTTTTCTTATGCTTGCATGTCTTTTACTCCTACACAAATCATAGCATGAGAGTCACAAGGTTATGGGTAAACATACTTGCTAAAGGATTTTCCCTAGAATGAGTGAACAACTAGACCATAAGGTCCCTTGTATTCTGCTAATAGCAGAGCTGTTGAATATGGGCTTGATGGATGTTGTGTGGTAATGCAGTGTAGCTTAATGGTCTTTTTCTTTCTTATTAAGTCTCAGGTTACTTGTTCAGGCTGCACTGACAGCACAGTACAAATCTACAGTTTGCCTTGTGTTTTATTGTCCGTTTTATTCTCTTAAGATGGAAATACTACATTACAGAGAAATGACTTGGTCATGGCATCACTGTCCAATCACCCCCTAATTATTAGGTAGCCATATTCAGTTTTAATGTGCTGCAGGCTTTGAGTTGTGGATGGTATATTCCTGCAAACAGTAAGTGTAAATATGAAAGATTAATAGATCAGACTCATGTAGACACATACTACTGTAAAGTTAGTGACATTATTTACACAGAGGGGCCATGCCAGGAAAGCAAATAAGCCTCATCTCCCAACACATGTTGATACTTGCACCACATGCTGCTTTGGTTGATGAGAAATGGGACAAATATTAATTTGAGCCAATAAAAAGTATTAACCTGCCATAGACCTTTTGATGTTTTGTTTTACAGCATTGTATTTTATATTTGCAGGAAAAACACATTAAATTGTATTTAAAATTAACAGTAAATATAGATGTGTGTATATATTATATATAAACTGATTAATCACTTTCCTGCAAAAACTATATTGTGAAGACATACACGTGTCCCTAACAAATCTACAGCATGGTCACTGATTCAAGGCACTGATGCTCATGGCATCTCTGAAGGAGCTGCAGAGCTCTATGGCTGAGATAGAGATGGACTTCACATAAAGTAACTGTTGCCTTGGTGATCAGTCGCAGCTTTGTGGCTGTTGAGAAAACTCACATGACGTTGTGGCCAGTGTGTGTTAGAAGATGTGGGGGAGACTAAAGCTAAATGTGAAAAGCTTCAGTGGTTTGTTGAGACCAAAGTTGTGCTTTGTGGTCGTTTTATTTGTCCCATTCAGTGGCTCTTCACACTACAGAAAAATCTATGTATTTCATATGTAATAATTTCAAAAGTACTAGGTCCTCCTACAACAGGAGGTGGGATTAAACCCCCTGTGTATTGTTGTTTACATATTTTTGACAACAAACAACCCTAAACATAAAGCAAATGACATACATGAATTAATGTGGAGTGTTCAGAGTCAGTGTAGATGTCAGTATAATTGGAAATATGGGCAAAATGTTCTTCTTACATTGGTACTGCGAATTCACAGACTTAAGCAAGTTTACACAAGCAAAAATGATCAACAGAGACTGACGGTAATTGCTGCCTTATGTGCATGTTGTCTTGAGAAGAGGGTTTGTTTTGTTTGTAATTATTTATACTAATTTCTCTTTTATTCATTGTTACTTTAGATTAAATTGTAGAGATTTATTTTTATGTCTTGTGATTAGCAGTGTCAAAATATTTTATTATGTATAGTTGGTGAAGTTATAATATAAACGGAAGGTTATTCTTTGTACAGTTAAAGTACCTTCATATGGGTCCAAGAATAGTCTGTCAGCTGTGCTTATTGTTGGCACAATAAAGACAAGTGTTGTGGAAGGGCAGGTTTTATATTTGCATTTCAGTTTTCACTTCTCACTTAAACTATTGTGCTTTCTCTGTCATGGAAACTACTGGGAAGCTCTGAGAAATGCCTTGGAGTAAACAGATGGTGCTGAGGAGAATGTGCCTGCAGATTCTTGATTTCACTACCAGATGTGTGCTGCATCGGCTAAAACAGGAGAGGCCTGAGCTCTATCTGTTTGCAGCCTTATCGACCCAGTCTTGCCTTTCCATTAAGGCACTTGGACACTTAAGATGCTTCACTTTTCTTTTTTCTTGTCTTCTTCCTTTGCCTATCAGTCATCTGATAAATCAATTTTGTCTTATCTTTTTTCATGCATTAATATCCATACTCTCTTGTGTGCAGTATCCTCAAGTGCATCAGTAACTTGTAGTTGCACTGCACTGCACTGCAGTGTCCCCCTTTAATGAACCCCAACAGGATCTGGAGATGCCATTACATCATTCTGTACTCCATCAATTATTAAACAGGGGAAAGAACAGTCTGAGAGGGAAATGCAGCTGACGCAGCAAAGTAAAGACAAAAAAGTTCAAGCTCACTATGATAACTTTGTTAACAATAGTTGTAGAGTCTGTTGCACTTTCAAAGACATGAAGCGGTAAACAAGCATGTGCTGCTACTCCTTTCTGCCATCACGAAACTACACTTTTTTACTAGTGAGTACACAATAGATCAATATAGGCAAATATACAGGATAAAAATTAAACAAAATGCTTCAATATATGATGTACGAGTCAAAGTATACACCTGTTATGTAATATTTCATTATGAATGTGAAAACCACAGCAATGACGTGTGTGTGTGTGTGTGTGTGTGTGTGTGTGTATATTGTAAACTGACTACAATCATGAAAGAGTGAGTTGTCATTGATTGTTATACCAAATGCTGTACATGCTGTTTTAATTGAGATTACTTGGTGGCTGTAAACAAATCCTTCTCCACTTGCATCTCACCAGGCTGAAGAGGCGGAGGCAGTTCAAGCAAAGCCAGTCGGACAAGAATGTGAATGAGCAGAACCAGGCGATCATTTCCTGTCCAGACGTCCCAGATGACAGTGACCCCAACAAGAAGACAGACATACAGAGGGTATCAGCAAAGCCACCTGCCGGCTCAGGTAACACATGCGTCACAAACTCAAAAAAAGTTTTGGCACAACGTTTTTTTGTTGCACAGCTGCAGTGATCACTGGGGAAAAACCTATGAGACTTATAATTAAGTTACATATATTGTACTCATTGTCTCATATCAATGCAAAGTAATTTTATTGCCAAGTATTCATGCTTTTGTTGTGTTCTGTAAATTCCCATTTTCAGACAATAGGCAGTGTGTAGAATTACAGAAGTAGTGTTAGTATGACTGTCAACATTGCTGCTGTGTTATTTGAAATGAGTGTCATCTGACTGACATCCAACAGAAGAGTCTTACATGTTAAGAAATAGGATGTTGCATAACCTTGATCCTGCAATGTTTTATAATTAATTAATAGAAAATTATAATGACAATATTTTTGTTTTAAAAAAAACAAATAAAATAATTTCTTTGATCAGTGTCACTATATGCTACCATGTTCTGTTAGTTGCATAAATCATCACCAACTCTTATATACTGACAGTGATAATGGACGTCTGTCATACATGTAGTGTGTCAGCCAGCTGTGTAAACTGTGTTTTAATAAGGCTATTGTTGCCTGTAGCTCATCACATCCAATTAGATGTTCTACAGTGCAATGGATAAACAAAGCCTACACCGAAACTGTTATAAACCGAGCTTTTCAGCTGAAACACCACAACCTGCAATACTGTATTCATAGTTAATAACCAAGTTCAGTCATTTCCAGTTTGTACAGAAGTGACAGTGCTTTTGTCTTGTCTTTGATGCTTGGTACAGTAACAAGCAGACACAACAGGAGTCTGCCTGGCTAAAGCTTAGTCATAGCCTCTGATTTCATGGGGGAGGAAGCAGTTTTATAAGACAGCAGGGAGTGGTGTGCTAATAGCTTCTGTGTTCCTGGCAAGGAGAAAATGCTGACTGTGGACTTTGTCGACTGAAAGGGTCAAATTGTGTGTGTGTGTGAGTGTTTTAAAGCCTGGATAACATTATGGGAAAAAATGCTGTGGTACTAAATCAAAACTTTTTAAACCACAGAATATTTATAAGAGCATCTCTATTGGGATATTTTTTAAACTGGCCTCTTTGTATTTCTGTATGGAATTTGCTATGGAATTTAAACTGGTGACTCTAAATTGTCTAAGGGGGGGAATGTGAGTGTGAATGCTTGGCTTTCTCTGTTTATTATTATATGTCAGCCCTGTGATAGACTGGCGACCTGTCCAGGGTGTACCTCGCCTCTAAACCAACGACAGCTGGGAGTGCCCTCAGCAACCTCTTTGACCCTTATTAGGACAAAGCGGTTATGGATGGATTCAATTTAAAATACATCCATCAGTATAGATCTGATTAGAACTATTTTCTAATATTAGAAGTATTAATTAAATACATATACATAGTTTCCTCCTAGACACTGTGAATAGACTGTGGCTAAATAAGAATATTAATATAATCTACTGATATTTTATACACCAGTAAGTTTTATGTACTAGTACGTGAATTAAAATTTCCCATTACAGACAGGGTGCAAATGTACCGTACATGTGTTGACATTAAACATTTGCACGTGTACAGTACTTGTTGTGAGTGTAAACATTTGTGCGTGTTGCAATGATTGAGGTTTACCATTTGAAATTTCAGCAGTGCTGCTCATAATTCATGG
>JAUBNQ010000016.1:10046634-10057061 GCA_032353495.1 Ctenopoma kingsleyae | reverse complement strand
TGCAGTATTGTTTACATGGCATGTTTTACCCATCTATGGTTATTAATCTGAAATTTGTGGGCCCTAAGCAGGCGCTTTGCTCAAACAGTTACTCACTACTTGAGCAGTCTTTTCATCAAGTACTTTTTTACTCTTACTTCAGTAATTTTTTGGATAACTACTTTTTACTTCTACTTGAGTAATATTATTGTGAAGTAATGCTACTCTTACTTAAGTACAACTTTTGGCTACTCTACCCACTTCTGGTGCTAGCTGGCACCAAAGTGTTAGCAACAGATCCTTTAAATCCTGTAAGTTGCGAGGTGGGGCCTTCATGGATCGGACTTATTTGTCCAGCTCATCCCACAGATGCTTGATTAGATTGAGATCTGGAGCCAAGTCAACACCCAACAACAACTCCCAGTTGTTGTGTTCCTCAAACCATTCCTGAAGAATTTTTGCTTTGTTGCAGGGCGCATTATCCTGCTGAAAGAGGCCACAGCCATCAGGGAATACGATTTCCATGAAAAGGTACATGTACATGGTCTGCAACAATGCTTTAGTAGTTGGTATGTGTCAAAGTAATATACACATGGATGGCAGGACCCAAGGTTTCCCAGCAAAACATTGCTCAAAGCATCACACTGCCTCCCTCTTTCCATAGTGCATCCTGGTGCCATGTGTTAAAAAGAAAAGCGATGCACACGGCTATCCATGTGATGTAAAAGAAAACATGATTCATCACACCAGGCCACCTCTTCCATTGCTCCTTGATCCAGTTCTGATGCTCACATGCCTACTGCTGGTGCTTTTGGTGGTGGACAGGGGTCAGCATGAGCTCCTTGACTGGTCTGCGGCTATGCAAACCCGTATGGAACAAACCGTGATGCACTGTGTATTCTGACACCTTTCTATCACAACCATCATTAACTTCTACTGCAATTTGAGCTACAGTATATTGGACAGGACCACACAGGCCAGCCTTCGCTCCCCACATGCATCAGTGAGCCTTGGCTGCCCATGACCCTTTTGCCGGTTCACCTCTGTTCCTTCCTTGGACCAATTTATACTGACTACTGCAGACCAGCAGCACCCCACAAGAGCTGCAGTTTTGGAGAAGCTCTGACCCAGTCGTCTAGCCATCACAATTTAACTCATGTCAAATTCACTCAAATCCTTAAGTTTGCCCATTTGTTTTGCTTCTAACAAATCTCCTTTGAGGACAAAATGTTCACTTGCTCCCTAATATAGATAATCAGTGTTATTCGCTTCATCTGTCAGTGGTCATAAAGTTATGCCTGTTGTTATGCATATATATATATATATATTATCACGTAGGGACAGAATGCACTGGTGGGTGACTCTAAACATATAATATTAATTTATGAATGATAAAGCAGAAAACATTGAAAACTAGTACATCATGATGCTTTTTCTTCCCCCTTGCAAATACTGGTATATTTGCTCCAGTTCAAATGCAAACATTAGGAACTGACCCCTTATTTCAGTGTTTGGTACTATGTTTTAACATTAGTACATATTTGTTTTCTGTTCAAGTCTTCTTTGGCAGCCAGTTATCTGACTTGACAGGCCAGTGGACATGGCCTTTCCTGCTGACCCTCCTGCTGTGATTAACAGACAGTGTGTGGAGGAGAACCTGCTGCCTGGAGGATCCAGGAGGAGGTAGAAAGAGGAAGATGATGATGAAGAAAAGGGGAGTAGCAGCAAGACACTCAGAAGAGAGATGGACGTATTTGTGTGTGGCTAAACTTACCATGACTCATGAGGCAGTGATGATGATAGTGTATGGATAGGCAAGGGTGCTGCTGCTGACATCCAAGGAGCAGCAAGTGTTTCGGGCAGTGGTTACCTGCAGACATACTTTAATGTCCCTTCAGCATCACACAGGTTGTGTAGAGGGTGTGGTCACCAGTGTTCCTCCTTTTCCCTCCTCAGTGCAGCTTTAATTAGGGAGTTGTTCATTTTGGCTGGGTGCCACTTTAATTTAATGTTGAGCAGACACAAGTTCACCTCCAAGGCACACATTACACTGCAAGCTAATATAGTATAATATATAGTGTAATATACTGTATACTTTGTTTGTCTATGAGATAATCCCCACATTCACTTTAGCTTGATATTATCTTGCAAGCTTCTGTGTCAGTGCTGAGGAATGCAGGAGGTTGAAAGAGAAAAAATATTAAAAGCCTGTGTCACCATGAATTTGTTAAAATGATGAAGAAGGTGCCCAAATCTATAAAATCTGTCATCAACAGCATGTCAGTCTGGAAGAAGCTGTCATACAGCATTCATAGCAAATGACTCTCAGACCAAGCACTTTCTTATCTTATCTTATCTTTAATCTAATCTAGACAGGGTGTTGGCATGTTATTGTTCTCTGATGTGTTAACATCTGTAAACTCAGCAGTTAATTCCCCAAAATTAACACAAGGACAGGCTAAAATATAATGCAGCTGATTTATGCATAAACTTCCTCTCCTATGGAGTCAAGAAAATAAATATAAAATGACTTCATCATTACATTATTAGAAAAATAATAAATTTAAATTATAAGAATTTAAAGTAAATAACAATATAAGATGCCCTAAGTATTAAAAGAATGTTAGTGTTTTTTTTCTAGTTTTAAATGAGAAATAAAAAGGTCTATTGTCAACATTTTATATAATGGCTGGTGATCATTTTAACATGTACCTAACGTGTAACAGGAACCTAATGTTACCACTGGGACTTGGCTTCTTCATGACAAGGTCGTGAGACCAGCAAATAAATCATGTTAGCTGATATTGTGCTTTGGTGGTGCATATTCCTACAGGACTTTGTTCAGTTAGTACAAATCAGTAAACCTGGAGATTCAGGGCAGGTAATCCAGTCTTGGGTGATGGTCACTTTTGCCTGTCTATAGTTAAGCATTTAACCTTTTGTAAAGTTACATTAGTAACCCCAGTAACCTTGTGGTTCTTGTAATGGTAACATCTGGTATCCCCTTATTAGTTCATTGCATTGTATAGTATTATTGACTAAACTCTCTTCAGAAACATAACTTTTTAACTTAAATTTTTTGTAATCTAGTTATTAATTAAAAATAAAGACCAACACGCTCTAGATAAAGGTACCTAGTAATTTGGTGTAGGCAAATAAAACATGCATATGTGGTGGAAGAACTACTCAAGTCTTAGCTTTATGCAGTGAAGATTCTCAGCCATCCAAATGAAGTTTTCTGGAAGTTGAGTCATGGCAGCTTGATCTCTTCCTTGTTAAGTTGTCATGTTTCATGTTGTCTATGAACTCCAGGGTTCGTGGTTTGATTCTCAGATCCTCATGATTCCTGGTCATGTGTTGAAGTGTCCCTGGACCCTGAACCTCTGGATAACTATAAAATGCAGCTGCCTGTCTGCAAAGAATTTCCCCAAAGGGATTAATGAAGTATACATTATTATTATCATTATTCTAAGGGACCAATAGGCCATAATCAGCACAATACAGTTATTACAGCTAATGCTTTGTACAGGCTTTGTAAATTGTAATCTTTTTTCCTGCCTCAGAATATTTTTATTTTCACTCTTTGTATTTTAAAGATTATAATCCATCACATCACTTTTGCCAGTTAAAACACCTCTGGAGGACACGTATAAACAGCAAAATAAAGTTTTCCTCCCATGCCTAAAAGTGGATATACTAATTAATTTCTTCCTCAATTTAACCTGATTTCACTCTTGTGACTTATAGGCTATTTAAATAGCTCATTTTGTACCTCTATAGAAACCAGTGGAACAGGTAAAATGGAATTTTCTCCTTGCCAAAAAGTGATTATAGCTACAGTATTTTACTGAAAGGTTTTCTCTGCCTGAATCCACCTTTACTGTCCTCCTGTGACTATACCTGTATTACTGAAATCTGAAATAATACCACATCTTGATAAATCAGTATCCAGGCGCGCGCACTGGCCGGTGACGTGTAGATTCTTGACATTCTACGTCGACGCGTCACTCTCGCTGCTCCGGTGTAGCCCCGCCCACCTCCGTCAACAACTGGATACAGCGATTTGTGTTTTCGACAGCTAGCAGCGCTAACCTGCTAATGATGGTTCACTGCGTTCGTAAAAAGACCAGTTAGCCGATAAGGATGAACATTTGTTCGTTTTCCTTTGCCTGAAACACACTCCGTCGATAGCTTGTACCGATGTGCAGCCAATTGAAGCTAAAGAGCCGACGAGAGCGGAGAGATCGCCCTGCATACCGTCATTTAGCCGTTTCGGAAACCAGCTAACACAGCTAACACCTCACTAGTAGAGATAACGCTTTCTGGCTGTCTGACAGCTGGTTCGGTTAGCTACGTGCCTTTAACAGTACGGTAGCTGAGATTTACTCGCTGAAATAATGCAGTGTCTCTGACATTGGTGAGTATAATTATGAACTTCACTTAGTAATAGCAGGTCATTATATGCCATTTGTTTTGACACGCCTTGGTGTTTCTTTGCAAGCTAGCATTGACTAGCTGGTTAACCATCGGCTTGTTTGTAGCAGCAGCTGCTCAGAGCCACGCCTGGGCCGTTGAAATTTACGCCTGCTAGCGAGAGGTGCTATTTGGCGAACCGCCCTCAAATAGGTTAGCTGTTCCGTTTTAAAACACTTCAAATTTTTGTTTCTGTTTTGCTTTACAGAGAGGACCTGAGGCCCAGTTGGTTGTCACATTGGAGAAACCAGAGCCCATTACTATCAAGCTGGGTCTTGGTTGACTACGGTGTTGCCACTGAAGATAAGTGGGTGAGCTTTAAATCAACTTGCCGATGCACCTCTGCTTCTGACCTGCTAGAGCTGCCAGTATGATGCCGGTAAGTGAACTCCACTCCCCTTCTTGATTAAAAAGATTGTTTCTTTTATTCTTTCACTGTCTGTGCTTCCACAGATATTGAATTGCAACTTTTCCTCAAAATGAACTTTTGTGTGCAAGGTGGATATTGCCAGATGTTACACATTTTGACGGTGTTGTGTACTTTGAGGATAGCACATTTAGCTTTCTTCAGTTAGATATGATAGTTCTGTGCTTGGATGCATGGAAGAACCAGGTGCACGGTCAAACAGGAATAATACCAGTTCTGTTGGTCTTTCTGCCTCCACCACTCAGCTAGTCCATAAGTGAGATCAGCCTAGAGAAATTAAAACTAGATAACTTTATCTATTGTAACTTTATCTGTGTTACAGTATCACAGTGACAAGATGAACATAGTTACTGGACTTAGATTTTTCATGTTGCTGGTTGTAATTACTGAAACACAAATGTAAATAGTGCTTGTCACAACTTAATGAATGTGGATTGTGGTGTATCTGAAATGTCTATATGCTTTATAGCACAACAAATACAACATGTTTTCCTCAGGAGATTGAACACATAGTCTGTGCTAGCAAATATGCGCAGGACTAAATGAATTACAATGCTGTATACTAGAATAAGACTGATTAACTTCACACTCTCTACTCTCTCTATAATAATAATGAATACCAGATGTGTAATACTGAAACAATGCAGTTTCTGTATTTAAAACACATTAGGCTTTGATGCGTGTTGAATTAAGAACATTCTTTTGTTTTCCCTTTTGTGATTGTTCAAGATGCTCTGTGTTGCAAATAATAGACTACCTGAATGGCAACCCTATTATAGTAGTGCTTTCTTCGAACCTCTTTTGTGACCTTTAGTGCTGTGAATGCAGTGGTGTGGGAATACTGATTGCAACCTGTTTGGGCTTCAGGGAGGAGAATGTGAGTTCAGATGCAGGATAAGTTTACAGCAGGTTCAGTAAGGTGTCACCATAAATGGAGTCGTGGCCAGGTTATCTTTAACAAATGTGTGTTAGCTGTAAATACAGTATCACAATAACATTCAGTGTATTGTCATAGAAGTAGCCTCACAAGCACAAATTCAGAGCAGCGTGTAAGTTATCAGGAGTGCAAAGTAACTCCATATTTACTGCTACTATCGACTTCACAGGACTGACTGCAATGGTAGCTTTGGTGGACGTTTTTACCCTCTGGCACCAACTGGCTATCAGAGTCAAAGAGCCAGTCGAGCAGAGAGGCAGCTTCACACTTGGTTCTCGCGTGATTCCAGTAGCCAATGAGACTTTGGCAGATCTAGGTCTGTGTGGCTGCGTCGACTAATGCTCTGTTGTTAAGGGGAACTTTTGAGCTGAGTAGATTGTCAAGTGGTATTAATCTCACACAGCGGAGCTGGGCAGAGCGTGACTTACAGGAAAAGTAAACATTGCATCTTATTGTCGCTTTTCTGTTTTAGAAGATATGCTGGCTTGAATTGGCTTCAGTCCAAAACTATATAATAAAGCACTCATTAAAAAGTAAAATGTAATACAGTTAATGATGAAAATATTACCGTTAGAAGTCTTTTACCCAAATTCACTCAGTAGATAAATGTGTAGGTTATTGATTTATTTAACATTTTCCCACTGTTTAAACCTACCAGATCTCTTTTTTTAGTGGTTAGAGATGTATATATTATTAATTAGACTTTCTTAATGTCTTCCTCTAATGCACATTAGTAAGCTTTCAATCAAAGAGACACATGCTTTTTTTAACAGCTTATTAAATCTTGTAAGGGCCTAATAATTCCCACCGCTCTTTCCACATTTGTATTATGTCATTGTGTTTTCAAGAGAGGCCTTTCTCTAATTTAAAAAAAAAACACTTTAGAATGAATACATATATAACCTTTACTAGAAACTGTAAAGCCACTGTTGCGTCTATGTCTAGGTCAGTAGCAGCACAAGTCCTGAAGCATCCTTTGAAATGTCAGCTCTGGATCCAGAACAGCTTGTGTGCTTCAGTGTTTAAGTGCCCAGCTAGAAGAGAAGGCATTTATAATTGAATATGTTGCTCATTTTACGCAACTACAGTAAAATGACAGCATTCCTAATTCAGCTCAGGAAGGTACAGTTTGTTTTGTTGCTTGTCACGTCATGACTTCATCTTTCCTCCATATGGTTCAGAGCCATTTTTAGTCAAGTGGGTACTGTTTGGTATAATTAGGCTGCAGGAAATGTCTAGATTACACAACACTTTGTATTAGCCATGAATGTCAAAGGCAACTCACTTGAACGTAAGTCTTGGATATATACCCATGATCAAGTTGCTTATGTCTGATGATTAAGCAAAGGCATACCTCATGCTGGTCATAGTGTGATAGTTTACCTGGTTCGCCACATATTTTTGGTTAAATTTATTGTGTTATTGTTATTCAGTGTGGCAACTTCTATGTGAATAAATGAGTGACTGGGTTGGTGAAAGGAAATGGCTGTTTGAATCATCCTGCTGGAGATCAGGCCAGTCAAGCACCCCTCTCTGAAGTTAAATGATAAATGCCCCTATCTCCGCATGATGCTCAGTGTATCATTGTACATCAGGCAAGAGGCTCACTGAATCTTTCGAGTCACGTATTGCCAAAATTCAGCACAAAGATCCATTTCTTGACTGTTCATAATAGTACCCCAACCTGCCTGTCAGTTGTTGGTGTGACAGCCAACGGCACAACCTGGAGCCACTTATCCAATAGACGGACTAGCCATCACCCATCCACCACCCTGTGTCTCTCTCTCCCTCTCTGTCTTGCTGTTTGTTTCTCTCTAGCTCTCTCCCTCCCTCCCTCACTGAATTACACATACAGCAAGTGTTTTTTCCTCCCAAGTCTCCTCTGCAGCACTTTTGTAACGCGCACACTGCTGTCGGCTTCAGAGGTTTGCTCGGGGATGGCATAACAATTAAGTCTCATGCCTGCAAAAGCGGCAGTGCTACAATGAAGAGGTTTGTGACTATAGTGTTGCGTGGCCTCATTAGCCTCTCCAAGGAGAACCCCATCTGGGCAAAGGAGCACCACCGGCCACCAAAGAAGGAAATCAGGAGAAAACGGAGGGCTGTCAAGAGAGCCAAGAACATGGGCAGACGCAACTTAGTGAGGGCGGTTCGTATTTCTTACATAGTCGATGAGCTGGGTTACTGGAGTATATTTCGTCTATGCTGTCTTTGAAAGGGCATTCTCATGATTTGGTAGTTTCTGCCGACGTGGGTATAGTTGACAATATTCTGTTTTGGCCTTCTTTCAGTTCGAGACATATATGCACCTCATCTTACGTGACTGGTTGATTGTTCATGCTGATTGACTAACAAGGTTTTTTATATGTGCTCTAAAGGACATTTGATGTAAATATGTAAGAATATTTGATATGCTGCAAAAGTAAGAGAAAGCAAATTGTTTTTAGGAGTGCAGTCATTGTGTTATTGCTTCAATCTATGCATTATCTCCTCCATGGTATGTCTTACATGGAGTACAATTGGGAAACATAAATATAAATAAGAATATACCAAATATCCCCACACTAATTTCATGTAACCTATAATTTCCCCCCAGAACAAATCCACATAATGCCACCAGTCTCATCTGATGTTGCTTCTGACCTCATTGGGCTGTTTTGTGTTTTTCTTGTACTGTGTTGTATATTATTATGCAGCTGGTAGTACTTCAGTATCCCGTGGGGATTAGCAAAAATAATTATTTATAAGTAAAATGTGGACATAACTATATCCAGTGTACTTACAACATTTTTGTCAGTGTCTTAATGCTCTTGCAGATCAGATCCCAAAATGACATCTATAATGAGTACATAGAAGCAACTTGAGCTCATGGGTGTTATGAATGAATGTCGTCATGGATGTCATTGCTATAGTACAATTTTATCATTGTTAGTTTCTGAATTAGCCAAAAGACGAGCTTTTAAATATGAAAATCACCTGATTGAAGTCCCAGAGGCTCCCAAGCACAAGTAATCATATTGTTTCAGTTGGGCTGCTGCAGAAAATGTCAGTGAATCACACACTTGAGTCATTACAAAGTATGAGTCACTTTGTCTTGGAGAAACTCCCGGAGTAATAATCTGTAGGTAACTCAGTGACTAAAACTAGATGGTACATGACAGTGGCATACACTGATAATTATTGTAGCACTACAGATGCACCCTGAGGCCACATGTACGGTTATGCACTTCACTGCTTTGCATTAAAGTGCTAACAAATAGCACATGCATGAAATATTACAGTTTTTATGTTGAATAGATTTTATTAAGCAAAGTAAGTTGATTAGGCATCATCATTATGACTGAGTCCTGGAATTATTATTATATTCTACAAACTCTGTGTGTAAGTAATTTAGTTCACTTTTTGCAGGTGTTTCTTTTTTACTGAGTTGATTTGACGTTGTGAACCACATGTAAACATGAAATTGTAGTGTCTGGTTTTTTTTAAAAGGCAGGAACAGGATAACTGAACTTTTCATTTTAGTCTTCGTTTAGTTTTTATTGCATTATATTTGATTAGTTTTTTGGCTCAAAGTCCTCCTGCCATATCCTCTAAAAAGTAAACTATTTAAATATATTAGAATCCAGAGCTGAACTCACACTGCACAGGATAAATCTTGACTTTTCAAGCAAAGCGTTTCTGCCACATTTTGAGCCTCCCTCCACTCCTGACTTTTTTAACTTTTTTTTCTCCCTTGTTGTTCTCTGCTCTTTATCCCAGCAGCTTTTCACAGTCCTGTTTTTCTGTAGTGACACAAAAAAGTGAGGCCTGTCACATAAAACAGGAAGGCACACCTCACCCGCCCAGAGTGCTTTGTGCCCCAGAAAACTATGAAAATCTGAGTGTCACTGTAAAATGATTGTGTATGTGAGCCATGATAAACCAAATTACATGAGCAAAAAATAAAAGTTTAACTTTATTTGTCTAAACAAGTTAGGTGGAAAATATCACCACATCTGTTAAACTTAATTTCTTGCTGATTGGATAACTTTCAACTTGTCAAAGGAAACAGTTTTAATCAGTTGGTATAGAGCAGCTTTCATGCTGTATTTTAGTCAAATTTTTGATTAATCTGTGTAAATACAGTTGTTTACGTAAAAATATACTGTATTGTCATTGTCTTTTTCAAAATTAAAAACCTAAATTTTATGTAAATCCGTCACCTTAACCACTTTTCTTTTGAAGGGTCGCAGTGGTGCTGGAGCCAATCCCAGGCTCACCCAGTGAGGGTGAAAGGCAGGGTACACCCCGTATAGGTCGCCAGTTTATCACAGGGCTAAATTCAAAGTGGATTAGTATTTTATGCCACAGAAGTATTAAACCCAGTGAATCAGTATTTTGCAACAACTGAATCTTCTTACATATGTTTTTAGAAGCTTGGAACATCTGGATTTTGCCTTCTTCCAGATGTCCTTCTTTGGGGGTGACATTGGCTACATGTCCACATAAATAATGTGCACGTAGAAAATATTTGCTGATTTAAAACACATTCACACAATAAATGACATTATTTAAATCCATGCATTATTAATCATGATAGTAATTAGTACAAAACTGTAAATACAATCATAA
>JAUBNQ010000016.1:10026510-10046534 GCA_032353495.1 Ctenopoma kingsleyae | reverse complement strand
CAATAAATGACATTATTTAAATCCATGCATTATTAATCATGATAGTAATTAGTACAAAACTGTAAATACAATCATAAACAAAAATAAAAAATAATGAATAGATATTTCCCCAGCTGTTTTTGTTTCAGTCAGCTGGTCATCAGTAGATACCCACTCTAGGGAGTCCAAAGTTCATGTAAACGTTCCATCGACATTGTCACATCACCTCATCTTACTTAGGTGTGACGTAATGATACGTTGGTAGAAGATTATGATAAAGCCAATAAAGCACATGTTTTAGTAATATGCTTTAGTCTTTTTTTGTGTCCAACCTGACGCAACCAGCTTTTTAAACTTGGATTACTTGGTCTCAACAGAGAAGGCATTTGTTTGATCCCTTTCTATTTTCTCTATCAGACTGAGTAAAGTGGAGTTTGGAGGAAAGTCTGTTACAACTCTTGATTGTTAGGATCCTTGTAGTAGTCATGCTTCCCTTTATATACTGCCTCCAGGCAGGTATATGTGAGGTAGAATTTAGGATAAATTTGCAGTTTTCTCATTTTACAGAGTCAACAAATGCTGAAGGTTACTTGTTGAGAAAAGACTGTGAATACTTTTACTACTACATGAGTGCAGACAGATGCATGTGTTGGCTTGTTCAGTGCTATGTCAGGCACTAATCATAGTGAACTGTGGAATGAGTGTGGCAGGCACAGGCACAGTCATGAGTCCACCAGCAGCTCAAACGAAATGTCGAGACTGGTGGACAGCGAAAGTTAGCGCCACAATGCAAGAGTGGGTTAAGCTTTGTCCTTAAACCAGACTGCGAGATCATTGCACACTTTCTCCTTTCTTATATATTTCATTTATCTTCATATTGTTATAAAGAAAAAGTTTTCTCATAGCCAAATACCCTCTTTTAGTCATCTTTATTTCTATCAGTAAGATCTGCCACTCTGTTCTTTATCATTTCTGTTCATGTATTTTAACTGTTTCATGTTCTAACGTTACACCAGCTCCTTTTTTATATTTTATTTACTCCCAATGGGATCATTAAAGGTAAATTTTTCTATTCCTTTTTCAGATGATATTGACAGTGTACCTCAGCGATGGGGAACAGGCTGTAACTGAGGTGCCCATCACTCCTGAGACGACGTGCCGCGATGTCGTTGAGTTCTGCAAAGAGCCTGGCGAGAGTGGCTGCCACCTGGCTGAGGTCTGGAGAGGCAACGGTAAGAACTTGTGTTAAACCTGTGTGTTGCTTGTTATCAAAGTATCAAAGCCAATTAAACTGCTGCACTGCATGAAATTGTCCTAACTTCGGCCTGATGAATGCTGCTTTTCCTGTGGGAATCTGATTTCAGTGCCACATCAGATTAAAAAAAGAACGTACAGTGGATTACAAGTAATCCGTGAAGGTGAAGTAATCTGAGACCCTGTTATCACTGAGCTTGACACTTACGTAGCGTTTAGTTTTCATCACAAATGTAAGAAGAAGCAGGTGGCGGAAAATCACAGAGAAGCTGGACAGTACATAAGTTTCACACCCTCAAAAAGAAGAAATGCATGTATTGCCAAAAATATTGTTCCCATTCCCACCAGCTGCTGTCAAACTATAATAATGCACTTAAAGTACAAATTTGTAGGTCAGAAAAAGGATCACGTGCTAATACAGTCCACTGCACTGCCACAGCAGATTCCACTTGGTCCAACTGAGTTTCTCCCATCCCCATCGTGTGTTATCAGTGTTTTTTGCTGAGGGGCCACTCCCTTGTTGAAAACAACATCCCAGCCAAGGGCTTTATTAACCCACGTTATGCAATCGTGTTCGGCTGGTGCCTGACAAAGCTGCTGTCTGCCACCGAAACCTCCTAAAACCTCTGTCTTTGTCTCTCAGTCTCTCTGTGCCCACAGACTGCTGTCTGCAAAGATGCAAAGACATTTTTAGCACACATAGAACCAGTTTTCCTCAGGATTTCAGTCTTTGGTTTAATTTTAAAAACTTCATCCAAAAAGTTGTTCTCCGGACACTCAAAATGATTGGATAATAATATCAGAGCTGCAATGTTTTGTGATGTTCATTATATTTGCACACTACATACATATACCCTTTTACTGCTAAATTTCACTACTTGTACTGTAGTAAAGATACATAGAATTTCCATTTGACATGTTGACAAGAGTCTAAATTAATTAATCTATTATCCTTTTCTTTAACTTTTCTGTCTCTACAGAGCGAGCGATCCCCTTTGAGCACATGATGTATGAACATTTGCAGAAATGGGGGCCTCGGAAGCAGGAGGTCAAGTTCTTCCTCCGGCATGAAGATTCGCCAACTGAGAGTAGTGATCAAGGTGTGTACTCTCCCAGCCTCCCTTATCTCAGTTTTTAAGAGTATAAATGAGGCATTAGGAGTATTAAAAAATGATTAAAAAAAATATATAGTATACAGCTCTCTTCTCGAGAATTACTTATACAGTAAACACAACCGCCTCAAACACTTGTTTATCCCCCTCTCAATCAGTCTGGTGAATGAACGATTAGTGGGGGATGAACATTAACAATCTGAATGCTGATGATTGCGCTGTATATATGCACTTTGGATATAGATTTTAATATATATTTTTATTATAGTTTTGTAGTTGTTTTAACATAGCTTTTTATCTTGTATCTATGTCTGTATTTGTGCATGTCTGGTAATGCAGCATTGTCCTTTTTCCGAGCCAAATTTCTCCTTCGGGAAGACCAATAAAAGAACTTTGAACTACTTATTTTCCTCTTATGGAGTTTGGGTTAGGTGGCTTTAGTCAGCAGTGCTTGTCCCACTTCTTAAATCCCACTGTCTTGTGCAGTCATGTCAGTAATCTTTCAAAGTATTCCTGACAATGGTGGCTGTCCTCGAATCTGTGTATGCGCGTGTGTGCTCGTCTGTCCACACTTGTGTGTATTACCCTATGTGTTTCTCTGGTGTTGGTGACAGTTACTGTTTGTTTTTGCAGGGAGTCAGCAGTCTCAGGACCAGACGAGTCGCAGAAGTGGAAACACTGGGGAGAAGCACAATGAAAATGGGGTGAGACTTAATTAGGAAGATCTCAGTTATCACATTAAGAAGAAATGTACTTGCAATAACCTAATGTAACCTAACCTAGCCTAATCTAATGTAGCACCTCATTTTATGGATATATTAAAAAAGTTAAACTGTACAAAACAAAATTTCATAAAATAAATGTGGTTATTATTTTTTTTAAATAAATAAATTAAAAGAACAGAACTAAGCAGGCCCACCACAATGAAATCTGTAAATTTGAGTATAGAAAAAGGAGTTATAAAATGATAATACTATGTATATAAAAGGAACAGGAAAAAGAAAACTATGAAAATAACCAAATTATTAGCATAAAATGTATTCCATGTTGCTTGCTGATGTTGACATCAATTTCCAGCCTGGCAAAACCCACAGGATCACGTTGTCCATTAACCACAGCACTCTTATGTTTTTGAGAACTGTGGTGATGGGATGTTGGGAGTAACCTCAAAAAACCTGGTGTTTCAGGACTATTCCACTTCCAGACGTCAGGTGTACCTACTGTTGTGCATGTGCACCTCTTTGGCTTCAGGAAGTGTGTTAGGAGATGTGAGCGATTCTGATAAGAGCAGCCTCTGGCGTGGCATCCTTTCTCTCTGTCCACTTGTCCCAGATTTTACAATAGAAAAGTGTTGTAGTCAAGGAATTGTAGCTAATTCAGCCTTAAGGGTGGAGGGTGAAATCCAGCACAGCAGAAGTTAGAGGGGCTGTGGTTTTTGTTTTCAACAAAGATGATAGTAGTGTAGCATAAGAGCAGCCAGAAGCCATTCTTTTTATTACTCTGAAAATTTTGACTGTTTGTGTTGAGGAAGTATCATCAACCCATTAAACCTACAACATAGCTTGACAAGTAAAACATCTATATTACCAACACCGTTTGTTCATGCAAAGAGAAAAACATTATCAGCTGCATGACTGGCTCCTCTTAACCTCCCAAGTGCTGAAGCTCATTTGTGTCCAAGCTACTTCCTAATATCTGATTTAGGGGATTATATCGGTCAGCCTCATGGATGATATAACAGGTCCTAAGAGGATCATTTCTTTGGCTTTTCCATGGGCTGCTGCCCAACCCCCCCAAGGGCTTTCTCTCCACCAAGCAGAGCTGATCATCCTCTGAGAAGGACACTGCCTCATAAAGAGCAGAGGTGCCTTAAGGGAACACTACAATCACACACATTTCAATATTTTTTTACGTCACAATTTTAGCTTCCATAGTTAATTCCAGCTTATTATCTGATTTTTTTTTTTTTACGATTAGTAATCAACAAAAAACTGATTAAACATTTCAGTGATTTCTCAAACAAAAATGTCAAACGTTATCTATGTATAGCTTCTTAAATGTGATGCTTATCTGCTTCAGTTTGGCATTTATGATTCTTAATCAGATATATTTTGGTTCTGGTCTGTTGGTCAGACAAAACAAGCCATTTGACAACATTGCTAACATTGCCAAGGCTCAAAAAAAGTTTTTTACTTTACACATAAAATGAGAATATATCACATAAAAAGCATGCATGCAGCTCTATATTTGTACTTGATATTTTATTTTATCTGAACTTATGCCTTTAGCTTTTACCTGCCTATACTTATAACTAACAATATTTAAACTGATATCTCTGTTTTTCATGTTGTCATCCTGTCTATACCACGTACTAATCTCTAAACAATAAAAACAAATGCTGCACCAGTGTGTTATTGGGAAAAAGCCCAGTGACATTTCCAGCACAGTCTTCTCTCCGTCTTTGAATACTCTTCCATAAAGACATCAGTATTTCTAGTCCTCTTGTAGTTTGGTGAACTGTTCGCTGTTTACTCAGTACGCTTTTTATTTTTTATTTATAAGCTCTGTTTACTGAGGAAATTGTTCACAGGAAATTCAGAAGTCTGTAGAGTGATGGTTTGGGGTAAACAGACTTGAATGTGATAGCCAGCTTTATTCTGTGGCCTTTTGAACAACAAGTGCAGAGTTCTTGCTCAAGAATAAATTTAAAAACTTGCTTTTTTCCAGTTTCTGTGATGGTTTATGACTTTTCATTCTCTTCAGTAATCATTTTTAGATTTTGAACTCTTGGTCACGACCAGCAGCATGATAAAAATTGTCCTGTAATGTGTGGAATTTTTTTTAACCTTTTGGAGTTCAGGTTGTTTCATTTTTGTCTTTGCTTAGCACATTTTGAACAGCCCTTAGTCACGCATGTAGTGCATGTAATGCTTTTTTCAGCACAAGTTCAGCAATCTCAACAGTTGATGCTCATTTATGAGTTCAAAATGCTCCTCGGTCTTTACTAAATCATTACTAAAAAAATACTATACAACACAGCATTTTCATGTTTATTTTTCTGCTTATCTCCATATGATGTATAAAGAAAGTTATTTAATAGTAACTAATATGTTCAGTGCATTCAGAGGTTTAAGCAGTTTTTTTTTTTTTCATTTATCAGTAAATGAATTCTGATAACAATCTGTTTAGCTTCTGGAAAATTGTCTTTTGCCTTCACATTGCTTTATTTCTGGTTGCACAAACAATACATGCAACCAGTCATCAAAACTGTGCTCTCCAGTTTCAGAAGTCATCACATATTTAATGTTATCCTAAAGGAAATCAGATGCATGTAAACTAAGAGAACATGTAACAGCTTCCTGCTATCTGCTGTTGATTTAAGCTCTGGCTTCCAAATGAAATGGATGGAAAGAGAATTTAGATTTCACTCAGTGCAGTAAACAGATTCTTGTTTTGTTTGGCTTAAAAAAAAAGTATTCTGGTAATTCTGTCTACTTGTTTAATGTCATGATAGCTTCACTGTTACTGCTTAGTATCCACCCCCCGGCTGGTGTGATGAGACCATGTGTACAAACACAAAATGACATATTGCCTTCAGAACCTCAAATCCCCTGCTCACTAACTTAATGATTCATATCATATCAATCTTCATAATGATTTTTGGTGCCTTGCTGTGGAGAAAGCAGAGCCAAACTGTCATCGAACCGGCACCCTGGACTATATGTAAAATGTTTCATAATTCCAAATCCTGTTTCACTTTTTCTTTTGATTCTTGGTTTTTATAACTTTCAGTAATGTAATGAGACATAACTAAAGAAAACACAATTCAAATAGTTTGTGCTGTGCTAAAAAACTGGATCTATAGCTTTCTTGTACCTCACAGCACGGACTTTAAACATATAAAAAGTTTATATGCCACATGACTTACGGCATTAGTTATAAGAAAAAAATGGGTAACACCCCAAAGAGAAAATAAATGTTGAATGGTCCACAGATTAACAGCATCTTTCTTTCTGAAGGCGCCTGATCTCAGTGTTATATAATATTTTCTAAACATTTCACTATTCCTTGTCTCAGTCTATGTGTTGACCTGTTTTGTCCTGTTTTCACGTGTGTGTATTTAGGTGGGGAATCAGCGTGTTGAGCTCACACTGTCAGAGCTGCAGGAGATGGCCAATCGGCAGCAGCAGCAAATTGAGGCTCAGCAGCAGATGCTCGTTGCAAAGGTAACGGTCTGTCTTCGTTGTCATAGTAAGATATATCTGTCTTCGTTTATCTTACTATGAATCATCCCCCCAAATATGAGAGTGGTCTTTCATTCAAATTCGCTCCTTATTAATGAAACAGCGTGCTGCAGTAATTTGGCATTTGTGGGCGACTTCAGGGTTAGTACAGTAAATGTTCAGAGGTCCTCTATACTAGAGGCTCACTACATATTGCAATGTCCAAGTTAAATTTGTTAAATCTGAAGCAATTTTTCTCAAAATTATGTAAAGATTATTTCAGTAAATCAATAATTTCTTAAACCTAAATGTTATGTTTTTATACTGTGCAGTAGTTTTGCCTTTTGATATGTTACTGTCATATGAGGGAATCAAAGTCATGAATTCTTGCAGTAACTTGCTGTACGTTGAAGCATGGACAGTCATATCTTACCACCTTTAACATTTTGCAAGATATACTGTTCATTGTGTGACTGGAAAGGTGCGAGTCTAATACTATGTCATGTAGTCTGTTCCCAGGTCAAAACAGACACAAAGCTCAACATTAGTGTAAAAGAGAAAATGGACTAGTCCAGAGAGTCCCACCATGACCTGAAACGGGGGCAAACAGTTATGTAAGAAATGAGATGGGACGCAGAATGAGTCACGGTGCTGGGATTGTCCAGTCTGCCAGAATTTATACTTGTAATTCGTACAGTCAGTAGAGGAACACATGCACTGACACTGCAGTGTGTACTTAAGCCTGTAACTTATTCAGTATATTGATACTACCTGTCTCTAAACAATTTACAACCCTGAGGATCTTATAAAAACTTGATCTTGTATTGTGGCAGGATTAAGAGTTTAACATCATTACTCCAGACCAGCCTTTCTCAACCTGGGGGTCACTAGATAATTTCAGGGGCTTACCAGATCATTGTGAAAAAATATACATAACTTTGGATTTTAATGAAATTGATTTTTAAGTAGTTTTAATTGTTTTCTCCTTCAGTGTTTGTCCAGACTTCATTTTATCAACGGACAAATTATCTGTACATGAGATTCTGTTCTGACACACACCTGAAAAAAATAAACAAAAGAAAAAGCGTGCAATGTTGATGTTCAGCTGCAGCTGTAGCATGTTTTGCTAGCAGCTTTTGCAGAGATGAAAATGGAGCCTTAGCTGCACAGAAAAAACATTCAGACTTGAGACTTGGCACAGCGGGAGGTGGGGGTCGCCAACACTAATGAATGTTATATTGGGGGTTGTGACTCAGAAAGGTTGAGAACCACTGCTCCAGACAACCAGTCTGCCTTGTCAATCTGTGTGGATTTTTAACCACACTCGCACAGTCTGACCACTGTGCTGATCAATCATGCAAGATGAAGACTACTATGAACCCGCAGATTTTCGCACAATTTATTGCCTTTGTTGTGTCTGAAAAATAGGCACGCTTGAAGCCCTGCAGTTATTTGGAAACCTTTGCCTGTCATTTCCAATTTTAGGACCTTAACTAGAGCAGTTCTCAGCAGTTGGGTACAGAGATGAAATCATCTGACCCTTTCTTCAGAATTCAAACAGTCATGACACAATGCAAAGTTTCATTTAGTGCATATAGTAGAAAGATTTAGCCTAGTTTTAGGATATGTCTGATATATGATGTCTTGATGCTTTTATGTTCATGTTTTGTGTTGTTAAATGTGACTTATGTGCACTAAAATAATAGAATTTTTTCTGAACTCGTAAGAGCAGGTAGTATTTAGACTCTATGCACTTTTGGATGTAGTTTGATGTACTATTGTTCCTTCTACTTACTTCTTTACCTATTAAATTTCATTTTCTGAAGGAGCAACGTTTGCGTTACCTGAAGCAGCAGGAGCGACGCCAGCAGCAAACGGTGTCAGAAGCAGAGAAGCTGCAGAAGCTGAAGGAACGCGTGGAGAGCCAGGAGGCAAAGCTCAAGAAGATTCGGGCAATGAGAGGCCAGGTGGACTACAGCAAGGTCATCAATGGCAACTTGTGTATGTATAGTAATAATATGCACATAATTCCAATCCCTTATTATACTCACGGCTTCATAATATTTCAGTATCTTGTGAACACTTATTTGAAAGACTCGCCAAGTTGCTGGGTTATGAATGAGCTAATATGTTTATTTCATTTTTCACACTCAGCGGCAGAGATTGAGCAGGTTAGCAGCCTGTTCCAAGAGAAGCAGGCAGAATTACAGGCCGCTGTGCTGAGGGTGGAGCAGCTTAGTCTGCAGCTGGAGGACCTGCGGAAAGGAAAGCTCAATGGCATACAGACAGCACTGGGAGGCCAAGTAACAGGCGCTGCAGCCTTAGAGCTGCGTAAACTCTACCAGGAGCTTCAGGTACTGTGTGGTAGAAATAAAATCAGCATCTTGTAAAGGCTAGATTTGCTTTACACGTGATTACCCTGATGGCAGTATCTGTTGTTGTAGTGAATCTGTATGTGTGTTTGCGCCATTTTTTCTCATCAGATTCGGAACAAGTTGAACCAGGATCAAAACAGCAAGCTGCAGCAACAGAAGGAGCTTCTGAACAAGCGCAACATGGAAGTGACGCTCATGGACAAGCGAATCAGCGAGCTGCGGGAACGCCTCTACAAGAAAAAAGCTGAGGCACGTCAAAAAGAGAACCTTCCTGTAAGACTAGAAGTGCTTAACACATCTTATAAGCTGTTTTCTGTTGAAATGCTTGTGACAAAGGTCTTTGTCTACTTATAAAGTCAGTTCAGATACTTAGTCAGTGTAAAATGAACTTTTCATTATTTTGTGTAAAAATTCACTCAGATAACCAGACAGTTGTTGACTCTATCTGTACATGTTAACTTTAAAAAAACACTTTGATGACTTTCTCTTCTTATAGCTAAACAGAGCCAATGGGCCTCCCTCGCCTCAGCCCGCTCCTGGGACCCTGGGCCGAGTTGCTGCTGTTGGGCCATACATACAAGTCCCTGTACCGGGCCGTCAGGAAGGAGGCTACACCATGCCACCTGATCCACTGAAGCCCCAGACTCTGAGTGTCAATAATCAAGCCAACCTTGGCCGCACCAAGTCAGGTTGGTTGAGACTGATAAACGTATAGTGCATCTTTATTTCCCAAAATCCAAAAAAGTGTAAAACACAAAAAATGAAGCAGAACCGTAGTAATGGATACCAGGTGGCACGTTATCTTTAGGCTTTTGGTTTTAATTGAACATTTAAGTAAATTTGTCTTGAGAACTCAGATATGGACAAAAGCAGATACAAGAGAATTTAATTCAACTATAGAGGAGATAGGATTTGTATAGTCCCAGAAGAAGAGGTTTTACACCACTGCACCTTTAACACATCATGCATGAACACCCAACACAAGAGTGAAATTCCCTTATAGGCGTCTTATCTGTTTCCTTCCTACTCGACTTCTCAATGATTTCTCTGCCTGAACTTGATTTCTGTAATTTCTTTTTCCTTCCTGTCTAACCTCACTTTCTTCCTGTGTTGTGTTAACTGTGCTCCCCCTCCCTTTTCTCCTCCTCTCTCATGTGTCTATGCTGTCTCGTCTTCATAACGTGTCTTTTTTTTTTACTGTTGGTGTGGGGTTGGGGGGAAACTCTTCTTGGGGCAGACGGTGTGCGAAAGCCTCCCGGCCCTTGGAAGGTGTCTGATTTAGACATCGTTGTGGACCCGGTACCCCCGTCCCTTCCAGAATCTCACCCTGGAGCCTCCACTGGCTCTGACGGCACGTCCTGTGAGTGCACAGTGCTGCATAAGCAGAGGGATGGCACTTTCTGAACCGTTTCTCTTGATTGTAGCACAGGATCCTCAGCATGCACTGCAGTTTTTTTTTCTCTGCTTTACAACCTTATTTTGTCACAGTCAGCCATATAATCTTAGTTAAATCTGAACAAATTAATTACTGGATATTTAAGAATATCAAAATCAAATTCTTTCCAATCCCACGATGAGCCCACTACACTGTAATATCTTACTGCTTTAGTGGAATACTGTTTTCATATTCCACAAAACTGATCATCTTGATGATCCTCTCCACCAGACAAATTGACTCTTACATGCACAGCTGTGTAGGAGATGAGCATCTGTGCCTGGTTAACTTGAGTAATTGCTGACTGTTGGAAGCATCTTTGTTTGGCATCATTGTGCTCTCCTACCAGTGCAGCAATGAGGTCTTTTTTTCTGACCCGGAGAGCACATGTTGACATTTTGTTTGGAGTGTTTTCCTCCGCAGATTGGCTAGTGACGTGAAAGTAGTGGGGTGCTATCTTGAAACACTTTACTGCAATCTACTGAAGTTGACGCTCTTAGTTGTAATTGACATAATTCCTCGTATGAAGAACGTGCCACTGACAAAGCACTGCTGATCCTGTGTGTGTTAGTACACTTCTGAGAAGGTTCAATGAGTCGAGTGCCACATAAATTTACACATGCAAAGCAGTCCAAAAAGTGTGTGCTTTGTTCTAAAAAAACATTTTCAGCCTGTCTAACATTAATTTTCATGCCATGTCAGCACAACAAGCAAGCTGTGAGAATCACTTTTAGTTGTCTAACACAACTAGTGTGTGAAGATTTTCTTTGTTAGACTCAGTTTATTATGTCATTATTGCTCTCTGGCATTGCTAAAGAGTGTACAGACAATTTAAAGACACTACAGCTTTATTTATCATTATATTATACAAACTCCCACCAGATTATACCACACACATATTGCTGTTGTTTTGTTGTCTTCTTATTTCCATCTTTCTTTTCACCCTCTCCTTACTGTCTAAAGGTACATTTTTTTTTATCTTGCACATGTTTTTTTAAGTAATCAGTACAATGAATCCTGATTCTTCTACTCATTTTCAATTTAGTTACTATTTACCAAAGGTAACTAAATTAAAATGGAGCATAACTAAATGCAAGTACAGAGTAGCAAAATACTAATGGACATACATTCACCACAGTCTTCATTGTTATGAAGTGAAGGCTCAGGATTTTTGTCCTATTGATCAACAGTTCCTCTTGACATTAAGTCAATTAAGTGGTTTTGATTAATTCTTTTTTAAGGATATGGGATAAATGTATTTTCCCAAGGTCAGTGCGTATTTATTATTCATTTATTTCTTAAGTATTTATAAGCTTTTTAGTACTTACTGTAAGAAACTTAAAATGCCTGATATTAAGTCTGTGATTTAGGGTCCTGGTTGAGCTCTTCTCTTGGTTTATATGTAGCTTTGCTTATAAATATTAAGGATGCTGAATTCGCATTAACAACTCAAAAAGGGTTGTGTTTGAATGTACTTTAATGGTGTGTGGTTAATAGGATTGGTTTCACAAAATCCTGAACTCTCCATTTAATAGCACTTCTAGGTCAAAATGGTAAAGATATTTGGATTATGTGTATGTTGACATAAATGCATTTTTTACACCTACAAAAAAATGCTCGACTAATTCGAAACTTTCAATTTTAATTAAAGGGAAAAATACCATTTCGACCTACTGTCTTTAGTTGTAAAGGAGGTTTATGCTTATACAACTTCAGCCATTCCCCATTGTGACTGAGATTGTTTTTTTCTTGTCTTTTTTTAAATCATTTGCAACATACTTACTGTGTCTTGTTTGTGCCCTAGCTAATGAAAGTGGTTGGCCTACCTTAGGCAAGACCAGCACAACACTAAAGCCTCCTGAGAGAAGAGACTCAGGGACTGATACCCAGGGCAAGAGCCCTCCCTCAGGCTCCCCCGTCACTCCAAGTGCAGACAAGGTTTGTTCTCTTTCTTCTGATTCCCTGTAAAGGTTACTAAGATGTCCTTCCATGTAGCTGCTAACCCTCTTAAGTAATGTCACATCCATAAGGAAAATGTTACAGTAGAGGTTTAATATTACCTAAAGGCAAAAATACTCCGTACAAAACACTGTTTTCTGTGAAGGGTGATGATTTTACTTCTTCACAGGTGCTAGACCCCAAAATGGCCATGTCTTCCCCTGCCATATCCAAGCCACAGCCACCCCCCTATGGCTCCCACCTCACCTCCGCAAGCTCAGCCAGCTCTTTGGAGCGCCGCAAGGATGCACCTCCTCCTCCTCGCCCACTTCCAAACCCACCAGCTCCTGCTTGGCCCCGCGCCCCCCCCTGCATAGGCTCATCATCGCAGCAGATCCAACAGCGCATCAGCGTGCCGCCAAGCCCCACCTTCCAGCATAATGCACCGCTTTTCCCTCCTGGGCTGAGTGAAAGACTGGATCCCCCACCAGCTGTGGCAGTTCGCCCATTCATGCCAGACAGGGGGTCACGGCCTCAGTCTCCCCGTAAAGGACCACCTACAGTGAACTCAAGCTCCATCTATCACATGTACCTCCAGCAGGCAGCGCCAAAGAGCCAGCCACTCAAGCCTGCTCTCAAAGCAGGTAAGAAAACTGCAATTGAGATGTGTTTTCGCATTGAATCATTGAAATCATGGTTCTCTGTCGTGATATAATGTCTCTTTCAGCATTGCTGCTACTTTTTAATTTGTCTTTTTAAATAAGAATGAGTAAAATTGTCCAGATTACACCAGACAGTATTTACAACATTTACCATAAGTGATGACAATTAATGATGAAAGTCTTCCCAGAAGGAGCTATATGATTATAGGATCATGGCCGCTGATGCACAAACATTTTTAAAAAGATAATTACAAGTAAACAAGTGCAAACATGCACTGTGTTAAATATACAGATGATATAAATTGCTAATAGAAGGAAAAAAAGATAAAAAATGATCAAATTTCAAATTTGATGCAATGACAGACAAACGTCATATTTGAAGAAATCGATGGCTTGTAGTTGCCACTTGCCACTAGGAATATGTGTTATACCTATAACTACTGTTGCCTCTGCAATAACAGAAAGGAATTGACAACTATTTTTGACTTTTGCAGGGCTAATAGCATTCAGGTGCTGCGCCGGATCTCTGGCGTACCGACAGCCACGTCAAATTTAAGCTGTAAACTTGGGCCCTGTGCAATCATAGTGGGCAAATTTGACTAGTAATAAAAGACAAAACTGAAAATTGACAGGTGAATTTTATGATCACAATGCTGCCCTATTGCCTGTATCATCAAATTTTATTCTACCTTCTCTTTGTCTCTAGTATATGGCAAGCCTGTTCTCCCCTCCAGCTCGACACCTCCATCACCTCTGCCATATGCCCAGACTGGAGCCTTCCCACTGTTCCAAGGCCATCCCAGCAGTGACGACACTTTGGATGGAGAATTTGATGATCCCGAGGGCTTCCATCACCTGGAGCCATCAGCACCTCCCCCCAGCGTGGAGAACATCCCACGACCACTCAGCCCTACTAAGCTAACTCCCATGGTACACTCCCCACTGCGCTACCAAAGTGATGCAGATCTTGAGGTGCTCCGTAAAAAGCTGGCCAACGCTCCAAGACCCCTCAAGAAGCGTAGCTCCATAACAGAACCAGAAGGCCCCAGTGGACCCAACATTCAGAAACTGCTTTACCAGAGATTCAACACTTTAGCTGGAGGAATAGAGGGAAATGGAGTCAGTGGGTCAGGAGGTGGCAATGGTGCAGGTAGTGGAACACCATTTTATCAGCCAGCTAATACTCCTGGATATCTGGCAGGTGACTCTGTGGCTGATACAGACAATGGCAACCTCCCCCCTGAGACGCCACTACCACCACCACCACCAGGGGCAGAGGAGCCGGGCTCCGAGGCTGCACCTCCATCTACTGACGCTAATGACAATGAGCCTCTTCCCTCACCACCAGAAGGGGTGGAGGAGTCCTCTGAACCAGAAGGACTTGAGGATGACAACAACAACATTGGGAGCTCTGAGGCATTGCTGCCCAGCCCTGTGCCGGAGGTCTTCACCCCAGAAGAGACCGGCACGGTGGTCTCACAGCCACTGGTGAGACACATAAACACAGACAGAATTATTGCATTTAAACAGTTACATTTTCAGTAAATGTTGTAACTTGTTTTTTGTCTTTTAACTGACACAGGAGAAGCGCACAAACCTGAAGAAGCCAAACTCTGAGCGCACTGGTCATGGCTTCAGAGTTAAGTTCAACCCTCTGGCCCTTCTGCTGGATGCTTCATTGGAGGGAGAGTTTGACCTTGTCCAGAGGATCATCTATGAGGTATGTTGTGAATGTACATTCCTTTATGTGTATGTCCATGTAGAATAAGTGCTCATCTTTTTATTCTTTGTTGTTTCCAGGTGGAGAATCCTAGCACTCCCAATGATGAAGGCATCACACCTCTACACAATGCAGTGTGTGCAGGACATCACCACATAGTCAAGTTCCTGCTGGATTTTGGTGTGAACGTCAATGCTGCAGACAGTGATGGATGGTGAGTGTGAGATCTCCGACACACAGGAGACCAGTGATAACACACAGTTGTTGAAAAACTTTTGGTTCAGCGTGCTTTTACGTGATCTGCTGTTGTATCTATTTAAATTCATATATAGTTTTTCTTGTTTGTGTTTGGTTTAACAGGACTCCGCTTCACTGTGCTGCCTCCTGTAACAGTGTTCATCTGTGCAAGTTGTTGGTTGAGTCAGGAGCAGCCATCTTTGCCAGTACCATTAGTGATGTGGAGACTGCTGCAGATAAGTGCGAAGAAATGGAAGAGGGCTACATCCAGTGCTCCCAGTTTCTATATGGTGAGAAACAACCCACCAGTCATTAAAGGGTGAACAAATGTAATTCAAAAAAGACAAGTTCTCTTTAAAATAAAAAAAAGTTGTCATTATCCAATCAACTCTACCAGTCCACACTTAATAGAGATATGTAGTACATTAGTAAGGAAGCTTGGTCTAATATAAAGATTACTTAAAGATATTAATTTGTATACAGTATACATGGAATATTGACTGTCTGTTTTGGACTCCCTTGTGCAGGTGTTCAGGAGAAGTTGGGTGTCATGAATAAGGGGACAGTCTATGCTCTCTGGCATTACGAAGCTCAGAACCAGGATGAGTTGTCGTTCGGTGAGGGGGACGCTATCACCATTTTGCGACGACAGGACGACAGTGAAACAGAGTGGTGGTGGGCACGATTCGAAGACGGCGAGGGCTACGTGCCCCGCAACCTGCTGGGGGTAATTTCTTTTCTCATGTTCTGATTTCTTTGTGTCCATTAATGACATCTGAGCTGAACTAGTAAGAAGATAAATTGCTTGTCTCTTTTCAAGCAAGAACCTGAAATACTTGCTTTTTTAAAAAGTAAGTTAAGTAGAGGTGGTCTGGGACGCTGGTTGAAAGTTTCAACCATTGTTTAACATCTATCACCTGTGAAAATGATCAGCACATTAATCAATAATGTAAAGAGTCTGTTTGGTCATATGGCTCAATGTAATGACCTTACTCATGGGATGGTTGGTTTGTTTGATTGAAAAATTACAGCAGATGTCACGGGTTATTCTTACAAATGACAAATTTGTTAGAATCCTAACTTATATTAATAAATTATTAAATATTAGAATTATTAAATTTTAATTGGGAAATAGCAGAGTATTAGGCGAGTGAATTTCTAAACTTTAGAAAGACAGAATGAAGATTTTAAATGTGAACTATGCAGTGAAGAAGGGAGTGAGGTGTATGAAGTTACTAAGAGTTAAACATTTTATATGCCTTTTGTGCTCAGTAATTATGTTGTATAAAATTGTGAAGGATATAAACACAGGACCTGCATGTTTTTGCATTTAGAGCCATGACGTATGCAGGTTTTAAATTAGTCATGCTAAACATTTTTTATCTTTCTCTTTCTTTTCTTGTCTTTGCAGCTCTATCCTAGGATCAAGCCTCGTCAGCGCTCCCTGGCATAGCATCTCACCCCACTGAGCTCTGGCTAACAGCTGGACTAGTGACACAACCAATAGCAGAGAACAAAGGAGCCTGGTGCTCTGTCTTCTCCCCCTGTGGCTGTAATCTCCCCCAGGCCTTGTGCTTCTCACAAAATCCTTTTCTCTGAAGCAACGGGCACGAAACTCTGATGCACATATTTACATCTGCACAACACAGGCACACACACAATGAAACACAAGCGCTCCAAATACGAAAATTTCTTAAACCACTCCATCTTGACCCCTTCACCTTTCAGCTTATAGCTCATTGTTGCCCCTCGATTTTATCCAGATTCAGTGTCAGCTGTGTATCAGACATTAACTTGACGAATAAAACACTAACCCTTGTCTCAATATTTCTTGCAGTATTCACACTTCTTCGGCCATCTCCATCTCCCTAATGAGGTCTATGGTGAAACTGGTTTATATAACACTATATGGTGACTGGAAAATCATCTTTAAGGGTGAGAAGTTGCTGAATTTTGTCAGTGACATTAAGTGTTTTTTGATTTGATTCCCTTGCACGAAGAAACACTAATGCTGAAAAAAATGTGTTATGTGTTTGATTTTATTGTAGATTTACCACCAAAGACAAATATAGATTAAATAATTTTAGTTCTGCCTAAAACCTTTAAGAACTGAAGAGTCAGATAATCAATGGATTTACTGCTGTCAGTAACGATTTAAACGTCTTGATACACTCATGGAGCAGAAAATGGGTTTTGTATGGGAACATAAAAATGTTGAATATACAGTATTAACTCACAAGCTAGTTGAAACAAATCCAGTGTATTAAAGCTAAGATAAATATATGTAGAATGACACAAATTGTCATGAATCGCATTTCATGAACAAAATGTTTATTTTTTCAGTGTCACCTGTTCAGAAACTGCATTCAGGACTATTGTGGATGTGCAAGAACATGAATAAATTATAAGTGAGGTTTCAGTCAATAATCAGTTGTTTCTTCTGTAAAATGAGCCTTCATGTATCAAACACTGTCTGAATGAGCAGTCCAAGTATTTAAATGGAGTTATTTTGTTAATCTGATAATTCTTAAAATGAGCAGGTCATATGTTGCAGTTTCCAAAAGATAATGTAATGAAAATGGTTATTTTGATTCACCAAATTAAGTTGCTGAATACATAGAGAAGCTGTACAAAGGATACAAATCTAAACTATCTAAATCTTTGATTCAATGATCATTGTTTGAGGAATAATTTGACACTTGAGTTATAGTTTAAACTTTTGCAGTGCAGAGGAAAGCAAGAATCTCAAAATCATCAGAAATGATATTTTCAGACTGTCAGCAGTCAGTTGACACATTTTAGTCAAATTTCACTTCCACAATTCATATTTTTTCTGATTTCTTGTGATTAAACAACATTTCAAGGTTTCCTTCAAGTGGTATCACTACATGAAATTGACAACTTAAAAGTATTTAGTGGGATCTAGACATTGCACACCAGAAAGCCCTGACATCATCAGGTAGACCACATTAAGAACTTTGTTTACCCCTTTAGACAAAGTTAACACACAGTTTTCAAAATCTTTTTTACTACTAGCTGCTAAGTAAATAGCTGGTCATCTAAGGCTACAGTTATTTTTCTGTGGTTGTGACAAACCCCACTTAAAACCTTTAATCTCAGGACCAGCATGGTGCTGTTAACACTGTTTCACCACTTAAGTAGTGATCATCCTTCTGGTTTTGTTCTTAACATACATAAATTTGTTTTAAGCGTGAAATCAAAGTCCAAAATTTAAAATGTATTAGAAGAACATTCATCATGGGACAAAATGATTAATAGATGAATAGACAGTTACTGTGTCTGAAATGGAAATCTTCAGATTCAGGCTTCAGACAATCCTAATGTGACGCGCTCTCTTCTTCCAGTTACCCCCCTTTTTAGGTAACGTTAAACACCTTTCCAGGAACACTGATACATGTGTTGTCCATCACTGAACATCTATAATCCATCAACCTGTTTTGAACCTTGAGTGGCTGAGTGTGTACGCCAAGTGTGCTAGTGGCCCAGGCTTTATCATGACACAAATCTGTACATAGTCTAAGGAGATGTGTTATGTCTTTTTTGCTGTATGGACCGTGGGCTTTCTGTATAAATGATGTACTCACATTCAGTTCTGTACATGTAAACAATAAAACAAAATCTTTGGCATGATCAATGCATTTACGTGTTGTAAACTACTGTATCTTAACCAAGTTGACTTACATGGAGAAATTTGTGAAGGAATTTTTTTCATGTCACAGTCTCCCAAACACTGTTGTGGGGTTCTTCTATATCTGATAACAAATCTGTTATTAAAGATAGATACAGAGAAGTGAATGATGAAACTTAAAGTAAATCAAACTTTGAACATAATTCAGAGAATCAAGTAATAAAGACTTGGTTTCCTTGGAATCAGAGTAGCTTAAATGAATCTGTGTTATATGGCAAGCAAACCATAATATTTATAACTAACTTATCTCCTAACTTAAATGTTAGCTACCTCAAAACTAGCTAACATTTAAAAGCAAGCAGATGGTAACACCCTTCTGAAGATTGTGGTTTTATTTAACCAATAGGAAAAGAGCTCGAGTGTCCGTCGACCAATCGGACTCAATAGCTTTTTTACCGCCCGTAAACGTCTCAGAGGACGTCGCCTATAGAGGTAGACCATCGAGTGACAACAAGTTAACCGCAACTGTAAAATCACCATACTTGACAACCTCAACAAAAATGGTGAGTATACCTTAATGTGATCTGTCTTTTGAAAACTCTGTGGTTTCACACTATGTGATAGCCCAGCGTTATCGGGCGTTACTGAATCAACTTTAACTTAATTAGCCTGTCAGAATTGAAATGTTAACTGAAAACTGAGCTAATGTTCTGTATGTAAGTTAAATAAGTAAGTTAACTGCTGCTCAAAAGTCGTGAATATTGCATGTTTAATCGTGATTTTATATGTATTGCCATATTGAAATATTTTTTTATTGTGATTAAGATACCATAAAATGAATTTTAAGTTTTGTCTGCCCTAGTTTGAGATTCTTTTAATAACGTTACCGTTAGACAATATGGCGGACTTTAACTGGCAGCCTTCAACGGTTGTGTTGGCGGGAGAACTCTTCTTCAATATGGTTTAACCAGAACCCTAGAGAAGATCTTTCTAAACACACCTTTGGTCTAACCCTAACTTAACTGACGACCTCACATCTGGCGGCTCAGTATCAATATAATTAATTAAATGAGGACTGGCGACTGCTTTTAATGTTTATTTAAGTTCTTGTCCAGAATAAGATGGTAACTGTTTTCTGAGTTTACAAAGAAATGTATCTCTTTTATTTGTGCATCTGGACTGGGGGTCAGCCAAATTGTCTCTTGCTTTATCAGGAGGTTGAGGCCAGGTGACTTGTTTTTTGTTTTTATGTTGTTGTTGTTTTTGCCTTCACCACTGAATCTTGTCTTGACTGTCTTAAACATGTGGTGGGCAATTTATAACATCAGATTAGTATGAACTGGTTAAATGTTGAAAATTGCTTTGTTTCCTTCCAGCGTGAGTGTATCTCAGTGCACGTGGGTCAGGCTGGTGTCCAGATTGGCAATGCCTGTTGGGAGC
>JAUBNQ010000016.1:9978052-10005938 GCA_032353495.1 Ctenopoma kingsleyae | reverse complement strand
GCAGATATTACAGCCTCTGTTGGTAAATGGTTGTGATAATGGATTAGTGAATTTTGGACTGAAGTCATTTAAATAGAAAACTAGAATACAGTGTTTAGTGTGAAGGGTTTGTGAGTAGTAACCACATTAAAGCTGCAACCAACAGTTATTATTGGAGTTGATGCCATAATAGTATAGAAATAGTTCATGTTTATTATTTTATTTTATTTATTTTATCATTTGCTCTGTTTAACTGCACAACCAAGAATAATACAAACAAAGGCGCAGCAGAAACACCGTAGCAGTGCCTCGTTATTCCTAATCAGTACACACACAGATAGACGTACAGTATGTCATCATAAAAACTAGAAAAACTACCACACTACAAGAATCACGTCACATTCCCGCATATGCAATGATTTGCATAACAGTCACTGCTCAAACTGACTTTGTTACAGTACGTTGTCGCTAGTTCAAAGTCCTAGTAAATGTGATCTTAACTCACAGCCATGTGGGCCACGTGTAAAATCTGGTGGAAGAAATACTTCTTTTGTGTGTTTTTGTGCTGTTCTCCCTTTCTCTGCACTATCTCTGTATCGCTGTGTGTTAATCCTGTAATCTGAGAGTGCTGCTCCTTCAGCCATGTGACATTAATGCTCCAGAGACAAAACCTTTCTCATATCTTGACACACAATCCTGTCATGTAAATGCACATGAGCACGTACGTCAGAGCCAAACTGCTCTGCTACTGTAATACTGCTGCTCTCACTCCAAAGTCAGTTTTGAAGGCTGTCTGTTGTCTGACTGGCTGCCACTATGAAGTGATTGATTGTAATCTCTTCTTAACCTGCCAGTCAGCATTTTTATCATGGCCCAGTCATTTTCTGACGTGTGTGTGTGTGTGTGTGTGTTTCCGCAGTGTTTATAGAGCACAATTGGCAGAATGAGCTCTATGTATGCTATCCAGCTGTGCAAGACATTTGGGTACCACTGTGGTGTCTGTACCACAGAGAGACAATTAGACAATATGAAACACCATGTTCAACATGAAAGTAATAACCAAATAGCTTCCAGTTTTTGGGATTACAGAGAGTTATCAATCAGTCCGGTTGCTGTCAAGCGTTACAAATGTTCTCTCTGACCTGAAACATTTAGCAATACATGTACTACAGCTGCATTGAGAAACAGATTGTCTTATTACTTGTGATTGTTATTATTGCTGCACATTTTGCGGTTGTGAACTAATGCTGTTCTCAAGTCAAAATGGTTTTGAGTTTCACAGGTTAAGCAAGCACTGGGTTGCTAAATGTTTTTCAGCTGGGCAGCTCCAGGCTCGGGCTATGTGTTTTGATGAAAGGACTACCAGTAGCTTTCACTGTGTGATTTCGGAGCCTTTTATTTGCAGCTGTCTGATTTGATCCAAAATAAATTATCAAGTGCAGTGCATAACAATCCAGGGGGTTTCTAAAAGTACATAAGCCTCTTGTGAGAATGACTGCTATAGCACACTTGCCAAAAAAGGACCTGTTCCCTAGTATCAATTTAACATGCAGTATATGCCCATATTTAAATTATGCTCAATAGATATTTTTATGCTGTATGGAAGACACTGTAAAGCACTATAGTGAAACAAAATGAGACAGCTGTACCTATAATGTTGAGTTGCTGTGCATTGATAGTGTTGCAATGAGATGATCATCAAATTGCAAGTCTGATCCATCCCAAATCCTAAATCAGAAAAGAAGATTAAACTTGTGCACCAAATGCTTTCTGTCCCCCATATAACACAGCTGCAGCCATTCTCTATGCTTAAGCAAGTCAGTTAACAGCAGATTTCCACAGTTTAGCTTATATGACAGAATACACTGTCTTGGGTTAGATTATAATGATCACATTTTCTAGGAGAACTGATATTTTTATTTGCACCCTGCACACAGAGGTTAGGGTCACACACAACAGTGTCCCTGAGAGATTCAGTGTGCTGCTCAAGGCCATTTCACAAAGGTAGGCCATTCCTGATTCTAGCATTTGAGCTCAAAAGAGACATATTCTAACCCTTTACAAAGCAAATCAAGAATCGACAATGAAGCTACCCTGTTATCTAATATGAAGGTCTTATATTGGTTGTCCTTACTGTCTTGATAATCACATTATAACTCAAGGACACCCTCATTGCTTTTGGCTGTAGAGCTACTTTTCCCCAAGATGAGAGAGCTGGGCAGCTGCATTGTGTCCCAACCATCATTAGTGCAGCCAGTGATATAGGCAGCCATTAGTAGCTTTAGATTTCAAAAATTAAAAGTACATCTCAGAGCCAGAAACGGCTGAGAGATGCCAGCTGTTGCAGAAAAAGGTATTTCACACATCTGTTTTCAATAGTCTACTGTCCACTGTGTTCTCTCTCCAAGGTTGAATTCCTGCTCCAAGGCAGACACATGTTGGATTATTAGCATCAGCTTGTTGACCTGTTAGAATTTAGAAATTATACATAAAGGAACTTATGTATGACGTAACTGCTATTAGACAATGTGGATTTACATGAATTTTGTTTTGTCTAAATGAGTAGTTTAACAGTGTTTTTGTGAATGTATTCATGCTTGACTTCAGCTTGTCCTTTCTGAACAAGTCTTTGGATACCAACCACAATTTTCACACAGTAAGACTACTGTGAAATTATAGGTTTCTTCACTGCAGGGAACCCGTCTGAGATATACTTTTGTACCATTTAGGTCCATTTAGTACCAGTGAAATCCAGCCAAGATTATTTCCATATTTCCATAACACAATGTTGATGCCATTGAGCACATAATTAAAATCTGTTGTAGAAATTAGTACAATAGACACAACTAAGTCAAAGGCAAGGAACAGGAAGAGGCCTTGGCAAAGCTTGAAACAGACAGTTGGATGAAAAGTTTCGGGTCATCTTTGAATTCTTACTTTCTGTTCTTCATTCCTCTTTGCACATGTTTAGTAACGTGTGTGTCTCTTTCTGTTTAGCTTATGATACTCTTCTTGACTTCTGCCTTTTCTCCAGCTGACCCGACAGTTGTGCAGGTTTTAACGGAGAGGTTTTGTGCAGGCGCCGCACACCAGGCTCTCACTCACTTTACAAACACTGGGATTCTTTTTACAGTCTGGACTCCCGCCAGGTTACCCACCAAACCACATGGTCAAGAAAGCAACAAGGGTACCCAAGGACAGAAATCTCCTACAGACAAAGAAATTAGTGTTTGTGTGAATATGGGTGGGCGGGTTTAATCACTGGATGTGTATGAATGGAGTACAAAAGAATCTGCTTTGTACTGTAAGCAGCAGCCTACAAAAGTCACGATGTTTCTCTTAACAGTACAAGAGTTAGTTCATGTTGGTATAAACACCATTCTTCTTGATAATATGGAAAGTGCAGCTGTTACAGAGAATTATCATCTCTAACTACCATACTGTTAACATTTCAAACATCACTACTACCATGATAATTCCTGGAAATGACCATTAATTCTGCTCAGTTCTAGTGTCAGTATGACAGGTTAAGTTGCACATGCATGAACTGTGATTTGAGGCAATATGTTTTCCCCTCAGTTAGAGCAGGTGACAGTGTTTATCGTATGGGTGTAGTTCAGGGTCACAAGGCTCACCTGGATATGAGAGGAATGTCCTCTTGTTCTAACAGGCCTCTGTTATGTTGGGAACCTTGACCGTCTGACAGACAACCTCTGGAGGCTAAAGTCGGTGCCTTCAGGTCCCTCAGGTTAACAATTACAGTTCAAACACAAAGTCTCCACGTTGACACAGCTTGCAAGTTCAGGCCTTAAACCTTCCCTGTCGTACCCTTCACACATGGCCGAGCTGTGGCACATCCACAGGTTCCTGTAGTTGGATGAGGACCAACACTGTCCCACTCCAGTTCACAGGTTTATACAAAGTTTACAGCTCGCTTTAGTTAATGGAAAAGATGGACAGTTTTGTGGACTAATATGGTCAAGGAGGGCTTTGATTTGTTTCATCCTTTCATGCTAGAATAGATGGGGAGCATGAAGCTGAGCAGCTGCTGCTGAGACCTCTGGTAGTCTATTTGGAAAAGTCAAGGATGTGTCAAAATAAATACACTATTCAGTGTGTTCATAGAGTGAGCTGCTGTGTACTTTATCCCACGTGTGGCAATGTGGCCTCAGCCACATTAGTCTACATAGCACAGTGTAACCTCATTCACTGAAAATTGTATATATTAGTGCTTTAGCAGTTTTTATTTAGAAAAGAATGATTATTCTAGTACTCTACTAATAAATTGGACTCTTGTTAGTTTTGTTTGACAGTTTTCCCAGTTGTTACTAGTTTGTTGGCCACCAAGAGGCAGAAGTGGTCATTTTTAATGTGTCGAGTGTGTCTGATTGGTCATTGCAATAATTTGTCATTACAGTTTGTCTTAGGACTAAAAGGCTATTTGTAATTAAAAATAAAAGAGAAAATGAAAATAATATGGCTGATTTTCTGGTGGCTGGGAATAGCTGTTGACCACTTAAGTGACTGCTCCTAATCTCAAAAGTACAGCTGCTGGATATCAGAAACACAGATGAACCACAAAAGCAACTAAAATGGGATAGTGATGGAATCAGGTTTTATTTAGGTAGACTAAAAACTTTAATCTTATAATTTAACTCTACTTAGGTAAAGTTGGTGTAGGAAATGCCCTATCTTTCCATTTTGGAAGAGCTGTTGTCTGTTGCCTCAGTCCACTGAGCTTAGTGACCTGCAGTTTACAGTGAGGGACGTGAGGTGAGGAAGTTAAATTTAGAAATGCATCACACTGCATATGATGCGTTCTGTCTGGGCAAAACTTTTGACTTATAGAAATACGCTGGTAAAGGTCAAGTGAATGTGGTTATGTTCAGTGGGCTGCCAGTCACAAAGAGAAGACATCCAGAAATTCCTGCAGATCAGCAGAGCCTCTGTGGTTTATGATACTTGGCGTCATAGCGCCGGTCACCGCAGGGAGCGAGACTGTAGAGTTGTTTTTGTGACATGCTTACGTTTTCCTCAGGGATATCTGGATACCACGTTTTTAGTCGCCAGACAGCAGAGAAGTCTTGTGCACTATTATCTTGTCCATTATTCCTGCCTGGAGTTACTCCAGCAGGTATCGGATCACAGACAGCAGGTGCCTCCTCTCTAAAATGTTTTTTGCAAATCAAACCTGTTTGAATTCAATAGTGAGGTCGAACATCTGTCTTGTGTCAGAATCTTGCTTTTGGTATCAGATTTTAGCTTTAGCAACTAACTAAGCTGTCACTGTCAGTGTTTGGATAGCTGAAAGGAGAGAACCAAATGCTCCATGTACAGTTTAATCTGATCTCAGGTCAAAACACCCCCTGAGGAGATGACAGAGGGGCCGTAACATTAAACGGGACTGAGAGTCTACAGCCGTGATAACAGTTTTGTGGTGCACAGTGGTGCTTTAAGCTAGCAGGGAAACATGCTAACATGCTAACGTTCAGTAGACATAATGTTTACAGTGCGTACCACTTGTTACTATATTGACATGTTCAAGTACAGCTGTGGTTCATGGGATTGTCCTTAGCTTGGTTATAAAATATTGATCAAATAAAGTATTTACTAGATGATAAGTGAAGTGATCAGCAGCTTTTATTGGAAATTATCCTGAGGGGAAGATGAATGTCTGAACCAAATTTAATTTAAATAGTTGTTGTGGCATTTCACTCAGAACTACAAATGTCAAATTCATGATGGGTGAAGTCATTATGATACACTCTGTACACCATGATTGTTTCATTTCTATCATTCCAGTAGTTGTTGTAATATTTGAGTCTGGACCAACTGCAACACAATAGCCACAATATTAACATGACTAAATCCAAAAAAATAAAAACACTCATGATGGTAATAGCGGGCTGATCTTCACCTGGCAGGACATAGATTTCTGTAATGTGCTCAGCCCTCCTCAGCAATGTAGTTCATTTATAACAGCTGATCTCTTGTGTATTTTTATCTGTCATATAGAGGCAAGGCAGATGGGGCAATAGTCCAATGGGATTGCACACATTTCCCACATTACTGGTAAAATTGCAGCTGCTAGAAACCAAACCAAATGTGTAATCATGTGACCTTAGAAGAGCCTGGTGAGGAGTGACTATTAGGAGTAATGGCTCAGTATATCGTAATCTGATGTTGTAAATCTCACCTGTCATTTGAGCAACGCACAGGCCGAATTACACACAATATAATAACTCATCTTGGGGTTTACATGAAGGCCTGTTTATGCTCATGCCTCACACAGCTCTCACCACAGTCATTGTAAACACACCCCTTTAATCATTTCTCAGCAGGTCTTTAGAGGAAAGCCAGAGGTGAATAGGAAGAAAGGGGAGATGAAAAGGTCTAAATACACTAATCCTGGAAAATTATGGTTTCCATTTCATACATCACTCTCTCATGGGACACTCATTGTGCAGTATTTCAGTTCCTTCCCTCACTGTTCCTCACTCTGGCTCGGTGTTCTTAACAATTATTGTGGGTTCAGGTTATAAGTGTGTAAAACTCGCAATCATAATAGATTTTATATTGTTCAGCTACTAATAAACAACAGTTGTACTGATGACAACATGAGCTGAGCTAATTTACTCCTAGAGTTTTGCTGTGGGGCTTAGAATTGATAAGAGAACAGAAAGTGTTGGTGTTTGTATTTAGTCCGTTTAAATTGGTATGCTTGTCTCTGAAAAACAAGTTCTGTAATTGATTTTAATGAATCTTAAATGGTGAACACCTCACTCTTCTGTGTAAGAATTGATTTGTGTCTATATTGAAAAGTCATTGTATCCCTTCACTGTGTCCACAGTACTCTCTGACGGAGGCCGAACTCTGAGGTGGAGGAGGCTGTAAAGAGGCCCTGAAGGAGCCTCCCACCCTCCCTACCTGACCAGCTGAACACATTGGACAGCCATGGCTCCTCGGAAACGTGGTGGCGGGGGCCGCGGTGGCCTCTCTTTCATCTTCTGCTGTTTTAACAGCAGCGATCACCCAGAGATCACCTACAGGCTTCGGGAGGACTTTGCCCTCCAGTCCATGGAGCCATCACTGCCTATGCCAGGATACGATGAGCTGGATGGCATGTTTTCAGAGTTGGTGGTAAGACATTATTCAACTTTTTTGTGTTAATGAAATCCAGACTCCAGTGGTTTGTCCATCAGAACTGTCCTTTTTCAGTAAACATCTTCAACAGGCGTCGTTTAATGTCCCATAAAAAAGCTGATATATCTAATTTTTCTGTGCTGCACTTTTTTATTACCATGAACATGACCAGTGTAGTATTTGCCATCTACTACAGTGCACAGCTGTTTTAGGAAATTATATATTCACGTCGTTGGTTTGCGTCCTGAGCAGACCTATGTTGCATGTCAAGCCCTCTCAGCACCCCATGTTTCCTGTCTATCTCTGTCACTGTTGAACTGTCAATTAAAGGCTAAAATTGAAAAAAGATGACTGTACTGCATTTCCCTATATTTTATTAGTATAACTATACGTTTCTACCACAAATGGTCTTTCTCAAGGCAAGTTAAATGCTAATGTCGGATTGAATTTTATGCATCAACCACCAACAACAACCCACACTCTGTCCACAAATTTCCTACAAAAAGAAAAACTTATCATGAGCTCTACAACTTTCAGCATATGTATTGAAAATGCATCTTTTATGTACACATTGCACCATACAGACTGACAACCACATTTATAGAATAACATCAGCCTAGAAACAAGAGAGAGGCTGATTACATGCAAAAAAAATAAAGATTATCACAATAATTTTGCTAGCCAGTCTAAAAGACAGCTGTTGGTTTGTGTAATAATCTAGAAACAATTCAAAACCCTGTGACATCTGAAAACTAACCTGCCATAAAAAGGAGTGCGGAAAGGAGATAAAAATTAACCCTGAAATTCATTAATATTTTCCTAAATTCCATTGCTACATTGTAAAAAACGCAGAGGATGTCTTGAAAATATAATCTAAGCTCATTGTTTACACTGTCTGCAACGTTTTAAGTCATTCTCAAACAAACTGTCACTTGATCCTAGTTTACACTATCTTGTGAGTAACGGGGCCAGGGTGCTATTCAAACTCTGCTTTATTGTCACTTCTAATTTGTCATCCTCCCCTCTCTCTCCTGGCCCCATTTTCCTCTCCCGTGGTTGCCACAGTAATCTAAGTGTGACATTTTTGCACATCAATAGACCTCATTCAGGAACTCTTAATGTCTCTGCCTCCTCCATCTGCTAATTGCTTGTTTTTGTCTTCCACCCTTTATGAAGACATAATTGAGTAAGTTGAGTGTGACAACAAGAAGGCTTTCAGTTGCTCTGTTTACCAAAAGAAAACCGTCACATGCTTTTCTTTTCCCCCAGTTTGAGCCACCATGCGGTGGAAAAAAGACGTTTGTTGTGAAAGAAGTTCATCTGCTCTGTAACGATCAGTTAAAACCTGCGAATTTACTTGATTAGTTTTCCATATGCTAAAAGTCAAAATGAAGCTTTTTTTGCCCGTCCTGAGACAGATTCGTGCCTACTAGTGAGTATATGGACGTAATACAATCAATTGTCCACACAAACATTTTAGGACATTGCACCATTGCATGTATTGATTCACAAGACATGATGGGTTCAGGAAATAACATCCCCAGAGTTAATTATCATAATGCGTAGTTTCAGAAAACATTTAACAATGAGTCTGCTGGATAAATAACATTAACTTAATCTCTGTTTGTTACGTAAACAACCTCTGAGAAGGAACTGACCCGTGTTTAGACTCGTGTTTCCATTATCTTCAGTGTTGTCCCTCCCTGACACAAACTGCCTTCTCATTCACCATCTTTCACATGAAACTTATTTAGTGCCTGAACTACCAAAACACAGATCGGTTAAAGCTCAGAAAACATTCATATAATTTAAAACCAATCCAAAATGTGTGAACTTGAGTGATGTTGAAGTATGAGTGATGTCCTGACTCCAACTTAAATGTCTCAGTTGTCCAAATTCTCTCAGGTATTTATTCAATCCCGACAGCTCCCTTTGTGTGCCTCTGTTATACATAGTGACGCATGTTGTTTCCAGATGTTTGTTACCACATGTCAAGCAGGCAAACCACGCCTTATTTTTCCCCCTATTACTCACACGTGTAAAATCTGCAAGACAACTGATCTGATTCAGAGTTGCATTGAATTTACGATGAGAGCACCTGGTGATATCCTGCTGATCATGAAAAGATTTAGCACAGAATGAACCTCTAAGTGAAAACAGAGCTCAGATGCAACTAGTCATAGCACATGCTTTTGTTTCAGGCAATAAAACAAATGTAGATATTTCTAAATGAGCAGCATGTTGGTTTGATAGCTTATGCAGCTTGTCTGTACTCTGCAGTTAGTTTTGAGAATACTTGTCCACCAGTGATGGATAACAAAGATATGATATCTAGTTTTTCTTTCTCCCAACCATTTTTTAACCTTTTCTGCATTTTTTTTTTCTCACTGTGTAGGACGAGCTTGACCTCACAGAGAAACACAGGGAAGCCATGTTCGCCCTGCCTGCCGAGAAGAAATGGCAAATCTACTGCAGCAAAAAGAAGGTAAAAGACTGTGTGCATTATGTCACTCCACATCAGCCTCCACACACCCGCTGCCAGCTGGCTGCTTTTGCTGAATAATATCTTCAGATATCCCAGCTGCCAAAGTTTGTGTAATCGCTTCCCTCATTGATTTGTTGATACCTGAAGCTGTGTGTTTTCTAAAACACAGTCCACAAAGCCTTGTGTCACAGTCCCTTTGCTAGTGACGGGCCCTAGCATGCGCATGTTTTCTGCATAATGTGTCCCAGGAATGCAGACAGTTATTTTCTCCCATCACTGATGTCAGGTGTATGTCAACCACTCACATGTTGTCAGTCCTTCAGAACATCCAGGATATAATGTTGTTCATGCTTTTGTTTAGAGCTAGTAAATATTAACTGGTGTTTCTAAGGCATTGGAGAGTTCAAAAGATTTGTTTAGTACAGTTACTAATGCAAGTTACTTTTTTTTATTTATTGACAACATTCATTTATTTAATACAGCTATAAAGTCCTTGACTTAACCATTGCTGTCCGTATTATTTACACAGTCTATCAATCTTTCATATTCATAGGAAACCATAAGCGGTTATCATGCTCACAAAACAGCATAAACTGCCAATAATATATTAAAAGGCAAGCCACTATTAAAAATATTTCAAATAAACCACTGCACTCAGACACATACCACTCCTGTTTCTAATAACTGTATACGCCAGTCTTTAATGTAGCTATTACTGTCACTTTCCTCCCCACTACATAATAAGTCTTTGTTTCCTGATCAAAGCTCCACTGTGAATAGCTCACTCACTTGACTTGAGTAGATGTTAAACAAGGTGGATATAAAAATAGTGAGGTGTGGAGGGAATAAGACGAGAGCTAGATCCAGTATGTTCCATTAGATAATCCACAAAAGATAAAGCAGTGTCAGGAATGATAAAGTACTGAAATAAGCTGCAGGACTGAAGAAGTAGTATCTTATTTACTGTAACCCCTAAGAGTATTTGTCCACCCATGGTTCTGCCTTAAAGTGACTATTTCTTTAATCATTTAGATAATATACCTTTCCCATCAACGCTTTCTCGTAGCCATAACATTACCATTTTGTGACAGTGTCATATTTCATTGTGTCTTTTCTCCACGATGAAAGGACTGTCAGCTGTTCCTCCTTTCCCTGTGTACGAATTCATCCTCAGCATGCAGGAAAACACAGATGCCTGTTCTAGTTTAGATCAACTTTAGTCCAGCTTCCCAACGACCACTGAATGTGTCATCACATTTTTTTTCAGCAGTGTTTCTCAAGGCCATAGGTATGAGTGTGTAGGATATCCTGTCCTGACTAATATGCAGACAGGGCACATGATTTCTAAATCCTTTCCTACATCCGGTAAGGAGTATTGGGATTTGGTCTGATGGATAGATAGATAGTTTTTAAGTGTACAGTACATATCTAGAGAAAACACAGCTGCAGAAAGGAATATCATAACTACAGGAATATGTCATTCAGCTGTACAGTCCCTGTAAATCTCCATTTCACATTTTACACAGATGTATGGATTATACAAAAATAATTACTAAGCTTTTATCTGTGCTAGTAGGTGGATTTTCTTGCCTTTTGGCAGTGTTTGTGTAGTCTCCCTTATGTCCAGTCTTTATGCTAGAATAAGATAACCTGCTATCTGCTTTTTGCTATTTATACTATTTAAAGCTCGGATGTAGTAATGAAGTGGTATCAATTATCTTCTATAACTTAAACAACAGTATTCCATTAAAGATATGATTAGAGTTCTGAGGACCCACATCACAAGACATAATATGTATCTGTATTGTCTGTGTGCTGATCACTCACCTTGTCTGCTGTGGTTCAGCAAGTCTGTGAACCCTTTATAGTTTTTTCGGGTTTCTGCCACACACAGGTATGTAAGATTGGGTCATTTTCCACAGTAAATATATACTTTGTCTCATTTGCTTTGTTTTAGGTGTTGTGTGAAAAAACTGATTACATTTTAGTCATAGTTATGCAGTAATAAAGACATTTCTAAAGAGTTAACAAGCTTTCAAGCACTAATGTAAGTATTGATGCACTAGTGTGAATGGAAATGCTCCTGTTTCTGCTGTGTCCCACTTAGTGACCTCATTATAGAATAGTCCCAGGGCCCAAAGTAACCTAATAATAAACTCCAAAATATATCTCTGCCTCTGCTCAGTTTCAGCAGAATGTACTGGGATGTTTTAGTGATGGTGCAAACGTAGAGGAGGCTTTGCCATATTGACAGCTGTGGCATCGATCTGCAGAAGGGCGAAGAGAGACAGAACAGCATCAATATTGCTGACTCTGCAGCAGGCTCTGGCCCCAAACCAGACAGATACAAACTCACCATCTGAGCTCAGAAAGGAAGGGTGTGAGTGTGTGGCGAAAAGAGGCAAAGGAAGGAGCAGTTGTCCAAGGCAAACAGGAAGGCTTCACTTCCACAGGTGCAGCTTTTGTATGCACCTATGAGTCAGGAGGGATCATGAGGAGGAGGGTGGGGTCATTATCAGTGCGCTCCAAGCTCAGGAGTGATGATGGTGCTCTTTTTCACCAGTCGTTTATTGGCGATTAAATTCTTCAGAAGACGGGCTAGGCCTTGAAAAGTCAGTCAAAGCCTTTAGCTGTTTGGTTTGGCTGGACACCTGAGCTGATGAAATCATGCTGCAGAGAATCAATCTTCGTCCTGCTTCTTGTCAGCTCTCCTCTAGGCTACATCATCTGCCAAGAAGCAGATTTACTGGTTGTTAGCAGAGACTTTGCAGTTTGGTTTCAAATTTCATTAAGGAAAACATCTAAGAGGACAGAGCTGTATCGTCTCTTTCATGCAGACTGTCCCATTACCCCTAAGCTGAGATTGATTCCTGTTTCCTAAAGTGTCTTTGATCTTTTACTTTTTCAAATGTATTGCAGTCAGACAGAAATACAGTCCGCTTTTCTCTCTTATCGTGACCCTAAATAAACTGCCAGCGTTTGAAGACTGCTGATTTCCGAGTTGAAAAATGAACTCCATCCATTCATCCATTATCTTAGCCACTTTCCTGTTAAGGGTCGCAGGGGTGCTGGAGCCAGTCCCAGTTGTCATTGGGGGAGAGGCAGAGTACAGCTTGGACAGGTTTGAGAGATGGACTCTTTTAAGAGTTAAAAGGAAGTGGTCCACTAATGGACTGAAATTCTTCCAGCGCCCGCCTGGTCAACCTGGCACCGGTGGTGGATGGAGCAGCAAGATCAGGTCTTCCTGTCACTGCATGATCCCTGCAGACCAGCCAAAGCCTGCAGTCTCTGCCAGAGCAGCCAAGACTCTGTAGGCTGCTTTATTAACTGACGCCCAATTAGTTTCTCATGGTCAGCTCCCTTGTGCTTAATGGGGCAAGAGTTAAAATGAAAGCCCTGGGGCCTTTTATGTACAAGCCAAGTTCAGGGTCAAGTCATTTTCTCCTTAGTGTTTCCTTTTATTTTGAAAATTAAATTATCCAAGAAATATCTTGCCATTATTTTTCACTTGTAATACAAACGTGCCTGTCTGCAGATTAATCTAAGCATAAGTCAGACCATGTCCTTAATCTGCAGTTTTAACATTCATTTACTAATCTGAAGATTTTCTCTAGCAGCTGTGCTCTCGTTTCAGCACTTCTCACCACATCTTGAAACTCAGTGAAGCACTGCAGGATAAAACGGCCTGGATATCTGTGTCGCTCTACTTTGAGTTCTTGCTCCATTTCTGGCTTTTGGCTATTTATGCCCCAGATCTTCTCTTCCTTATGTGTTTATTAGTGTTTGTATGTTACATGTCTTTTAAAGCCAATCACATGAAAAATTTTGGCTTGAAATTCTCTGTCTGTTTCGTAATTCATCCTTAATATATTCAAATATGGCATGAACCTAATAATCCTATGAAACTTTATATTTAAAATAAACTTATCTCATCTTATTTCTTCCCTGATAATTGTGTGATGTTGCTTCAGTGCCTCTTTGTCACTCTCTGTTTCAGGAACAAGAAGAAAACAAAAGTGCAACTAGTTGGCCAGAATACTACATTGATCAGCTCAATTCAATGGCAGCTGTAAGTAATAACATGCTATTTATTTATTCTTTCTTGGATGTAAAATAGCTATAAAAAGGATCTGTCCTCTGTTGCTCTTCCAGAAATTTCTCTCTCCAATTTTCCTTATGAAATACTTTTTCATTATCCAAGTCAAAGGTCGAAGATTTCAAATCCCTTTGAGACAAATCTGAAAAACTGACTTGACGGTTTTCGTCTAACTGTAGCTTGTAGTGAGCCGACAAGTTAGACACTTTCTAATTCACATTTTCTTCCATGCTAACAGGAATACACCTCAACAATGTTATGAAATTAATGAACCCACAAACTTCATCTTTCAGCACTTTTGTTATTACATTGTCATATTTTGCCCTTATAATAAATAAGAAGCAGCTTTGTGCAACTTTTGACTCAGATGTTTGTTGTTGAATTGTTTGCTGAACAGAGAAAGACGCTCCTTGCTCTGGAGAAGGAAGATGAGGAGGAGAGGAACAAAACCATAGAGAGCTTGAAGACGGCTCTGCGGACACAACCTATGAGGTGGACATGTTTCTCTGCTTTTCCTTTACATTTAAAATTCAGATATTACTGCAAATCCTTTCTGTCACTCTTTTCAGTTCCTCGCTGCAGTATGTAAATTAGACCTTTATAGACTGAACACCTAAAGGTCATTGCAGCGTTGGTTAAAGAGACATATCAGATATTTCATTGACATTTTATGGGTGAAGATGATTCAGTTACAGTGTATAATCTGGACAAACTGACGTAACAGAGACTTTTCAACATTTGTGACCTGCAATACTGCAGCATTTCTCCACAACATCTGTGCATTATAATTTGACAGTTCCAATTCTGCGTGTCTGCTCTCCTCTCAGGTTTGTGACTCGCTTTATTGACCTGGATGGCCTCACGTGTATCTTGAACTTCTTGAAGAGCATGGACTATGAAACCACTGAGTCACAGATCCACACGTCTCTGATCGGCTGCATCAAAGCCCTGATGAACAACTCGCAGGGCCGCGCCCACGTCCTCTCTCACTCCGAGAGCATCAACATCATTGCTCAGAGCCTGGCCACGGAGAACATCAAGACCAAGGTGGCAGTGCTGGAGATCATGGGCGCTGTATGTCTGGTGCCTGGCGGGCACAAAAAAATCCTGCAAGCCATGCTGCACTACCAGCGCTTTGCCTGTGAGAGGACACGGTTTCAGGTGGGTGGAAACGAGCCGGGTGCACAGTTGTGGTTTTAAATCTTTTGCCAATAGGTAAAGCCATTTAAAAGCAACATTGCGTGAAGATATTCAAAACCCTTTAATGATGTGTCATCCCTCAGACACTTATAAATGATCTGGACCGGAGTACAGGGCGATACAGAGACGAGGTCAACCTGAAAACAGCCATCATGTCCTTTATTAATGCTGTGCTGAGTCAAGGCGCTGGAGAGGTGAATTATATTCCTTACATGGTTTTTAAGCTTCACTTCACACTGGAAAGTCATCATGTCCCTTGGCCAATGACTCAAGAGTATTTTAAACATTGTTTGCTTCACTTTTACTGTCAATTCTTTCTTATAGGAAAGTTTGGAATTCCGTATCCATCTACGATATGAGTTTCTTATGCTGGGGATCCAACCTGTGATCGATAAGCTGCGTTCTCATGAAAACTCAACGTTAGACAGGTGAGATGTACATGTAGCCTAAAAATATCTGAAGAATTCGCCTGCTTCAGAGTGGAGCCAATAAATATTTGACCATGAGCTGAAAGATTTGAAACCAGAGGTGACGTCATGAAATAGTTCACACTTTAGGATAGACTGAAATTCACAAACTCGACTTACAAATCCAAGTCTAGTAGAGAAAAAGGATTTGACTACAGTATCTATACCACTGCATGACATTTGCGGTCTGATTTCTAATCCAGTCTTTTCCCACTGACACTTCAGGCATTTAGACTACTTTGAGATGCTGCGGAACGAGGATGAGCTGGCTCTGTCCAAACGTTTTGAATCGGTAAAGATAAATCATTCCCTTAGTCTTACATTGTTGTGACTGTTATACATTATATTGAAGTAGGTGGAGCCTCATCTGTTTCTTTATTTCTTCACCAGGTACATATAGACACCAAAAGTGCCACTCAAGTTTTTGATCTCATCCGCAAGAAGATGAACCTCACTGATGCATACCCGCACTTTATGTCTGTCCTGCATCACTGTCTCCTCATGCCACGTAAGTGTTTCTTTAAATTATTCATTACTGGGCTGCAATCTATAAAACAGAAGTAGTTGGAATTATATAGAAAAGCAATTCAATTCAATCAGTTCTAATGTAAAAGCCTGATTACATTCGCTTTCCCAACACTGCTACAGTAGTTTTTATGAGACTCCATTCGCTCTCTAGAGGCGTTAAGATATAATTAACACCGCGAATACGAGTGTCATGGTTAAACACAAGTGTTAATAAAGAGCAAGCTTGTTATTAAATAGAAAGATGATATAATATGATGCAGTGTATTGAACAGTTGCACATACCCTTGTAAAAAGTAATAACTGGTTTTGTCACAACAGTAACATGTCTGTCTGTGTGTGTGTGTGTTTTATACAAGGTTTTCAGGCTAAATAACAAGACAACAGTAAACATGTTTTCCACTTTGGCAGATGTGGTCTCACCGGCTTGTTTATAATTACATGTGTCATCTTGTTGTAACCTGTAATTACAGTGCCACTCTTTGGCTTATCAGTGTAATGTTTCTAAAATACCTTTACCCATCATTCTTTTTTGTGTCATCATAATAAAACAACCACTGTAGATCCAACATCAGTCAGTAATTTCTGAGATATTAATGATATTAATTTGCTGAGGGGAGACAAAATAACTTTTTTTTTCTGTATGTGCCTCTTTCTCTCCTCAGACAAGAGGAGTGGTAACACGGTGCAGTACTGGCTGCTGTTGGACCGTATCGTGCAGCAGATGGTCTTACAGAATGACAAAGGTCACGACCCCGACGTCACACCGCTGGAGAACTTTAACGTGAAGAACGTTGTCCGCATGTGAGTCTTTGACTTGCGTCCTTGGCACAGATCACTTTGTGAAAACAAAGAAACAGTATTAAGTTTGTTGAAAGCTGTGTTGGCTCCAAATAGTTTCACTTTTAAGTTCAGAAAAACAATCACTCTAGTTCATGTAGACAATGTTAAGTTAATAATGTGTGTCATCCTCTCTGCAGGCTGGTCAATGAAAATGAGGTCAAACAGTGGAAAGAGCAGGCAGAGAAAATGAGAAAAGGTGTGTGATTATGAATGATTTGCCTGAAATACAATGAATTTGTATAAGTTGGTAGCCACTTAAAATCATATTTTTAGTAAACTCAATATGACGAAAATATTGCTGTCACTTCCTATCAGAGCACCACGAGTTGCAGCAGAGGTTCGAGAAGAAGGAGCGTGAATGTGACGCAAAGACCCAGGAGAAAGAGGACATGATGCAGACGCTGAACAAGATGAAAGAGAAGCTGGAGAAGGAGAGCACCGAGCACAAGAATGTCAAACAGCAAGTGGCCGAACTCACAACCCGACTGCACGAACTCAGCACTGTATGTTGTCCTTCCCATTCACAAAGTGAATCATTTTAAGGAATTTATACAGAAACATCAAATATTGAATTCTTTAAAGATTAAGCATAAAGTAGATTTTCATTTGGTCAACAGACTCTGTGAAATGCATCTCTTAGTGCTGAAGCTCTGACTATAATCTTAGTGGTAACATTTCAAACACTCTCTCTTCAGAGACAGGCAGCTGTTGTTCCAGGAGGCCCTCCTCTCCCACCTGGTCCCCCTGGTGGCCCTCTGCCTCCTCCACCTGTGCCAGCTTTTGCTGGTATTTGCCCACCTCCCCCGCCACCTCCTGGTGGCATGATGCCTCCTCCACCTCCCCCACCCCCTCCTCCAGGTGGTCCCCCGCCTCTCCCAGGACACCCACCCGTCATAGGTGCCCCTCCACCACCGGGAGCACCTCTGGGACCATCCCTGAAGAAGAAAAACATTCCTCAGCCATGCAATCCGCTCAAGTCCTTCAACTGGTCAAAGTTAGCAGAGGTGAGAACGGTCAAAGCGCCAGAAACCTGAACGTGTTTGTGTTTTATTTCAAACATGATATGAACGTCTTTTCGTCCTTTTCCCAGAACAAACTGGAAGGCACAGTGTGGATGGAGGTGGATGATGCCAAGGTTTTCAAAATCCTGGATCTGGAGGACATTGAAAAAACCTTCTCTGCCTATCAGAGACAGCAGGTACAGAAGACGAGGTTGTTCGTCCCTCCATCTCGCCTGACGTTGCTGTCTGGTGTCAGAGATGACTGCGGATTGTTGGATGAGTGACCGAGAGCTTTTTTTATTTAGGCTTTTATTTAGACTTACTAATTAATTTTTCAAGCACAGTTAGACAAAGGAGACAGGCAGCGATCAGATAATTTACAAAAAAGATACCCAAAAGTCAAAACGTAGAAGGGTGAAACTGCCAGATAAATTTTCTTTCATGCTTAAATCCTCTTGCCTTAAATCCTATTGCCTTGTTATATTTGAATGGGATGCAGTTTTTTGTGGTTTTGATCATTTTTCCATATGTGATTGAAAATGCATGTGTGAGCTGCTCAGAATCAGCTGTTTACTTCCTGTGGCTTCCGTTTGCAATTGATTTAGTTACTAGATGATCATCATCAGTAGAACAGAATGAGCATGTCCAAGACGTCATCAGTCCTTGTTTTATTACCTCAAATTAGAGCTTGTCAAAGAGTTAGTTTTTATGACATCTAGACACACAAATAAAAGTAAATGTAGAGTCTCAGTTTGACCACACGAAGATGACAAAACTTGACAGATTGATTTCTAGTGTGCACAGCATGTGAACTAGAAGCACGTATCGATCCTCCCGCCTCACTGCTGCTCACTTCATTACTGATGAAGCCATTTTCATCTGAGTGTGTTGATTAATTTGCTGTTTGTTTTTATGGGCTGCAATCACATAACTGCTTTACTTATCCTAATGAGTGCTTACATCTTCCCTGCCTCTTGCCTGCATTTTAGGACTTCTTTATGATCAATAACAGCAAACAGGTGAGTGCATTTGTGAGTAGTTATTTTTGTTGCTCCTTGTGAATTTGTTCACGTTATACTTTATGTCCTGTTGTAGTTGCAGCTACATGTTTGGTTGAATCTATTTAACAGTATATATATATATACAGCTTTGAGACTTTTGTTCATGTCACCAGAATTTTGTGTGTCATGTTTGTTTGTGTTCATGAATGTGATAACCTTCTCGTCTGATGGTGTTTGAGCATTTTTGTGTGTTTCATCTCTTGTGTGGGATTTTAAGATGTGCCGTTGGTGTGTTTGTAACAAAACAAACCATAACCTATGTGTACCTGTTAAAACCTGCCGTCTAACCTCTATCATTTTGCACACAGAAAGAGGCAGAAGACGACACACTGAGCTCTAAAAAAGTCAGGGAGCTGTCAGTCATTGATGGCCGCCGGGCTCAAAACTGCAACATCCTTCTATCGCGGTAAGTTTAGTACATCATTATAATATATTTCAAAAACGTGTTGTAATAAATATTTAATGCGCTCATCTCTGGTGTACTGCAGGCTGAAGCTTTCAAATGAAGAGATCAAGAGAGCCATTCTAACCATGGATGAACAGGAGGACCTTCCCAAAGACATGCTGGAGCAGGTATCATCAAGTTTCCTTCATGTAACAGTCCTTCCGCTCATGCAGTGTGTTTATATACACCTGGATACAGTCTGCTTTCCACAGTGAGCTGTATAGGATAGTAGTATATTTTGTTGATAGAATAAAAACCTTGACTTTTGCATTTCAGAGAAATCTGGAGAATGCTGATTTCTCTGCCATATGTATGTGTAACAAGTTTTCTAATTGTCATTTTACGAGAGACTACAGACAGCTGTTGGGTAGAGAGGCTGAATGTTCAGAGGAATCATAACTCGGAGCGATGCCTTCTCGTGTTACCCACATTACCTGATCTCCGAGTAACCTGGTTACTTGGGTGCATGTAAACACAGTCACAGTGAAGAGCCAGTGAAGTGCAAAGTCACGTTAACAGAGATTCAGACATGTTGATCAGCCAGTGAATGAAACATTGTGACAGCAGGATACCTTCTACTGTCTTTAACTGAGACACGAACAGACAAATTAAAATGTGTTTTCCTGTTCTCATTTCCTTCCTCTATCAGCTGCTGAAGTTTGTCCCAGAAAAGAGCGATGTGGACCTTCTGGAAGAGCACAAACATGAGCTTGATCGTATGGCAAAGCCTGACCGTTTCCTCTATGAGATGAGCAGGTACTTTACTCATGAAGTGTTTCCTCAAGTGTTAGCCTTTTAATTCAGCACTAGGTACTTATCTCAGACCTGACTGCAGCACACTGCAGCACAGATCTGACAAACAATAGCCATTGTTTCTCTCCTCTTACTCACGGCAGATAAATGAAATGACACATGGTTTTCTACTTAGCAGGGAACAATGGTTGTCTGTGTGATTCACATTTTCTAAATTCGTGTTGGTGAATAAATAGGATCTGTAATGTAATAACAGTATTTGCATTAGAGTTTTGTAAACAAAGTATTGTAAGATTAAAGGAACAAAGCCACAACTTGGCCACTAATTGCATACCAGAGATTAGAAAGTAAAGCAAGTGACATTCTTACAGTATAATGAAATAAAATGTGTGATAGTTAAATGCAGAATTATAGTATTAGTTGTCCTCTTTTTTTTGCCATTCTGGTTTATTTAAATAACAGAACAGAGTGGAGGACAGATGTGTCACTGGCATTCATTAGCTGCAGAGTCAGTGGTTCATAGGCTGAAATCATAACTCTGCCAAAAATAAGCTTCATTACCACAGTGGAAGTTTTATATGTACCATTTAGGAAGCAAACAGGCAACTTGCATTATTTTGCTCAAACACAGTGCCCATATTTGTGGTTTTTCTCAAACTCTGTAGATTTCCCTGTTCATAATTGATTATTTCTGTCTATTTTTGTTCTCATTTTGCACACATTTTTCAACTACTGTCCAGAATAAACCACTACCAGCAGAGGCTGCAGTCGCTATACTTCAAGAAGAAGTTCACAGAGAGGATAGCTGAGATCAAACCCAAAGTTGAAGGTGAGAAAAATCTAAAACGACATGAAAGACTGGAGAATTTTATTTAATTTGTTATAGTGAAACCTTTTGATAGTATTTAGTACTGGAAAGTATTGTCTTCTAAAGCTTGTAAAATTCTTTATATTTTATATTTTTACCTATGGACATTTACCATTAAGAGGCAACCTACCAAAGGAAAATGTCAAAAAATAAATGTGGAAAGCAGAAACATTGGTTTTCTTTGTTTCAGCTCTGACCAAGGCTTCTAAAGACATTTTACACAGTAAAAACCTGAAGCAGCTGTTGGAAGTGGTGCTGGCCTTTGGAAACTACATGAACAAGGGTCAGCGGGGGAACGCTTACGGCTTCAAAGTTTCCTCACTCAACAAGATCGCTGACACTAAATCTAGTATCGACAAGTAAGAACATTTTTCAGTTGTCACCTTAAAACAACTTTGCTGCCTTGAAAGCTGGTTCAGCTCAGTGCGTCATCTGTGTTTGCAGAAACATAACTCTCCTGCACTACCTGATCACCATCCTCGAGAAGAAATACCCTAAAGTCCTGAAGTTCCAGGAGGACCTGCAGAGTATCCCAGAGGCTGCCAAAGTCAAGTATGTGGAGCGCTGGTTCCCAGTCTGCTCACAATCTGGGGTTAGGACCCCCTAAAGGGTCGCTAGATGATCAATTAAAAATAAGATGATAAACATATTTTTCTGCACAAATCCTTTACCTAATCTTTGTTTCGTTTTGTAATAATGTTAAGTTTGACCTCTTTGTATAAAGTGTGTCATTATTATCATTATTAAACCATTTGATTGAACTGCTTCTATGAAACAGGCTTATGCAGTCTATGACAACATCAAGATTAGACATGCTTTTGTTTTAAAGAGTCATAAGCCAAGATGGTTAGAAAGCTGCCAAGTGTCTACTTTCATTACACAACCTTCTTTTGCAGCATGACTGAGCTGGAAAAAGATATCTGCAACCTGCGCAGCGGCTTGAAAAGTGTTGAGAGCGTGAGTCACAAAGATTTATTAGACAATACATGCTGTCTTTTTTGGGGGGCCAAACTGCTATAAAACGTTTTTCTCAGGTATAACTCATATTTAATTTCTTAACTTCTTCCATATTTCTCTCCTGTCTTCTTGTTCACAGGAGTTAGATTACCAGAAACAGCGTCCACAGGAACTTGGTGACAAGTTTGTGTCTGTGGTGAGTCAGTTCATCACTGTGGCAAGTTTCAGCTTCTCTGACGTGGAAGACTCTCTCACCGAGGCAAAAGAACTGGTAAGTTTGTGGGTTGTTTGTTTGAGCTGAATGAACAGCACCACTGTCACTTGTAGGCAGAGAAAGCCTGAATCCCATTTCCTCTCTGTGCAGCTGTTTCTACACACCTTATTGACCCCATCGGTCCCCTCTCTAGGAAAGCTAGCAGCAGGAGTGAAGTGTTTGAGCTTCCTGCTGAAGAGCAGTAGACTCTTTGTCAACCTGCACGTTGCCTTGTGTGCAGCTCAAGAGAGAAGCAGAGTTGTTTTGCACAACGGTGTTCAGCACTGTTTGAAGTGAATGCTTTTAACTGTAACGCACTGATGGAGTCCACATTACTCGTCACTAATGCGTGGTAACAAAATCAATCGCTGTGTTAACACACACGAGGACACAAACCTATCTTTACTGGAAACTGATTTTTTTTCCCCAACCAGAAACCTGAGCACATTAACCTTTTTAGGGAGAGCTTGACACTGTAAAGTTAGATTTATGTGTCTGTTCACATACTCTGGTGCAAAGCAGGAAGAGTTTTTATCTTGAGCATGTTTTCCACCCCACCGTTTGTGCTGCATTGACCCATGTGTTCAGCTGGTCACATGGCAACCTTTAGTTTCTGTTAATCATTTACAGTGTCCCACAGTTACATGTTTGTGTGTTTGGAAAAGTTATCTGTACTCATGACCGGCAACCCCTCAAATTAGCTTATTGTTATATTATAATATTTCTGCAGGATTAAAGGGATAAAAGTGACATTTTAGGCATTTTTATCACGTGTCATAAAATATGGTTTCTTGATCCCTGCAGTGAGCAAGCACAAACCTGTTTAAACATTTGAATACACTGTATGTTCATGAAAAACCTGCCATGCATCTTCGCTCCACCTGATAAGACTGTGCACGTCACAGACAGAGCTGCTGTTAACATACAGATGTTTGAAGCTATATGTTCTCAGCATGATCTCACATCTGGATGTTCTCCTTTTTAACGTACTGTGAAAAATACCCAACAAACATGTTGCCTTCATTTGGGCCCTGGCTCCAGCCTGGCTTCAGCTGTAATCAGTAGTTGCTCAGACCTGGGTTAACATGGGCTTCAAAGCTCCACTACTGGTACCGTGCTCTGATTTCAAAGAGCTGAGACCTAATGAGTCCCTGTAAAACAGTCAAAGACAGACTAAAGCATGGCTGTACTGTGTCCTGCTGTAAATCTAATGCTACGTTCCCCTCCCTGTGTGCCCCCTTCTCTTTGGTCCCACAGTTTCAGAGGGCAGTAAAGCACTTTGGTGAGGAAGCCAGTAAGATGCAGCCAGATGAGTTCTTTGGCATCTTTGACCAGTTCCTGCAGTCGTTCACTGAGGCTCAGCAGGAGAACGAGAACATGCGGAAACGTAAAGAAGAGGAGGAGCGCAGGGCCAAGATGGAGGCTCAGGTACATCATCAGCTCCTGTTTCCATGTGATTACTGACTAAAAGAGCCACCGCTGTTATAAAATGCTCCGGTACAGGAACGTTTTATAACATAGCATGTTTCTTAAAAAGGAAGGAGTTGCTGTTTTGGTAATACACTTATTATCTGTAGTTAGTAAGCGTTTGATGAGACAACTGATACTGATCCTGTACAGTAAAAATGGAGCTACAGCTGGTAACCAGTTAGCTTAGCATACAATCTAGACAAAAAGGAACAAAGCTAGCCTGACTCTGTTAAACATAGCAAACGCTGCTTACAAATACCTCTAAAGCTCACTAATTTACATGTTATACTGTATATGTATAATTGTTACATCCATACAAAAACAACAAGTTGTGATTAGTGGGTTATTTCTCTGCTAGTTGCCAAGCAACCTCCCAGCATCAACACAACACCAGGAATTAAGTGAGCTGAGCCAAAAATAGCTTTAGAGATGCTTATAGATGGATTTTGTTACCTTTGGACAGAGCCAAAGCTAAACCAAGCTAACCGGCTGATGGCGAGTCCAGACTCAAGAGTGTTATTGATCGTCTTAACTCATGAATAAGAAGCAAATGAGGGTATTCCCTAAACGGTCAAACAGCTTAATATGTTTAGCAGGACATTTTTGTTAATACTGTAACTTTGATTTCTGTCACCAGCTGAAAGAACAGAGGGAGAAGGAGCGAAAGGCCCGGAAGGCAAAGGCAAACGGGGAGGATGACGGTGGCGAGTTTGATGACTTGGTGTCAGCGCTGCGATCAGGCGAGGTCTTCGACAAGGACTTGTCAAAGATGAAACGCAACCGCAAACGCATCAACAGCCAGACCACAGACTCAAGCAGAGAGCGACCGGTCACAAAGCTCAACTTCTGAGCCCACTTCCACACCCCTCCTGCTCCGCTCATCATTAGTTTCTCTCCGGGTCGAACTGACATGCACATTCCTCAGCACCTCCTCCGCTGCCACCCAGCTCGGCTTGAATAAACCATAGCCTCACATCACGGTTGCAGAGCCGCACACAGCAACATGTTTTTGATGATAAAAGGAGGAGAAGCCAAAAACTGATTGACCAAGATCAGAAATTCCTGCTGGAGAATGAGTTTGGTCAAATTAAATGTATTTTAACAAGTTGTCAGGCAGGACCAGGACCGAGTGATGTGGAGGTTCTGATAGGAACTGTTCTGCTGTTTTTGTACATCAGAATCTCCTTCAGAGCCTGATGCTCAACCCAAAAGGAAGATGATTCCATTAAAAACACAAGGGGCCATTTTGTATGGACTGATTTCATAGAATGAGGAGCTGCTTTTAGGCGACCTGAATTGTTCGAGATAATGTTTTGAGACACTAAACCTGAACTTCATCTTAATGCTGCTGCTCCCTGCAGTCAGAACCATCATAGGACTGAGATGCTGCATTGTTAAACAAAAAGTGGTTTTAAGTGCAGGTGACGCAGCTGAGAAGCAGAGTTTTTTTTTGTTTTTTTTCCCTTTTCTATTCATCATTGACATGCAGCATTTATGTATCTGATCACTGTATGTTTTATTTGAACTTAAGAGCTGGCCTTAACTCTGTTGATTTTAATTGTTGAGTGGGTACTCTGAAAGGCCTGGGCCTAATCTGCAATTTCTCAACAAGTGTGGACACTCATTATAGATTACATATATCTATATATAAGGTTCTGTGTTTGTTACACGCGCACATATGAATTCATAATTACTATGCTAAATGCCATTAAAACCATACCCAGTCAATGCAATACACCCGTTTTCCCCTGTGAAGGGAGTGCCCTCCTGTAATGTTTTCATTTCAATAGAGGAAATATCTTTTCTGCACGCTGGCTGGATTTACACAGACAAAATAAAGAAGCAGCAGAACCACGATTTTAACCACATGTGATGTCTTCATGTGGTAGAAAACATCACATGCGGACATCAGCTGTGTGAATCCATCCAGTGTCAAACACCTTCACTGAATTTTTATAATTTATCGCCTTCCGTTGTACAAGGATCGGAAAATAAATGGGAGAAAACATTTTTGTGTATGTAGTTAATAACAACACTTTAATTCTTATGCACTTACTTTGGGTCAAAAAGACATGTAACACCACTGCAACCCTGAATAAAAAGGGGTACAACCAGATATTGGGACAATTTTTGTGTTTCTAACTTCAAAGACTGGCAGCAGTTAAGCTCATAGCTCCATCTAGTGGTCAGTAACTGCTACTGAACAAGGCACCTCAACCTGGCAAGATGTCTATTTCCAAGATAAGATTAGTGCTCATGAATCAACAATTTAAACCAAAGGGAAATTTAAATAAAATGCATGTTTAAAAATTCACTACTCATAGCTACTACAAAGGAAACATAAATGTTTTGTTAATTATTCTTTTCTTACAGAGCTCAGGGATTTCCTATTTTTACAGACACAAAATCACTTTATAGCTCTAACGTTTAAAATCTCTTTATGAATAACCATGTTTACAAACAAAACCTGAGATTGTGCCTCACTTCAGCAGAAAACCGTGCGTCAGCTTGTCGTCTGGCTCCTGCACAAAGCGCGAAACACCGGTGTAAAAAGCTCTGCCAGCAACTTCCACCACGACAGCTCTGAAGTCTCCACATTTAGTCTCCTGAAAGAAGCACAATCATTATGTACACGGCTAAAGATAAATACATGTATATAAATACAAGAACAAGGAGAATAAGAGCGACTTGTTGGGATAGGACTAACAATATTTTCTAGTATTCATCAATTTGTCCAACAAATATTCCACAATTCCATTTGTCAATTTAAGTGTTGATGATAAGTGGACATTAGAAGTGTTTTACCATCCAAAAAAAGCACAAAGAAAATCTGATTTATGATAAATTTTTCTTTGAGGTCCTATAAATATTAGTGTTCAGAGAATGAGTTTTTATGCAGTAATAAAAACCCTGTTCAGTGCTTTTTAGAAACACTTATCAGTTTAGCACAGCAGCAACAGATTCCACCTGAGGAGACAAAAACTGACATTATCTCAAACTGCTGCTGACCGTTAGTTAATGACACATTTTGACCATGAAAACTTTCACTTATGACCATCTTATCAGCACGTGTGTAGAGAGAGCAGAGACTCAAAGACCTGAACTTTTCTCGAACACTGGAAAGTCAGTTGAACAACCATCAGGACAAAGTAAGTAACCACAAACACGTCCACAAGACAACTACCAAGATAAGAGGAACAACCACAGAAATAGAAAAAAAAAAACCACTGAGTTGCAAAATGACTACAAAGACATGCAAAACAACCCCAGAGACACAAAAATGCCAACAAAATAACCACAAAGAGATGCAAAGTAATGAGATGTAAAACAAACAAGATACAAAGAAAACTGAATAAAACTTAATGTTTTATCTGTTCACGGCTTTACAGCTGTTCATTTACGCCACATTGTTTTAGCATTTTGCAATAATTTATTAAATCAATGTAAAAAATGTACAGTTTGTTATTGTCAATGAGAGGTTTGCATTTAACAGTTTCCCTCTTCTCTGAGTTTGTGCTCTAGGTAAAAATTTCTAAACCTGTTCCTGCACACTTGGTCCTACTCTGGACCTGTAAACATCAAAACAGAGGACACGTCTTTGATATCACAGAAGTAAACTCAGGTACCTCGACAGCTTTTCCTGTAAACTGGGATCCAGTGGCTCCACTCTGGAAGGTCCTGGTCTGGTTCAGCTGGATGAGACCTTTGTGATACTGAAGAGCCACTCGAGCTGTGACACCAGAACCAGTGGGACTTCGGTCCACCTGAGAACACGGTATTTAAACTCAGTCAGGTTGAGACAGTGCTAATAAACCAGACTGCATGCGGAGGTCTGTCCATACTTCTGTTTTGATTCATGCAGTGTCCTAATTTAATTTTTAGAATGTTTATCTTGTGTAATTAAGTTTTTCTAACTTGATTTTTAATTCAGTATATTACTGGACAGAATTAATGGTGAGATGATGAAAAAACTGCTACAATAACACTTTGTTTAGATCATTTTAAAACACAAAAGTGTCGATGACAAAGTAGTATTTTCTCAGGTCCATACCTGAGCTTCTGCAAACACACAGACGTTTGCCGTGGCATCAGAGGAAAATTCATCTTTGCCATCTGTGAGGATGGTGCCATAAAGAAATGCCAGGTCATCACTGGTTGGATGGTGCAACTTTACCTGCAGAATAAGATGTGTGGAAAAACATGCACAGAGCTCGACCTCCACCCACCTTAACACTCAACATCAGTGGCATTAAAAAAACACTGCTGATGCTCTTATGACCAAAACAGGAGAAAGAAACAGACTCCAAAAACTTGTGGAAAGTCTTCTAAGCAGAAATGTG
>JAUBNQ010000016.1:9934041-9957233 GCA_032353495.1 Ctenopoma kingsleyae | reverse complement strand
AGATATTTCAGTGAGCAGCTCACCTGAGTTTATGACTACAAGTCAACGAAATGTCTTAGTGAAAAGTGTTGTATAGCTCCACCTACAGGGAAGGAAGCAGCAAACATTGTTCATTTGATGATGTAGAAACAGATGCTGACAGTTTATTAAAACATGAATCAGAAATGTTTCATAAGACAAATATATATAGTATGACAATTAATTATAATGTCTATTTCTGGTTCACAATAATGTACCCGTGTTGCAGGAGGTCATCACTGGCTTCCTGTACAGCCTTCTTGTTCTGGCCTTCTTCCAGCCAATTTTGGACAAGATCGATACCTTCTACATGATGGGCCACTATGCTCCACTTGTCATTATCATCTCACATGTGGGGCTGGGACTTGTGGCTTTCTCACTGGATTCCTGGAGCACCTCTCGGGGTGATACAGCTCAAGCCCTGGGCACTGGGGCAGGAGCTGCTTTGGCCACCCATATGAACTATCAGCTGGGGCTGCTGCAGGATCCACCGCTGTCCTCACTTCCTCTCACTTTACCACCGCTCAGCACTGGCATGGTGGTTCGCTCCCTGCTGCGCTTCCTAATCGGAGTCGCTGTCCTCCTCCTCACAAGAATGGTTATGAAAGCGGTGACCGTTCCCTTCTTATGTCGACTGTTTGGGCTGCCATCGGATAATGTGAGACAGGCACGGCAGCACATGAAAGTAGAGTTGCCATACCGTTACATAGTCTACAGTGTTGTGGGTTTTAGTTGTGTCTGTTTTGTGCCTCTCCTCTTTATGATCTTAAACCTTGCCTAAGTGTTGCGTGCATGTTCTGCTGACATGTTCACCTACTTGATGAAGGAAAACAGCAGGTAGTTAAATGCCGAGGCTGCTTCTCCTTGACAGAACATGATTTAAAGGAAAGGTCTGATGATACTGTATATTTTTATTATTGTCAACAAGCAGCAGTGAATTGATCTCACTAGCCACTAGCTCACCTGTTGTCCCATTAAGATTACTTATTCCTGTCTACATCATGCTACTGTAAAGACACATTGTGTATTTATCTGCACTGCAGCTGAAACTAGTGCATAGTTTACTGCAGTTCAAGTGTTGTTAGTTAAAAACTACGTGCCCAGCTGTTTTAGGAAACTTCTTAGAAAGGGAAGCACTTTTTTCTGACTTGACATGGGCGTGGGGCCGAGAGACAAACTATGGGAAGTTAGACAGCAAAGAGAGACGACAAACATATGATTGGTTTCGTGTTGTTTTCTTAAGAGTTGATAGTATCCAAAAATATTGAATATCATGCATCGTCCTTTAAGATCTCCTGTGGTTGACACATAAGTGTTAACTAGAACCTTGCAAAGACACAGTCTTTTTTCAGATGTACTGTAATGATGTTTGTATTCATCAATAAGGAACCTGTGGCTCTCACTTCTCATTTGTTGTTAATCTAAAATGCAAAACAGCGTGGAGGCAATAAAATACTGTAAGTATTTAAGCTGTCAGGTGCCAGGATAGTCAACAATCTTGGCTTAAATTAGATTTTTACTTTTGAGCAGGCCTGTTGTGGTATCACTATTTTTCAGCATTATTTTGTCGCCTACTTTATGTACTTTTCTTGTGCCACAATATTGTTTTCTTATGGCTGAAAATTAAACCCAGTGCTGTGTGAAATAATCATTACAAAATATAGAATTAAAAAAAAACGTATTTTTGATAAATGATTTTATGATCTTAACTGTCTTGCAGAATTAATACTCTAGCAAAAGAAAGTTAAATATATTAATACTGTTTATTTCAGAGACATTTCAACTGTCCTCTTTACGACAGAATATTAAAAACACTGACCCTTAGCACTTGTTTAAATGTTTTGATTGTTTTTATCTGTTGTAATGTTCCAATAATTAAGTCTAATATTCATATCAAAATGCCAGAGCTCTCACACAATGAGTACTAACAAAATATTTATTGGTCTAATATTATCATCTACTCTCATGTTTTTCCTGTTATGCAAACACTGTATCCAAATAAATATGGAAACGATGAAAAATAAAATATTCCAAAGAAGAAAACATTTTGATTTCATCTAATTTTATTTTTCTTACATCTCTGACTTCCATCCATCCTTTATCCATTCTGTTTGTCCTCTTAGCTCTCATTAGGCGAGAGGCAGGGTACAACCCGGACAGGCCACCAGTCTGTCACAGGGCCGACAAATAGAGACAGACAAACATTTGCATCTTTGACATAATAAATAATATGTCATCTCAATTTCTGCAGACTTCATGGATAAAACAAAAAACTAACTGCTCATAAGCTGAAGAAATGTAAGATTTTTATTGACAATGTCACGTTAACCTGCTTTGTGGCTGTTCTGTCTTATTTTATGTAGTTTGGAAACATGAGCGCCATCAGCAAACAGTCACTTATTAGATCTACTAATTGTACTGAAAATGCTGAAATTAATCCCATTAACAAGTTGACAAAAAATATAAAAGCAATTTAACACTCATATGTTACCAAATTTAAAATGTAAAGGTTTCGTTTTCATAGCTTGAAATACAAAAAGCCAATAGTAAAGGAATGTAGTGTAGGTACAGGTCATGTGTTTTACTCTCAACCTTTGAGCAACTTAGATAAGTCCTTATCTAGTTTGTATCCACATGTACATCCAGCCTAATAAAAAGGTTTTTCTCTTCACTTTTGAACTTTGGTTGATGGCCTGTTTTTGACCTCACAAATGTACCGGTATACATTCATCAATAAATGACGGTTTAGGAAGTGGTAATACTGAACAGCAATATAACCAAATATGAATACGAAAGAAACATTTCCTCTTCTGATATTTTTCTATCATGAGATAAGTTGGAAGTCGTCAGTCGCCAGTAGTCTATGAACCCCAGGGTTGGTAGTTTGACTCCCAGTTCCCCTGGATTCCTTTGTGTGTTCCTGTCAAGTGTCTCTGAACAAAACACTGAACCTCAAACACTTGGTGCTTGTGTCTGTCTAAAAGGCTTTCCCCAATGGGATAAAGTATCAATTGTTATTATTCAGGTACTATTTTCATAAAAAAAAAAAAAAAAGTACCTGAATAATAACTACTGGAAAAGATTAAATTTTTTAAAATCTTTTCCAGTAGGGTCTCCATGCTGGACAGCACCCACAATCATTAATATCTTCCATAAAAAAGCTCATTTCCTCCTTTTTTGTTTTGGTTTAAAATCTGTGGTTGTCTCCATATGGTTCATTTCACCTTTGAAATTAAACAAATTTCTTTTGCATATGAGAGTGACTGGATAGTCACTGGATTACCAGGCATGGCTAAAACAACTGCATTGTAACACATATCCTGCAATAAATCCTTCATCCTGAAGGTGATAATGTATTGAGTTTTTGTTTAAACTGGTGATCATTTTGGAGGATAATGATACATTAATGTGTAAAATCACTAAAGCTGCAGCAGGCAATGGAAGAGCTTATTCTAACCACTTTGTATTTCCAGGTAATTAATCCACAATATTATATCATCATTTATTAGTTGATTATATTTTGTATTAAGAAAGTGCATCTGCAAAGTAACTAGTAATTAATGCTGCCAAATATATTTAGTGGAGTACATTCATTACAATTTCCCTCTGGACTGTAGTGGAGTAAAAATACATTTAATATAATATCAAAATACTCAAAGTACACGTCATTTTACTTAGCACAGTATGTTTACATTATATGTAATTAGTTATCTTCCACCTCTGGGTACTATCGCAGGGAATGACAGTAGCCACCTTTTATTTTGAAAAGGTGTGTCACCGGTAAACCGGAAATCCGGGTTTTTACTTTTACAAAAAACATTCGCCTTCATTTCATTTCACACTGAAGTAGCAAGATAGTTCGTTTAGGTTAAATTAAACAAAATTTAGTCCGCATTTTTTTAGTCAGCAAGTTAATTAATGTAGCCTCGGAAGTGATAAAGAAGGTAGATATTTCAGATCATTTCGTTGTTCGTCTCTAACCCGCTGCTAACTGTTGGTCTGAAGTTAGCTCGACCTGCAGGTTAATGTTTACTTTGAATAACGTCCGACAAACGTGTGTGAAGTTATTTTGCAGATGTCTCGTCTGGAAAAGTCTAATGACAGAAGGACAAAAAGGTAAGACTGTAGCTACACCTGCAGGGAAACTGATAAAGCTCAGCGCTTCCTCTCTTATTTTATAAATAATGTTCACACGTTACATTATTCTCACGTAGCTACAGAGTAAATATTATATATGATATATGCACAACAATGCTCTGGCTGGTCAGTCTCTGTGTTTATGAGCTGTCTGTTCATATTACAGTATAAAGAGAAAGTGTTAAAGCATTATAATATTACATGCCTCGTTTTGCATGCATGTAACCACATCATGTAAGTTATTTCTATTCAAATTGTAAGTTTCTAATACTCCGTCATGTCTCTTAGACCAAAATTAGACTGGAGGTTTGTCCAGAGGTTCTTCGGCATCCAGAAAGTCCTGTTCCCATCATGGACCAGTCAGAATGTCCTGATGTTTGGGACGCTGCTCGGTGTCACTTTGACAGGTAACTGCTGGAGTTATAAAAGCTTGGAGAAGAGAGAAAGAGGAAAAGAGTCGTGTGACAGACACAATGGGAAATAACCCTTTTGTGTGTCACACTATTCAGATCAAATATTTAGATCAAGCAAGCAAGACTGAGAATGACATGTAAACAAAAACAGTCACTCATCATGTGACACATCATCAGCCTGCTGAGTAAAGCTGCACTGCACTAAAGCTCCATACTGACCTTTAGCTCAATACTCAAAGTGCCTTATTTTCCTTTGTATGCATACAAGTGTCCCAACAAGGTGCTAACACATCTTCTTTTTTTTTTTTTACTGTCATCAGAGCAGCTGATCATTTACCAAGTTGGTGTCCTCCCCAGCCACTTCTACAGTGTGCTGGCAAATAAAGACTACTCAGGCTTCAGGAGTCTGGTGGGCACCGCTATGGTACTAATTGTACTAAACTCCACAGTAAGTTGCTATAAGCTGTGATTGTTGGCAGTAATGGACCTACATACTGACCAAATAAAACAAAATTCACGCAGACTCAGAATTCCTGATGTAATACGTGCAATATGTTATTTAACAAAACGTTTATTCTTTATTCTGCATCATGATACCTCAATCAAAAATAATGTAACTAGAGACAAACTTGTACTGAACTTAATTAAGTCTGATACACATCACAGACACAGTAGCATCTTTATCAGGTCAGGACAGTCTGACATGTCCATGTTGTCGCCTTCACAAACTCAATCTTAGTTGTGTTTACTTGGATTTTGAACCTTGGAATCACAATACTGAGTTTATTTGAGAGAAACAAATATTCTACATACAGTTTGTTTTACAACATTGCTTTTTAACAAGTCTCTTCCAGTGTATAAGAAATAATTTTTGTATTAATAAATATATACTGGTCTCATAGAGGTTGGTATATACTCACTGTTTATTCTGACACTTATCTTTTCTCTCCGATACATAATTCACCACACTGTGTTTCTGTCTTCTCAAGTTGAAGAGTCTGGACCAGTACATTTGCAATCAGATGTATGTTAGCTGGAGGAAGACGCTAACTGAGAGCCTCCATTCAGCCTACTTTCAGGGCAGAGTCTATTACACACTCAACGTGCTCAGAGAGGACATAGATAACCCGTAAGCATCTATAGTGTTCTTCTTTATAGTCCTAATCGATTAGTAGTTTGATTACAAGCACTAACAATAAATATGTATGTTATTACAACTGTAAACATGATCCTACAGTGGAAAACAGTTCATATTGTCCTCATATTCATGTCTTACTGACTTCCAGAGACCAGCGAATCAGTCAGGATGCAGAGAGGTTGTGTAAACAGATGAGCACTATGGCTAGTCGCTTGATTGTATCACCGTTCACACTGGCTTACTACACCTATCACTGCTTTCACAGGTGGGTTTTCAGAGTACTGCGGCAACATTTACCTTCATTTAAACTATGTCCTTATTTTCCTCTTATTGTCTAATAGCATTTAGCAACTACTCTGAAGAAACAGTATCATACACACAAAGCACAACTGAAAGGGAAATTGAGAAAGTAGTCAAATATGGAGCGTGACTTTCTACACGCAGCTACTCTTTGTCCACATCATATACTGTTTTTCTGTATTTACAAGTAGTGAAAGATACACATTTGATACACACATTTACACATACTGGTACAGAAGAAGTTTTTTAAAGGTGCTCTTCAAATAACGTTTCCTTGTTTTGCAGCACCGGCTGGTTTGGTCCTGTGAGCATCTTCGGCTATTTTGTGATCGGAACCATCGCAAATAAAATCCTTATGGGTCCGATTGTGTCGACTCTGTTTGAGCAAGAAAAACTGGAGGGAGACTTCAGGTAAAGTTTATAATGTTGTTGACTTGTAGGGTTTTCTATATAATTCTGTAATGTATGTGTATGTGTAATGTAAATTTACTATGTAAAGTGCATTTAGATGATTTTTGTTGTGACTATAAAAAAAACTGAACTGAACTGTATTAAGTGACAAAAATACACTAGTGTCTGTGTAGACTAGAATTTGAGCCATTGGGATTGATCTAATGATTGTTTTGCCTGAACTTTAACACAGAGGTTTGGATATTTTTACTTTATTTAACTTTATTTGATCCTATTCTTGCACGTTTTTATTACCAAGGAAACCAGTCTTTAGTAGAGAGGAAGTATCTGTAGTCTTTGGCCCTGTGCCTTTTGCCTCAAGACTGGTGAGGAAAGAACAGGATATGTATCAGCTTGCAGTGTTGTCTTTTCCTGGAGGGGAATTGTAACTTAATCTGTCTCAAGTTGAAACACTGGTTTTGTGTTGACACAGAAATAGAATTTTGTGTTTAAATCTTAAATTATTTAAAATAAATGTTTGGGTTTTTTTTGTATGCCCAGATTCAAACACATGCAAATCCGTGTCAATGCAGAGTCTGCAGCCTTCTACAGGTGAGGTTCTTTACAGTTTACACTGGTTGTGTACGGGTCTAAAGCAGACAGTGTTTGACGCAACAAATCACACCGATTTTGTGGCTAAAGCAGCTTAAAACAAATGCTGCTGTCTGTGTTTTTAGAGCTGGTAAAGTGGAACACATGAGGACCAACCGCAGACTGCAGGCTCTGTTACAAACTCAGAAGAGTCTAATAAACAAAGAACTCTGGCTCTACAGTAAGATCATCCTCACTCATATCTATCACTGCATTGTTTAAACTTGTAGAGTTAATGACCTCTCCTCTGTCAGTTGGGGTGAACACCTTTGACTACCTCGGAGGTTTCCTCAGCTATATTATAATCGCTATTCCCATCTTCTCTGGTATCTATGATGGCCTCAGTCCCGGCGAGCTCAGCGCGCTCATCAGTAAGGTGGGCTTTTTTTCTGTATAGCTTCAATACAGCTAAAACAACACTTAGTATAGTTTGGAACAGTGAAAGGCTGCACTTTTTTTTATTAACCAGGATGTGCACTGACATTGAGAAATACTAAAAAAAAAAAAAAAAGGAACTAAAATGCTGAGAAATTAAATCGTGATGAAATGTTGTAAGGAAACAGACAAGGCTGTTAGTATCAAACCTTAATTAAATAACAAGTAAGTTACCTACCTAGGTAAGTAGTAATATAGAATTCTAATGAAAAGGTACAATTATTATTACTTAATTTACATAAAGATAACAGAGGTTTGAGTATTCACAGTCCCAGTTCTCAGAGTGCAGCTGTGTGACTATGTTGCTAATTTAACCACTAGGTGGCAGCAAAAACTCTCTTGATAAACCTGCAGTTCTGAGTCTAAAGAAGCATCATAATATCTTCATAACTGTCACAAACACACATAGACAAATGTGAGTAAGCCCTCAACCTCAGTCAGTATTAAATCTCTTTCCGTCAGTTCCCCCAGTGTGCGTTGTTCTTGCCACTTGTTCTGTGCTCACTCTTTAATAGTCTTGTCTCTTATTTACACTTAATTCTGCTTCTCCCTCTCCTTGTTTCTATTCAGAATGCCTTTGTGTGCATCTACTTGATAAATGGCTTCACCCAGCTAATAGACCTGTCAACCACTCTGTCAGACGTGGCCGGATACACCCACAGGTATCACACAGCATACTTAGGATAGATGATGACAGTAATGATTGTGCATGCCATCCACCTCTTTATCACTGAATCTGTGTATGTGTGTTGTGGTCAGGATTGGGGAGCTGAGGGAGGTGATGGATGACATCCTATGCAAGCAGTGCGACTATGACCCTGCGTCAGGGGAAGGTTATGACTTTGACAGGTTTGTGTGAATTATCTCTGCTGCAGAAAAAAAAGTCAAAGTGATTTAAGCAACACACTGTGTGTTAAGAAACTGCTCCTGGCCTCAATTAGAATAAAAACATAGGACAAAGAGAAAGGATGAAAAAATAAGGTGTCTATAGCAAAGTTTTCCAGCTTCCACGTGTCCTTTTTTAAAATTTAATTTCTCCACACAGTGACTTCAATGTCCATGCAGGCCCATTGGACACTGCCTTCATACTGGACCAACTTTCATACAAATCTCCTTACTCAGACCAACTCCTGGTGGAGGACCTGAGTCTGAAAATTACAGAGGGAACTCATCTGCTGGTGGTGGGGAACACAGGCACTGGAAAGACGTCGCTACTGAGGGTCCTCAATCGACTCTGGGAGGCAGATAGTGGTGAGAGAGCAGCGAGACTGAGAAGACTGTTATATGAGGGAAAGAAAAGGACGATTCATTTAATCTGCTTTAATGTGGACGTGTGCCAGGAGGGGCTTAAGGAAAAGGTGTAGTGACCTCTGACCAGTCCTTACTGATATGCTCCAAACATCTTAATGCAGAGAGGTGCTGTCAAAGCCTTCTGTGGCCCAAGCTCACTGAGATATTCTGTACCTTCTAGGTTTTTGAGCTACGCTCACTCTTCTAACCAATGAGAGAAGTATTTGTTAAAAATGGCTGCACAGCTGTTTCATGTGTCAGATGGGTTTGCGAGTTGCAGAGTGAACTCTGTTGTTGGTAACTGTCAATGTGAAGTCCAGAGAGCTGCCAGTAAAACAAACTGTCGTACCCATCAGACACAGAGACGTCACTGAGCATCTAGTGGTGGTCTCAGATTTTCAGGCAACCTTGTATTAAAACGGACTCATTTCATAGATCACCTAAAATTAGATGTCTGTCTATAAAAAAAATTTCTAATTCCGAAACATCACAATATTTTTTTGGACAAAACCTTTAAATTAAAGTCGACCGTGTGCGCTTGTGACATATACAGTCAAAATGTATGTACTGTGGACTGTGACAGCAGAACATGTGGCTCCAACTGTAACAAGTTCTGTTTCTACACATCTTGGATCTGTCTTCCAATAAATATTAAAATATTATAATAAAATAAAAATAATAACAGTGCACATAAATAAACACTGCAGTATCCAGTATCTGCATATATCACAATCACTGTTTGTCATGATCCATATCGTATTTCTTTTCTACAGGCTTTGTCCAAATGACCACATGTTTTGGACCCAGAGGAACTCTCTTCCTGCCACAGAAACCGTACCTGACTGATGGCACACTGCGTGAACAGGTCTGTCTTTCGTCAAACCATTAAACTTTGCCAATAACCGAAACATCTGTAAAGCTGCTGTGCTTGTTGTGCTTTTCCAAAGTGCAGAAATATACCAAAATACAAAAAAAAAGAAAAAAAAAAGAAATATTGAATGGGAATTTACTGGAACTTTATTCTCCAACAGGTGATCTATCCACTGAAGGATATTTACCCTGCATCAGGTATCACATTTCACTCTGAACTGGATCATAACTAGTGACATCACGTTAGCTCATTAAATACTACATTAATAATAAAATAAAAACACAGTACATCAGCGGTGTAAGAGGATACATGTATGTACAGTAGACACAGCATTCATAAGATTTAACTGAGCCTAAAGGTTTGGTCTTGGTTTTCACATGTAACTTTCTGGCAGATTTGCTGAAATAACTGGTCATTTAATGAAGTCATGTTCTGAATGTGAGTTTCATGTTTGCAGGATCAGTGGACGATGACAGAATTATACAATTTCTGGAACTAGCTGGAGTGGTGAGAGACTTTAGGACGATGTTTATTTTAATAAACTATTCTGAATTTGACCATTTACAGTTCCTTAACCAAACTTTTATTTATTCTCCAGTCAAGTCTGCTGAAGCGAACAGGCGGGCTGGATACAAAGGTGGACTGGAACTGGTAATTGTCACTGCCCAAGTACTGTCAGAATATGTCATTTTAAATGTTTTGTGGAGCGATTGAGACTTTGATTTGTTTTGTTTTTTCCTCTGCAGGTATGATGTTCTGTCTCCAGGCGAAATGCAGCGGCTCTGCTTTGCACGACTTTTCTACCTGCAGCCTAAATATGCTGGTGTGTTGTTTTCAATCTCTGTTAAGTTTTTGTTAAAGCATTTTTCACTTCACCGTTTCTGTATAATAGAGTTTTTTTATTAGAGGTTAGCTTTTTATTGTTCTTTGTTTTTCTTTTGACTTTCTTTTTTTTTTTTTTTTTGCAGTGTTGGATGAGGCTACCAGTGCTTTGACTGAGGAGGCGGAAGCACAGCTATACCGAACCTGTAAACAACTCGGCATGACTTTGATCAGTCTGGGACACCGCAGCAGCTTGGAGAAGGTAGACTGAACACAGTCAAAGGACAAAGTGATGGGAAAAGCATTTTTAACTGTATATGCTTTCTACATTTGAGATAAATGCTAAGAGATTAGCATTAAATTAAAGTGCTTCATCTCTAAAATCTCCTTTTAAACATGAAAAAAAGTTTAACTTGTTATTTGGTCTTTTCCTTGAAACATATGTGCTCTTTGTTTATAATTCTATATAAATATATGAAGATATTAATTCTGTCTGTTTCTAACAGTATCATGACGTCCAGTTGAAACTGTGCGGAGGAGGCCGATGGGAGTTGACCAAGTTAAAAGGCGGCAGTGGGAGCGTCAATCACAGAGACGAAACCATGTGACCACAAAACATTTTCTCTTAAACCCTGGACGTGCATCAGCGCGGAGAACAAGCAAGAACAAAAAACAAACACTCCGTAATTATTCAGTTACTGACCAAAGTAAGTGCTCTTCAATAAGGTGCAGAGGCTCCAATGGAAGACGAAGTACACATCCCGTGTGGATGTACTTATGTCCACAGTTATTTTAATAACATTTTACCTGTAGCTTCCTTCTTTATGAAAAAAGAAGAAAATGGGAGTACAGCTCCTTTTTCCAAACAGGATGATGGTTTGGAACCAACTAAAATGTTCAGGACATTGAGACTTGGAAAATGAATGGATGGGAAAACTGTGTCAGAGTGAATTAAGTTTAATTAATACTGTTATTTACAGGATATTATTACTGATTAAATTGTGTAAATTAATTTTGTATTAATTGCTACTATCTGTTCTGAGCTCTTAATTTTCCTTACCAAGCAGAAGGCTCATCTGTAGATACTGATTTCATACAATGTTAATATGTTGAATAAAAAAAGTTGTTTACACAGGGACAAGTCTGGTTAAGTTAATGTTTCACTTTCATATTTTTCTTTAGACTGAATGTTTTTAGAAAATACATCATTGTGCTTGCTAACTTAAGAGATCAGTGACCATGACTCATTTCCGAACTGCTGCAGTTTTCTGATGCCACCTGTTCCAACTCGCACCTCATACATGATCTTATCTGAGCGCGTCTTTAGCAGTTGCTGGTGACGCAGCTTTGTTTTTCATATAGTTTTTCATCATAACAAAGGCATCACCACAGAGACAGACTGGATAAAGTGAAGCTTACCTCATCTTTTGGTGTTATGTGACAATCATGACACTAGATTCAGCCACTGCAGAACACATACTCAAAATCAGGATCATCAGTTCACGTTAAGGTTTAACTGCATTCATTTTTTATTCTAAAAATGCCCAAAATCTTAGTGTATATTTGGATAATCATCAGGCAAAGGCAGTTTTTACCCTGTTCAATATGTGAGATATTTAATCATTTTGAGAAAATGTTTTCTCATCTTTAAGCTGCGCCAAGAGTGTTTGTTACACTTTGCTAAAGTATAAAATATTTTGATTAAATATCAGCTGGATTGCCACGAAATATAATCATGGTCCTCTGAAATTGAACACTTCAGGTCCTAACAGAACATCTGTAAAACTACAGTAAGTCTGAGCATATTTCTGTCTAGTATGAGCTTCTAGTCAGAGACCAACTTATGTCTGTCTTTTTACAAGAGTAAACATTATTTCAGTGTACCATACTTAACAACTGTCAAAGTCAGCAGCCAAAAACTATTTGTCTTCTAGTAATTTCCGTATCTTTGATCTCATATCTCTGCTGTCTAGTAAAGAGGTAACCTATAACGTTATAGGGACCTATAACGTTGGAGGGACTTAGAGACAGAATTTGTCTTCACTGATAAAAAGACCAACATAAAAGCAGAGAACACACTGTGCTGTGCTGACATGAGGTCAACAATTTGCTTACACGATGCTGATATTTTAGGTTGTGTACCACTAGAACTTCTCTACAAAATGACAGAAGAGGAGCACTGAATGCCACATTAAGCCCTTTGAATGCTGCATAGATCTTTGTGTTAAGAGACAGAAAGAGAGATCAGCTCAAAGACACCGCTCCAACTGTCTGCACAATCTGTGCATTTCTAAAGCAACTGCAATACAACAAAATAGTGCGACAGATTTTTCATGGGGGGTTTGGCATGCACAGAGTGGGACTGACGAGTGGGAGCAGGATCGTATCAAAAGTGACACAGCTGGTGACCATTTTATAATCCTAATCTGACCTTCTCCTCCTGGCCGTTCACAGCCATCCAACATTTGCAGGGTGGCACGCCGCACACACATGCACACATACGCACCTCAGTGTCGAAGAGAGCTGGTTTCATGCCAAAAAAAAAAAAAAAGTCTCATAGCCATGGGACAATCTCTGAGTCTGGGTCTGGTGGCCTTGGGGCGATGCAGATGTCATCTCTCTCTGAGAACACAAAAAACAAGGCGGATTATGAGCATGTGCACTTTTCGCTAAAGGACAAATCTGGTTTTATTCTATATTTTACTGTCAACAAAACCAATCGTGTGCTGAACACAAACAGAGAATAATTTCATTTTAAAGGAGAGACCAAATCGCTTCCTATAAACAACGGAACTGTATTTATTAGCAAAGTTAGTCCAACAATCCACAAAGACAAGCAGTGTTTGACTGTATTAAGAGTACATATTTAGATTAAGCTGTATCAAGTAAACTGAAAGTGAAGGAAAAAAGTGAAATTAGAAATAAAAACAAGGGTGTATTAAACATAAATGACAGAGCCAACTAACAGTACATCAAGCGTAAGCCCCTCTCAATACTACAGATGTAGATTTTGGAATTACAGCCATGCTAAATCAAATGCAATTAGGTTTGCCTCGACCTCAGACTGTAGTAAATCCGCCGGGTGGTGTTGGTGGCAACAGTGTCAGAAGCAGCAGAGGGGAACCATTATAAAGTAGGACACAACAGATGATCCCACAATAGCATTAGAAACTGGCATCACATTTAAATCAGCTGTAAACGCAGTAAAATCTCCCTTAAAAAAAATCATTTTATAGAGGAACCTCTTCCATAGTCAGCAAAGGCTGTTAGTCTTTGATATTTTAAAATTGAAGGAAAGGAATAGATTAAGATTTGGAAAATGCACTTGTTTGCAGCTGTCTCGCTGGAAGCTACCATACAGAGTGGAACCTAACGTAGCTCTGATTATTTCCTTTTATGATTTCAGTTGTTGAACTAAACTAAATGAACGTTTACTGTAGCTTCATATTTAGCACAGGCTATAGAAGACAGACGCATATTTCCAAAAAAAAAAAAGGCAAAATATTCCTTTAAATAAATTGAAAAATGTAGACGCTCATTCTTGCTACATGCAGAGCCTTTCCACTTCCTGTCCTCACACATCCTCACACATCCTCTCACCTCCGTAGTCCTGTATGATCCGATGTGCAGGCCTTATGCCAACAGCAGATCAAAACTGAGTTTTCTCTCTAAACAGGCTACTTGTTCCCAGATCAGCCAAATGGCATTTATGAATAATGCCACTTAGTCCTAATTGGAAACAGTGGTCCAGGAAAATAACATACCAACATAATCCTTTTTACTGAAGTAGGGTATTTAGGTCATATCTGTGTCTGTAATTCTCAAGCTCATGATGCTCTGTTTAATTATCATCAATTAATGATAGATTTTTGCCATTTGTCTGGTAATTAACACAGCTTTGCTACATTTGGTCATTACTCAATCTAATTAAGGGACTGAGGATGAAACACGGAGTCAACCGGATCCTGTGTTCATCCACAAAATGTATTTTATTAGCGAAATCAGACAATCTCATACATCATTATTCATCATCATAGGCTACTTTTGCAGAACAATAGTGGATGAGTGATAGTTATATTTCAGTGAAGGACAATGTTGCTGGAAGTCACACCCAGCGAAGTTTCTGGTTGTATATTTTTGCACCCTAGAGTATTTAACCAGATATAGATTTTGCACTGATCTAAGAGGTCGTCAGCGTGTATACTGCACTATAGAGACTCATTTGATGAATATGTCCAAACAGCTGCGAATGGATTCACCTTCAGACTAAAATCGTTAATCAATTACTGCATCAACTTGAAATTAACAGTTTGTTTAATTTATAAAGATGTTTATGAAGCAAAAATACCAATACCTCGGTCCTCATATCACCAAACCTCTGCTGTACTGTCTCTCAAAGTGACAAACTGACCAACTCTGCCCTCCCCCTCAGTTTTTCAGTGCTCTTCTGTGTTTTTTAGTTCAATGTTTTAATTTTAGAGCCTTAGACTTTACCGTTTTATTCTCCACAACAAAATATATATATATATATATATATGTTTTATGCCCATGTGTTCACCAGATAGTAAGCTTGGTGGCTATATAGAGGCCTTGTCACTGAAAACAGCAGCCTCCTGAACGCTGGAAACTGTGTTGGTAAGACTGAACACTGATGATTGGAAAATCTAAATAATGAGATAAAACTGGATAAAATGCTACAAAGAGATGAGGGGAATTACAGAGTCGAGTGATTTCTCTGTCCCAGTGGGATCATTTGGCATCTTTTTAAAATCATTTTACAAATATTTGTGGTCATTTGTTCAAATACTGCGAATATTGGCGGGTTCATTCAGTAATGCAAACACAGAGAAATATTCATCTGCACTGTCTAAAGAGGAAGTCATGCCAGCATCAACACTAGTCCAACAATTATTTGTCTTATATGAGCCGTGATGCAAACCTTACCGGACGCGTGGAGCTTGAACACGTTTGAACACGATCCGGTTTTCACACAGATGACGCTGACAACACACAGCGCGACGCGAAATTACGTTTGCAAAGCATTTGTGCAACCGGTGACAGTGTTTAAGCCATTTAAGATGTTGACCTGTTCAGCTTAACACGCACGGAAAACCTGGAAACTGCGGAGAGGTGGGGCTGGAGAAGTGATGCGTTTAATGACGAGGCGCCAAGTGTGAATTTTAAAATTAGTTGGAAAAGATAGATACAGCGGGATTAGGGCACAAAAAATGAATACTTATAATATTTATGCATCGGGAATTTGTTGTTGTTTTCACAATAAAGGTCAGTTTTGTTCAAATTCACTTCTGCCTAATTAAAAGATCAAGCTCCTGTAAGTTTACAAATTAGTTGTAATGTCACCAGATCACGTTTGTTCTGTATGTAGGACGTGAAAATAAGGTGACATCCTTCAGAAGAAGAATGTAAAAAATAGCATAAAATCATTTTGCACAGTGAAAATCAAATCAACAGTGAGCAGAAGAAATGTGAGTGGGGGGGAGCCTTTAAATAGCAACTTTTAATTATTCTACAGTTACATTTATACAAAGACAAACACAGATAATTGACGTCAACTTTACACAATTATACAGTCTTAACTAATGGACATTATTTTAAGTATTTACATGATTAATCTTTACATTCATTATTATTATATGGAACTGCTGAAAGAAGACAGAGTGTAGGACCACATAGTTTGAAATCAGTCAAAGGAGAGAGGTTAAAGGTCAAAGTCAGCTCCTAATGAACACATCTGGAGCAGGTTGAGAGTCTGGGTCTTCCTCAACATGCTCACTGACAGGAGGGACTTAAATGCAAGCTACCATGTCACACAACTGTAAGGTTAATCAATTTTAGAGAAAATAAATATATTTTGAAACTATTATACACGGCTCCATGTCGGAACATTTCAGTGCTTCAAATCGGACAACAAAAGCTAATGTATAGTTTTGGTGAACCATACAAATATTTGTCAGGGCAGAGAGGCAGGAGTTAGCTCTGGTTTAACAGGGTTGAGAAACGTTTTCATTCCACTCTGCTGGTGTTTCAGTCTGTGTTCTGCAGTCTTTTCCAGCTACGCGTCTCCTCCTCCCACTGTTTCCTGCTTGTCCTCAGCTTCCTCATTAGGCGTTATGTGGTTTGTCTGGTTTGGTTTGTCTGAAGCTGTCCCGAGCATCTTAGCCCTGTGCTCCTGCGCCTTCGCTCGCAATTTAGCAATACTGTTCTCCCTCAGTTCCTCTTTAGAAATCACAGAGTTAGTGTCTTTCCTCTGTTTCTCCATCACTTCATCCACTGGTTTTTCCTGCGTTGCTATTGGAGCGGTATCGCTTGGTTTTCCTGGAGAGGTGTCTGAGCTTTCAGCTGACTTCTTGTGCATACCTAAAGGGAAGAGACAGCATTTTCAATTATTAATTCTGCCTAACCACCTCTGCCTAATTTAACAAAACTATTGTTCACAGAGTGCGTGTACGTGCAGAGGTTTTTGACATTGAAATAAACCTGATAGATACAATGGGGTAGTGGATACAATGGGGGATAGAATCTCTTATTCAATTAGATTCACCTAATTGATTTAAACCAATCAATTGACATGAGGCGAGAGAGGAGATCTGGTCTAATCTCCCCTGATGAAGTAGGATTATCAACATTATCGACTGTCACCTTTCATTGATATACTGATACTTTTATTGGCTCCTAACATGAGCAGGTCTTAGCTCCTGTTTCCTATTGTTGGAATACATTTAAATCTGTGTTGTCAAACAGTTCTTAGTTCTTTAGTTCTTGTATTAATATCAACCAGAGACAAGAACCATGCTCACCTATAGTAAAATTAGGGTTGTTGAGGTTTCGAGACACTCAAATGCTCACACAAAGGCTCAAAGATGGAGGATTATTATACTGTATGACTTATTATCTCATCTCCAGATATTCATGCTACAACAACCTAACTCGTCTCTGTTGTTGGACATGCCAGGTCAACACATACAGGTCAACATACAGTATATGATTAAAGGTTTTGGTGAGATGTGTCAGAGAGAGAATGTCGCTGTTGCTAATTTTTGCTCTTATGGGTCAATAAAAGCAGCATGATCAACACCAGGAGCCTGAAACTGAAGCAGGTCAATGAAATTCCATCATTATACATGAGCTTTTCCAGTTGTAACAAAACGTCTTCTGTGGAAAAAAAGGCTTTAAAGTCTGCATCAACTCACCAAGCAACCATGGGGCATACGAGTCTGTGACGCCATCCTTGGCAGACTTGAGGATTGACTCGGGCAGTGGGATGGAGTGACGAACCATGGCTCCGTACAGGCCATATTCTGCCATGACGCTGCTGCGGCCCCAGCACTTCTCCCTTTTCCTCCACTTGGCTCTGCGGTTCTGAAACCACACCTAGAGATGAAGGTCAGAGAAGGATTACATTAAGTATATGTACAGTTTTCTTTCATAAATATTTATGTGTTTTTCTGTAGCCTCGTCAAGTAATGGTGAATATGAACATTTATTATTACGACCCTGCAGAATGATGCACTGCACATATGTGCAGAGTCTGACACTCAAAGACTTCAATCATCTGCTGAAATTGGAAATGTTACGTGCTCCCCTTTAATCTGATCTCCACTTTGTGATATCTCAATTTTTAAGCCAAATGTAACTTTCACAAGGACATTGTGGACATTTGAGGCCTCTTAACACAGAGTTAGTAGTTGGATTTTTAAATGCAGGACAGGGTGTAGATGTCATTTAAACATGTCGCCAGGGGATATTTATTTAAAAGCCATTATGAAGAATTCTCTTCTAATTACATCATTAATCATTACAGCTTCTTTAACTCCTCGCTGCTTCAAGCGCTTCATTCTTTTTTAGGGATCAGTATCAATAGAATAATATCTGCTGGTGGCTGGCTTTGAAGAAATTTCATTACAGTCAACCTGTTTCCTTCATTTGCAGTAATCGTGAGTCACATTTGAGTGTTTGCTTGTGTGTATACATTCAATACAGTATGACTCCAAATGTGTTTTTACACATGCTTTAAAATTCTGTGTTTAATATTTCTGTTTTTTTCTTTGGCTTGCCCTCCGTCTGTGTGTGTGTGTGTGCACGCATTATTCTCCTTCTGGCTCCTCAAGTGCCTCGATTGATTTCTACCAAGCCAGACCTTAGCCCCTGCAGCTTGTGAATATGGATGAGGAAAGCAGGGAAAAATGAGCATCCTAACATGGCCGAGGAGGCAGGATGAGATTGTAAGGAATGATGTGGAGTGTGTGTGTATGTGTGTGCGTGTGTGCATGCGTGTGTGCGTGTTTTGCAGACCTGGAATTAAAAATGATCAAAGCCGAGCCTGGAAAGCTATTCAGGTAGATCTGATGATAACCTCCATCTCATAAAAAAGATGGGCCTCAGATGAGCAATCAAGCTTTTTGACAGCAACAGTGTGAGTGTGCATGAAGTGGGTGTGTGTGTCTTCACTTTGAGTGTGAAGTGCTTCCTGTGAGAGGTGACCCTGGGGGCGAGGAGGCTGATTGAAAAATAAGTTAATTTCCCGGCCCGGTCGATGGAAGACAGGCGCTCAAATATCACGGGAAATTAAAATGCTCATAGCAGCCGGGCAGAGCCCTCTGCTCAGTTGCTGACCTCTGCTAATTAATTTCTATGTAGTTATCATTTCATTTCAGGGCTGCGACCTGCCTCTCACAGGGAAGGATAAGTTCTCCTCAGTTAACCAATCACACTGAGAGGATGAATTGGCTTCTAATGTGGAAACAGGAGGCCTTGTGAGGATGGTGATGGAGCAGATGACTGGTGGCTCTACCTGTCTGCCACAATATTTCCTTTTCTTTTTCTTTTGTGAAAAATCTGTCTTCATGACTTTGTATCAACTAAATTTATGGAACTACAAGAAATTTAACATTAACATATGTTAAAGAAACTTATAGAAAATAATTTTTAATAAGGTGGCTTTTGTCTTATTTGCTCTTTTTTTAATCTTGAAGCATCTTCAGGGTTTAACAGAGCCTGGATACTCTCTTTTCTGTACCCTACCCAGATGTGAATACACACAAACACACCTGTATTCTGTCCTCTGGTAGCTCGGTCTTCATGGAGAGCATTTCTCGGGCGTACACGTCTGGATAGTGAGCTTCATTAAAAGCTTTCTCCAGCTCCTCCAGCTGATAGGAAGTGAAAATGGTTCTGTGGACAAAGGAATACAGAACATTTTTTATCCTCTGCTTTTAAATCATTTCCGTTATTATTGACTAAATGATTTCTTTATTTTTGTTAGTTACAGTAAATTTATTTTCATTTGAATCTTTTCATTGTGTATTTCTGTGTAAAACTGTACTTTGGTCTGGTCAGCATTTAGCATTTTAAATGTGTCTGAATAACATGCCAGATCATTTTAATATGTTTAATATGTCTTTGATTAATTTAATTACAATATTTGTTCAATTTATTCTGACAATAAATTGACTGTGACTTTTAATTTATTTTATGAATAAAATTTATTTTAAATGTACAAAAACAATCTTAGTTTACCACATGCATAAAGAAAGAAAAAACACGTCTTTTCACACATATTCAGTATAATTATAAAAAGACTGTAGCAACAGTCTTTAAACTCAACACAGCATCACACATAACAAAACCGTGTCATCTTTTCTTTGAGGTTTTTTTTTTAGGCATTTTATTTATAGTCTACATCAATTAGCCTGTTATCAACGATAATCTCGTTTTTATTCGTTTTATGTTTTACCTGTGTCGTCTTTTCTTTCTTTTCTTGTTCTGACTCATCGATGATTTTGAGAATTTGTGGTCACCGGAGGACAGGCTCATATCATCGGAATCTGAGGGGAAACACGGTCAGTAAATAACAAACAAATAAACAAACAAAATACAACAATGACAATAACAATAATGATAATAATAGTAATATAATAGTAATATAATAATAATTATAATAATAATAATAATCATTGTCATTTGTCTCAAATAATAAACACCCGCCTGTGAGAAATTCGTGATTCGTATTATTTTAATAAAGGTTTCGCAATAAAAATGTATGTAAAGGCATAATTTATATTCTACCCATGTATAAAAACGAATTTAACTTTCACTCCCTCTATCATCATCAGCGTGTTTAAGCTTTGACACTTTTTTCGGTCTCTTGTCATTTCCGATATTTCCCTTAATTTTGTCTCGTTTAAACTGAGATTATCAATCAAGTAAATCTAAACAAATATTAAAATAGTTGACGTAGACTCAACAGGACAAATCCTCACCGGAGCTGGCGGAGTGCTGCGCCTCCATCTGTGCCTCCATGTGCGTTGCTCTGTGCAGCGGCTGCATGTGCACATTTTGCGCCTCTGACAGCATCTCCAGAAAAGCAGGTTGACTGTAAAACGAGTGTAGTCCTTCAGGTCCCAGCAAACCCATGCCGACGCCGAGACCTCCGTGTCCGAGGGCCGACCTAGTGGGCAAGAGGTGCGCCCTGTGCGGCAGGACCTCCAGCGGCCGCCTCGGTGCCGACGGCGGATCCTTGTTGAGGCCGAGAAGCTCCTGGATCCCAAAGCCGGTGCGCCGGTGCACCACGGGGGCTATCTTCCAGATTGGAGGCGGCTGCTGGGGTCCCCCGGGGTTCACGCTGGTTTGTGAAGCTGATTTTTGTTTATTCTCAGTGTCTGAAAGCACAATTCCCTCCTTCCCTGTCATGACGACGAGATTCCACCTTTTTGTTCCACACTTACTCCAAAAACCCAGAGTCCCTGATGCACTGAGCAGAGTGATGCTTTGCTTCATCCCTCTACTCTGCTTTTTATCCAACAGACAACAGGCGTCAGCCAATCACAAGAGAGGAAAGGACCGAAGTTTCCATCAGGCCAAACGCCCCAAAGTCTGTCAGAGAAATACGACAAAATATTAATTAAAACATTTGTTGAAACTGGTGAAGTTTATATTAAGGCTTTTAGCAAATAATCAGCTGTCGACCGGCCACCACTGTCAGTTAGGTGAATTTTCAGGAAAGCACACAGAAAAAGTTTGATGTTCAGTTTGTTAAGTTATGGTCTCTAAATTATTCACAAAAAACATGCGACAGAATTAGAATTAGAACATACAACTAAATCTGATGCTGCTTTGATAATACACCACATGTTTGCATGTTCCTACATGATATAATAAATTATACTGTGGTAAAGGGTCATACCGCTAAAAACAAAAATAGAAATGTGGGTTCATCTTATGCATTACTGCAAACGTAACAAACATTTTCATAATTCTTCTCTCTGTATTTTATTTCTTTCCAGCGAATGACAAAGCCAGTCTACAAAAATAAAATAAAATTTAAAAAACACACAAGGCACGATGTCATATCAGTGAAAAACGAGCAAGAAAATAAAATAAATTCCCACCAGCCAATTAATCAGTTCGTTTCTTGTTATCAGGACACAAACTAATTGATCCACTAGACTCGAGCTGGATGCACCAAGTCCCCTATAACCCACACTGTGATTTGCATATTCTAATTAGGTTTGCGCACTAAACGTTTTGTCTTTGGTGGCAGTCTGCGCATCTGTTGATAGATTATGAGGCTTTTTTATTCTTTGACGGGTCACAGGATAAAGAATACAATGTCCCATTTCAGGGTATTTAGGACACACCAGGGTGGCAATTAAATATGAGACAAACAGTGGCGCGAATGCCAGCGTACAATGCAACAACAGATTTTTTACCTCCTGGGGTTTTTTTTTTTTTTTCTTGGAGTCTGATATCAAATACAAAAAGCAGTGACACCGTCTGAAAGGTTACACTGTGGTGTTACAGTTTTGATGTCAGGGGAAACCCCCTCGCCAGAGACATATAACAGAATATAGATCTCAGCTCAAATTCAAAACCACTGAATTGTGAAATGAGGTGAAAATACTCTCATTTTGTCTTGTGTCTTCACCAACCTGATCGCCTTTAATCAGCTATTTTTCAATTATTGCTCGAGTTCCGATCGCTCTGAGATAATTTGCGGCACACTTTTGGACATCTGGACACACAATTACGCAGAGGAGTTTATGGAGATGAGTGGACGCGCGCGATGGAAGCGGAGATTCAGTGGGATGAATGACGCATGTGGTGATGAATCTATAAACACATAGGTGGTTCCTGTGGGACTGTTTGTCACCCGTGCGTGGGGCTGTCAGCGACGGTCAAACCCTCAGAAAATTTAGATCGTAATCTGAGATATGATCAGGACATGTGGCGTCACCCCGGTCAAGTCAGTCTCTAGGCTCTGTTGTTTCTGCGCGTCAGGATGCGCTGTAGAAAAATACACAAGTCTAAAGTAAAAATCCCGTCAGTAATACAAAGGAATATAGTTATTATATTAAATATATTATAGCCAAAACCAAAAGAGATTTTCGCTAATTGTAATATAGCTCAAAAATTACTTTGCTTTGTAGTTTCATGTAGTCAGTGTGAAATTATAATGAAATCGTCACTGTAATGGAAAGATAGTACCTAAAAAGAAAAAAAAAATCATTTATCTGATGTGTTCAAAATATAAGTACAAAATAGCCCAGGTGAAAAAATGGTCTTAAATTACTTTCTGTGTCTGTATGAGAAGCTATTAAAGACATTTCATTAGAGGTGAATGAAGAGATCAATGCCAAACAGCAGCTATGCTAATGTGCTAATAAGGACTACAGTGCACACACACACACAAACACACACACACACACAC
>JAUBNQ010000016.1:9887514-9899123 GCA_032353495.1 Ctenopoma kingsleyae | reverse complement strand
ATGGTTTATTGTTTGGTATTTTGTGAGGATATATAGAACAGAATGAATGTGAGTTTTTCTCATGTGTTTAGCTATTTGCACTAATAGTATGTTAGTGAAAAAAAGATTAATACTTAAAAATGTAAATTACAAGCATCATAAACTATTAGATACATTATACAGTATATTTATTAATAGAGTATTGATGCTTGAAATGACTTTAAGATCAAGTTATAAGTAACATGAGTATATGTTGGTGGTGTGTGGCTTATTCAAGCCAGCTATGATAATATGCGCTGGCCATGTTACAAACCAATATCAAACCATTCAGTGTGCGTGCTGTTTCAGTGTCTGGCTATTTTTGAGTGATGATGGATGGGTCTGTCAACAGCTCTGATGTCTTCTGACTCACTCTCTGTCCACTCCACTTGTTCCGTCAAAAACTCTGTGTGTCCAGTAGCGTGATGCTTCTCGCCTCCACAGCCTGTTTTAGAGTTGTAAAATATCACATAGTGAGAAATGTTCACAACCAAACATCAAGCTACAACCTCACTGTATGAAATGTGAGCTCAGGGGGGGGGACTCAGAGTTGGCACTGCAGGAAATACCTTAATTTAAAGAGAAATTATCAATAACAATATGAATACATAATACTGAATCACAGGAAAAAATATTTAGAAAATGTTGTGAAATAAAATGTACCTTCCTGAGCAAAATACTGAAGTCAAGTTGGACTACTGTGCAGTTGAAAAATGGATAATGACTGACTTCACCTGACTATCTAAAATCCAAAACATGAAGCAGTTTGAAGGGCAATCTCTCTGCTCGCTACAATAACATTTCAGGTTGACATTATTACCAGCATGCTGTGATTTGTCTCACATTGCCTGGTTACAGATCTTTATCTTTCTGTTATTTGTTGTGTGCTCACATTTTCCACCTCTGTTATCTCATCCTTATACACCTCCTGACCATTGTTTCCTGCTTGCTATAATATTCCCAAGGAAGTGCTATATTTACACGGATAAATGAATGTCAAATGGTTTTGGGAAGGCTGGATCACCTGGCATTAGTAATCAGATGAGAGAACCTGCTTGTACCAGTGCCAAAGATGGTGTTGATATGTACGTGAATTCAATTCAACAATGACTGGCTCAAACTGGAGATGGCACATTCAGTGATGCCACGGGAAGAAAAACATTGCTGTGCTGATTAATTGTCTTATTTTGAAGTGACTTGTGAAAACTCTGATGGTGGCATGATAAATGGCTGACAGCCTGTTGTTGTGAGTAGGAGATGAAAATGAAGAGTATGAGGGTTTAAAGTCAACGTCATCATGCAGCTGATGCACAAAGTAATTTATTCAATTTCATTATACAGTAATTTATATGTTTCAGCTGAAAGATTAAGTGTGTACAGTGGTTTTATGCATGTTATTTTAATGCATACATTCATAGACCAGCAAAAAGTGTAGTTCACTATGACAAAAGTAAGAATTTCCCTGCAGTCATAAAATGGGAAGCGTTATTCTGTAGTAATATAACATTTCCAAATTTGATTCCCAAAGTAGCAAAGTGATACAGCAGCTATCATAGTTTAAAATAACCTGACTTCAAATTAGCATTTTTACGTGTACTAGAGATATTTTTGACATGGTCTATAGCTGCCTGAGGTTATTTGGAAAGCAGACAAAAGGAAGGAAATTAAACAGAGCATTAGTAAAAATAATGTTTCTCTATAACATCTGCACTGTGGTGGATGATGAGTCAGGATTGTGTCTGGAGGTGTCTGGTTCAGTGGGTATTTCCCAAAGATATGGTGTTGGATAATACTGCAAGAAAAATTTTTAACTTTTAACCTACATTTATCAGATTGATCTTTTGAAGCAGATGAGAAGACATGACTAACAACTCTTATCATTAACCAATATTTGTCTCTGAAACAGTTTAGACAACAATGTAACTGTAGACACATTGTTTTTAGCTTCTCTTCTGACACCCACACAGCAAAGCTCTGCATTAGCTGAAAAACCACAAACGGCAAAAAATCTCCATTCACCATTTGAGCAGCTGTTGGAAAGTGTACCCAAGATTATGTTTTAATGCAAAGACTGGAAATTTAAAATAGTTGAAAAACATCCTGAGACACTGTATGTTGAGATATGTTTCTAAAGGTTAGGTTTTAATACCATACAAACCAGACCCTGATTTAAAAAGAAAAGTATTACTTGTTCAAAACGGTCTTTAAAGACAGTATCAAGGAAAGAAATTAACATGCACTGCATATGCACAGTGATGTGAGTCTCACACACATTATTATTATGGCTTACTGACAATTCCACCTTAAAGGCTTAAAGTGCTAATGGGCCTGCACCATGTGTGTTGATTGACATCTCTGGCTGCGTTCCTGCAGGCACAAAGAAATTGAGTTGAACGCCTACATGTATAAAAGGAAAATCTCTATATTGTCTTAAGCATGGATGTCCAGGACCCTCTTGTTTCATAAAATCTGTCTGCTACTTGATTTAGTTCTGCTTTATTAAACCCAAATACCCCCCTCCCCATTTGTCATCTATGTTCAGAGCGACTGTGACGCACAGTCTCCTGCAACCTCCCCTCAGATGCGAGACATAAATCACAGCAGAACCAAATTAGAATCTAAAAAAAGGAACAGTGAGGGGTATTTTGGTGAGCCTTTAATAACTCGGCTGCTTGTTCCAGGTGGAACAATTGAGATGGCATCGTGTAAAATCCACAATAAACCTGAAAAACCTGAGCCTTATTAAATGTGTACAACTGCACATTTTTGCTCAAGTTAAGTTAAAATGGTGCCAGCTGGTGTAAAGATATTGTAGATTTTAGCACCATGTATATGGCTGCATCAAAACCAATCCATGCATTGTGCTCATCCATAACTTTAAATGTAAAAAAAAACATTTTAAAGAGACAGTCAAGGATTTTTTCCCACAATGCCTATGAAATGTCTCTTAAAATACACATTCAAAGAGTAGTCCACTTGGACGTAGTTACATCTGTCCACACTAGAGGGAAGCAGCAGGAAAAGGCTTTAAGATAAGTTTTCTTAACTTTCCAGAAATCACCTTCTAAATACTTAGACATTATTGTATACCTGTGTGTTTACTTAGTACATCTTATGAATCATGTAACATCTTAATAAAAGAGAGTTAAAAGAAATAGTTGAGATTTATAGCAGCTAAATCTACAGTACGTGTGTGAATGTCCTGCAATTTTTATTGCATTACACAGGCATCACACTTCCTTCCATCTGCAATAATACAATTTTATAGCTGTATGTGAAATTGTCAGAGCAAAGCAATGCTGGTTGTAACTTCCAAGCTTCTAGTATCTAAAAGTAGCACAGTGACATTAATGTTAACAGTTGTAATATATATATAAGATCACATAGAATATCATACACATCAAATAATACTGTTTTATCTGTAAGAAAATCAACTTACTCCAGAAATGGAATAAAAGTAACATACAATGGAAACACTCAAAATTGTACTTCAATATAATCTTTGTGTAAATTAATTTACTTTTCACTGGTTATAAATAAATCCCCACCTGAACTGAAATAATTAAGCATTTTATTTGCAGTTAAATCATCATAATAATCAAACAGGAACTTTTTATTTTTAGCAAATTAAACTTAACATGTATAGTTTTAATTTTCAGAACTTACAAACACGAGTTGGTCTGACATGAAGTCTTTTGACCAACAATGATGATTGAATTAACTAATTTTTAGACTTCACTCAAACTAGGTAAAGTAAATTTTCAAACAAAATTACCAGACTTCCCAGAATGCATTAATGAGAGATAAAGTTCTGTGTGGATTCTTTTAGTTGTATTTATAAAATATTCATGGTGAAATAAAACATGCTGTGTGTCTCACAATACATTACATACATTTAACAATACATGTTAAACTAAGTGATGAAGGTTAGTGCTGAATACAGTCCATCCTCATACATCAGTGGGAGGAACTTGTTATATTGTTATATTAACAGGGTGTTTAATATCTGCTGATGCTGCAGATTAACATTATTATTAGCATTAATATTAATACTACTATGTAACTAAATGTTCAATATAAGACAAGAATTGTGTTAGAAGAACAACAGATTTTAAGGCGGGTCTTTTACTCGCTTTAATTTCTGTTTTGCAGTGTGGCAATGGTTACATCTTTTCACTCCGACCTTCTGTCAAATAATAAAACACCTGCTGTTAAGAGGAGAGTGTTTACAGTCAGACTTTTATTTACCGACTCGTTTATGTCTGTAGGCGTGTGATTCCCCGTGTCTCTCCCTCAGCTGAAACTTTCCTCTCCGCTCTGTGTGTGTTGTTTTTTGGTTGCTATGGGTGGAGCGCGCACACACACACACACACGAACACCTCGGCGTCTTCGCTTCAGCCCTCCTCTCTGACATTATTTTCATCCATGCTTACGTCTGGGGCAGCAGTTCCGCATTCCTCTGCGCTCTCAGACGTGATCAGTACTTAAACGGGCTGATGCAACGACTTCAGCTAGTCCCCAAGACCTACAACCGAGTCCCGAAGCACGCAGCGTCTCATTATTACTGCGGATTTTTGGACGCACAACAGGTAAGTCTGTTCCTGAGCTGTGGTGTTTTTATGCTAGTAGTTAGCTTAATGTTGGTTTTAGCTTTACATTCGTGCACATTTCTTGCACTTTTCTCACCACGTTGTAAAGACCGAATACACTGTTTTTATGCGGCTTTTGTGTCTATTAATATAAGTCAATGTATTTTAATTTAAGTGATGTATAAAAGTAAAGATTATTAGTTAGAAAGTTTTCCGTGCTCGTCAGTTTATTGCTGCCTCAGCCGTTAAGTAACGTTCCGTTGTTGTTACAACTGTTGTAGCAACTGTCGGCTTACAGCTCGTTATTTACGGACCCGTTAGCTAAATTACACACACGCTTGTGTCGGACTGGAGGTATTTCCATCTCGGGATTCTTCATTTTAGTATTGCTAAACATGAGAAGTGTCGGTTAGCCGTGTTGAAGACAGTTATGTAACGCTATACACACACCGCACGTTGTGGGTTTCTGAGTAACTGTTGGCTAAGCTAACGTTAGTCTGCTGCACCAAACTACAACGAGTCTGCAAGCTATTATAATTTAACATTAAAGAAACTGGAATTAAACTGTGCTACAGCTGTGCAGCGATTCTATTTATCTAGACAGTGATGGGACATTATTATCGGCTAATTCAGTTAATCTGCCTCAATTCAAATCTGTACTTATTTTGCATGCAGCTGCAAGAGAGATAGGAAAACCAGATTTAGCAAATGGTAGACAAATTGGAATTCCTGTTAATGTGCATTAAGAAATAATAACCATTTTAACTTACATGTATTATGAATCAGTGTACCTATCTATTTATTACTCAGTTCATCTGGTGAGCATATAGGTGTTAAACTACAAACACTCCCTACAGTTGTTCAGCTGCAAAAATATTCAAACAACAAAGAAAAGCAGAAACTCTTAACATCTGAGAAACAGGAACCATAGAGTTCCAGGTTCTTCTTTTTGATAATTCACTTAAACAATAGATTTTCAAAATTGATTTCTGGTGATAAATAATTTCAAGTCTCATAAGCATGCTTTGACTTAATAATAAAATAAAATATTTTTATTACAAACCTTTCTACAGCGTCCAGACACAGTTGCATCATTGACAGAAGACGACTGACAAGTTTTCTCTGAGTAAGTATTGTGCATTTCCAACAGATTTAGATTGAGATGTTCTCTCCTGTATCACATTCTGCTGCACTAAAACAGCTGCTCTTGGCATAGCCACTTCACTTTGAAACATAAATGATGGAAATGAAGTGTGAAATTTTATTTGAAGAACATGTGAGTACAGCCAAGAATGTGCACTCAGATTGGTTTATATTTGTCATCTTTGTTTTGGCCCATCGTAGTGCACCAGCACAGTACATTCAACTGCATTTTTCTGGATAATGGGTGAGGGGAAACTTTTCATATGTGTGGTTCACATCTGAGTTTGCATACATACAGACAGATTCCAGGATTACACTCGTTCTTGATCACTACAGCAAGTTGGTTTTCCCTGTGCTGTTGTGAGGAACCAGTTAGTATCAACCTCTTTTCCACTTGAGCGTCTTTTAAAAGATTTACACTTGACTGTGTAACAGTAAACTCTACATAGGCCAGAGGTAGCTCCAGTTATCTGCCCTTGCTGGCCTGAAGGTTAAAGGCCAGTCATGGAATTGGAAATATGATTGGTAGGCTTGGATCATGTGCATGTGTGTGGGTTTGTGACTTGCAAGTTCATAGGGTCAGTGTTTTCCTATATATTGAGTGCATGCTTTCCAGCTGGTACAGTGCTTGCTTGTACAGCTTCATGTCACACAGGGGAAACTATTTGTGTCTTCTTTATATATGTGTGTTCTCTTTGTGTCTTGATTTGTGTTTTGCGTGTGTCTAAGTAAACAAGCGTGTGCTGCAGAGGGTTTAAATGCCCCAGCGCCTGCCCAGGCACATCCGTAGGATGGTTACTGCATAAATGGAACATTGCAGTGGATTAATGGGGAAGGGTTGGCCAGCCGACAAGCAGCGCAGGGCCGACAGGGCTGAGAGGCTGGACGTGGGCGCACAGGGTTTATTTTAAGTAGAAATGCCTTCCAGTGCATCTCTGGAGAGCTGGAATTGCCAAGCAGCACCCCAGTACACTGAGTAGACAGCAGACGCATTGCAGGCAAGTGAGCCAACTATGCAACAACTAGGCTCAATGAGAGTAATACTAATGGTGGGGGAGCAGTTAGGAGTATCACATTATGAGTATCACATTGTAGTCCCCACAAGGCTTTCCACATGGTTTGTAAAAACAGTGTGTCAAGACTGACTAGACAGATGTTGTGGAAGCAAACACGCAAATGTCCAAAGGTGTAACTGAGATAGGTATGAAAGCCTGCATTTTTATAAAAAAGAGCACAGTAAAAGCACTTTACATTATGACTTCCAGATTCACTGTAATTCTTTCTGACATAAAGCCAGTTTTCTCTTTTGCATAAAAAACAGTCTTAAGTGTCAGCAAATGTTGACCTAAACTGTGGTCTTCAGCTCACAGCCATGTAGAGCAAGAAAAGAACTGATCAATTTGTTTAATCAGAGAAAGCGTCTGCTTGACGTGGGGCAGATGAGGAAATACCAGAGGACAAAGTATGAAACAGCATTTCAGTGACAACCACATGTTACATAACAATGGTGATTGCTTCAACAGGAGGCATTAAATCTAATTTTCTGGACTTGGTTTGCTAATATCTCTTTGTCAGAGATTGTAGCAACTTGGTGTGGTTTAGTCATAGACATGTGAACTCCATACATTTCAACTGGCTTTTGTCTGCATTTTGTATTTTGATTCATGTAATCCATGTCTGAGCCAAGCCAAAGCCCCGTGCAATACAAAGTCTAATCCTGACTTGCAACGTGGAGAAAAATAGTAACATTATAATAATTCAAGTGGGACCACCCGGATACAGAATATAGATGTGTGACTGTTTGAATGGCATGAAACAGGCCAAGCAGGAATCCAGCCAATGGTAACAGACTAATGTTTGAATGAAAGCAGCCACAGTCCTCATGCTTTGTGCATATCTGCAGGTGTTTTGTGTTTGGATTTGCCTGAAAAATGTTTCATTCTCTGGCTACAATAAAATGCATTAGTTAAACTTCCTGCTTTCTTGTGTAATTTCATTATGAACAAAAGATAACCTCTGCGTGCACTGTACTTCAGCTCACTCACAGATGAGACATTCAAACTGTACTTGTGAGGTAATAGTAAGCTAGGCCATTACTGCTGCAGCTGACGGCTCATCATTATTGACAGTATTGCAGGGTTAAACATTCATAATTGCGTTGAATTGCTTTGGGAAGGCTTAGTCATCTTCACAAGAGGAATTTTTAAATGTTTTTTTTTTTTTTTTACCTATGCCAGCTGTTTAGCCCATAAGAACTGACAAAAGAGAAATGAAAGTTGAAATGAAAAGAGATCCTTTTTTTTTCTGTTGTGATAATCACTTCCACTCCCACACATGATCACCCTTGAGTTTAATGGCCAGAGATGATTGCAACATGATCAGAAGAACAGCCATTAATACACTCTGCTCTGTTTCTGTGCCTGGATCTTGTCTTCCCCCACCAATGAAAATATAATGAGGGGTTGCAGGCATGTAGATACTGTATATTTGGATTGTCCTGTCCTCGAGGAAAGTCTGTGCCAAATTCCCTAGTTTCCTCAGAGGATTGCGAAAGGCTGTAACTCAACACACAGCCTGACTGAGTGCAGACGATAATGATGATCACTGAGACCTTGGCCAGAGATTGAGAGTGTGCCTTGGCCTGAGCCTCTGCATTCATTGTTCATTTCCAGGACTTGTGTGGAGTTAGCGCTTTTGCAAGAATTTTGCAAGATGCTGGGTGTGTGGGCCATACAGTACGTTATTAGTTCAAAATTAGAATTTAATAAAGCACACAGGCACAAAATGGTCAGATTGTTCCTTGGCAATAGGGCATGTATTTCCCATAATGATCCTGTGATTTAAAATTAAGTTGTCCAGCAGTGCAAAATTTAACTTTAGGTCTACAGCAAAGCAAAATTAGCCACCCAATACTTCTGACTCCTGCTTTCGGTCACCAAAATTATGGCTCTGGAATTTAACTGTTAGTGGGCAGCTTTTTAAAAAAGCAACACTATATAAACATAATGAGTAGGCTTTGAAACCCCTCTGTCACCCTGTGCTTCTCTTTCACCATCTCTATAGGGGATGAGAAGGATAACAGGGCCTCCAGTCGTGCTGCTGGTGTTTGGTAAGAGGCTGAATTCCTCAGCGCTGCTAATTGCTCTCAGGAATGACTCAGGAAATAGACATATTTGGTCACGCTGAGGACAGAGATTATAAATATATATATATACATATATGTGTGTGTATGTAAATATAGAATATGTAGAATGTATTTACATATATATAAAGTATATTCTCCAGCTATCCCTGGTTCACTTGCAGTTACATTAGTTTTGGCCTGGAGCCAGAGCCTGTGTTGAGTACGGTCCTATATTTCATAACTAATACATGACATTTCCGCTCCCCGCCCTTGGCTTCAGCTCGTCTGCTCTCAGCGGTGCCCGCTGTGCTGCTGGGCTGTGTAGGTGTCTTTGTCTGGAGCTAGTGTGGGCCTAAAAACTGTGGCACTGGCTTTTCTGCTTGACTTGAAAAGCACAGTAACCGTGTTGCATCATCAAACACTGACCACTAATCCTCGGCTGCAGGCTGCTGCTGATAGAGGAAAAAAAAGAGAGAGAGAAAAATACCCATCTTTTGAAAATTCACTTTGACTCATGCTTCTGTGTATAATTACATTGTGCGGAACATGCATCAGAAAACTTTCCCTGTGTTGTACAGATGAGACTTTTTTAGGGTTTCATGTCTCAGTGCTTGACAGGGTGTTGAATTTGCAAGGGGGATTTTCAGACACTTGTGTGGCAGGGTAACAAATTAAACATAAAATAAACTTTCTACTCAACTTAAAAGTCACATTAAATGCAAACGCGAAGCATGTCAAGAGGCAGTTATGTGTAGAATACAACAATACTCTAAATTGTTTGGAATGACATGTAACTCACTTTTGTGTCATAATTGATAGACATCTCACTTTATAATCCACTTCAGAAATCTCACCTATAATTTCACCTTTATTTTGGAGGCCTCTGGCAAAACTGCCTCTGTGGGTTTTTGTGATTTCAATCTGATGTCATGCAGACAAAATATGAGGTTTATGTAAGTTTATATACTAAAGGTGTGTGTGTGTGGCAAGGTCTTGTTTCAGTTGCATGTTTCAACAAGCCATAGCAAGGAATGGGGGCTTTCCTTGCAATATGTCTGATCATAGTGCTGTGTTCAGTTACAGTGTATTGTCTGTGAGCCAGAGTAATAGACATAAAATAAGATTATACATGATTTTACTTTTTTTTTTCCAGTTTCACTTTCCATTGACAAATTATGTTTGTCCAGCATGGAGCCTAATCTGAGCCTGTAAACTGGTGCGAGTGTCTGGCCAGCTTGGATATTGGATTCCATTTTGGCTCTGAAAGCTACTAGCTCAGTCATTCCTAATGGGCGATTCAGTTCCTGTGGCTGCTTTCTGGGTCTGGGGGTTAGTTTGGATTGCATCTTTGGAATTCCAGCACATTTATTGGTCGGAAAAGAGCAATATAAGAAAAAAACACAATATACTCTTTAGTCACACATTGAGGTCGGCTCATGTTTGATCTGAGTAGATGTGGAAAAACATCTCTTCAGATGTGATGTGGGACCCTCATGTCAAATCTCAAATTGACATTTTAGTCTACGCTGTTGATTAATCTCAGATGTGTTGACAGGTGTTATAATAAATGCACTGGTTCAGTCACTTCAGTCCAATGATTTATACTAATATTGAGTATTTATTAATAGTTCTTGCTCTTATTTACTCCTGGATTATTTGCCATATGGCATACCTCTTTGTTATACAGCCCCAGGAATTTTGTCTGAAAGATTTTTATTTATTTTTACTGGGGCTGTCTTGTTCTTTTCCTCTCCAGCAAAAACAACAGGCTGCTGTCAAGTGCATTGTAAATGAAAGTATACATACAGTGGGAGAGAGGGAGGAAGTGAGAAAGGAAGGGAGAGAGGGTGGAAGGAGGAGAGAAAAGGGAGAGAGCAGAATTTAAATAATAAAAATGCCTCATTGGACACTGGCTGCACACATCAACATGTCCTTGGAGTGAACAAATCCAGCAGACTGAAGGTGGTAGAGCACAGGTCTAGTTTGGTATTTGTACATTTACTGTCTGTCAGTTCATTTTCAGATTGTTCCTTTTGAATGTTATTTAATATCTAAACCTAGAATTAATACATAATTACTTATAGGAACATTACATGCCACATGTAGTTTTCTCTGAGAAGAAGTGATTGTGGTTGTATAACTGCTTTAGACCAGCTGCTTTTCTGTTTTGCACCATACTTGTTAGTCGTACTTGTTAGAGCTACTGATTGTTAAAATGATGATTTATTAATGTAGATGATAGAGTGAAAAAATTCTGTTGATCCACATGAGACAAATACAGCAGAGAATACTACTGCTGCTCATAAGTGATTTCTTCTTGTTAAAAGTGAACTGATCTGGACTCCACAACAGAATACGCTAGTCCAACTGTAAAACTTTGAGACCAGCCCATATGCAGGGTGGAGTACATTAGAATAGAGTTACATAACCCCACTTTTTTTTATTACCTCCTCTTTGGCTTTTGTACTAGAGCTTTTAGTCCTGCAAAAAAGCAGCAAAGAAAGTAAAACCTGGTATAACTTATATTTCAGTTGGCCTGTCAGCTAGTCACCCACCAGAAAAGTCAGCTGTTTTTCACAGCAGCTCACAATACACGTCTTTGTTGGTTCCTTATGAGAGGGTCTTTGTTCGGCTTGTGCCCAACCTGCAGAGGTTCAACATCAGGAGGCAAATGTGAATTAAGCTGTTAACGTGGAAGTCGCACTGATATCATCAATCTTTTTAAAACTCCTTAT
>JAUBNQ010000016.1:9871576-9883759 GCA_032353495.1 Ctenopoma kingsleyae | reverse complement strand
ATTTTTTATCTAATATACTTAAGATTTTACTACTTTCACTAATGCTGCCTGAAGACGTTCCCCAGTTGTTATGAGATTATATTTTCTACTTTACTTTTTTTTTATGCCTTTATGTTAAGAATACTTTGCTCTGTTTTTGTTAGGTTGTGTGAGACGCACACTTGTCAGATTCTTGCTTGAAGAGGAATAACAATACTCCCATTCACTACACTGACATTTGATTTTGCACAGCAAGACTAGGAAGAAATATTGGTCATGTCCTTAACAAATAATTTTTTAAAAATGTATTATTAGTAGATTTATGTGAACATTATAATTTTAGTTTAGTTTTTTTAAAAATCTGATTTGCTTGTACTTTTATGATTTTGATATTTGATGTATGGCCCATCTTAAACCTTGCTGGCATGAGCCAAAAACAAAACAAAATAAAGTAAATAGATTAGCCCATGGTAATTGAGCACTTGATGAGCACAAACACGTCCGAGACTGCTACCATAATGTCCTTCACCTCACAACTACAGGTGGGGCACAGAATAAAAAATACCATTCTATAGCAGTGCTATAACAAATGTTTATACACTAAATCTGAAATCTATCACTGAGTAACCCAAGAAGTAAAAATTTTGTGAATCTGTTGTTGTACTGAAATGCACCTAGTATATTGTGTAGTTGTGTTGCGGTCAACACTTCCATCTACTGGATTCTTTTGTGAACTGCATGCGACATCACACATTAAACCCAATACTGGTTGACATAGCGAGCCACTAAAAAGCCTAACTTACAAACTTAATGGTTACTTTTCTTGGTATATAGGCCTGCTTAATTAAGTTTTCTCAGTATTTGTCTAACCTTATCAAAATTATCAATAGTTGTACATAATGATTGTCATAACGACATGTATCACATCAGTGATAAACTATAAATTATAACCACAAAGAGATGACAGTAGTAGTCCGCATTTAAAGACATGACTAACACAGCGAAAGATAACGTGTTTGGGGTATGCGCCTGCGCAGTGAGGTGGGGTAGGAAGTGTTTTCACAACACCGGATTTTCTGGGACCAGTTGAGTTTCCATAGCAACGGTCATCTTTTTTTAAAACTTCACGAAGTGACAGAGATCGCACAGGTACAATAAAGTACATTTTGACTTTATTGTTAGACAGAAAAAAACACCGTCTGGAAATACGAACACAAATTCTTACAACAAAGTAACTAACCTTTTAGCTAGGTATAAATTGAGCTAACTGTGAAGAGAAGATGCTTCATGCTGCAACTATTTCAAGCTCATGCTACCAACGACAACATTAACAGCTAACAGCTCACCTCTCTCCTTTTAAAGGGTTTGTCCAGGTGTACAGGAGGTCCAGGTGAAGTCGCAGGATCTTCCTTCTGTGATGGAGGGCGGTGCAGTTCAGCAGCCATGTGATCCGTCAGTCTCCAGCCAGGAGAAGGTGGAGAACCAGGAGGAGCCCACCCAAGGTCAAGAGCAGGGCAGTGGTGAAGAATGGGACAGCGATCTGGAAACAGAAGGTAGGTCAAAATAACCATGTCTAAATGATGGGTGCATGGTCTCATGCGCCCCCCACTTCTTCTCTCATCATCTTTATTTAATTTAGGTCTTAATATTTTTTGTTGGCAGTTAACTAACATATTAAACGTTTTTTGTACATACAATAGGTTATAAAATATAAATAGGTTATTTTTGATTTTCAATAAATGTTCTGCTGTTTATCCAGGTCCAGGTCATATTTAATGATATTATTGTGCAGAAACCTTGCCTCTCTTGCAGAGTTCCTCCCTTTTTTTCCTGTTTTGTCCCTCTTCTTCCTTTCAGATACCACTAATAACAAACCGAGTTTGTACCATCAGGCTTGCCAGCGGACAGGGATCGTTCCCGTTTCGTCCTTCCTCTGTCACATGGGTGAAGCTAATCTCAACTTGAACCACTATGGTGTGGGACCTCTGGGGGCAAAGGCTCTGGCCATAGTTCTGCAAGTAGGGGCTTTTGTGCTGCCATTCACTTTAATGAAAAAATGTGTTCAATATTCATAATATTTATAAATTAAGATTATGGGTAGAGTTGAGCTAAGGATAGGTTGTTATAATTTTTGGGGGAGTGGACCAGAGTTTATGACAATAGAAAAATAGATGTTTACTCCTTAGATGTTGTCATTTATTTAATAATTTCTTTTCTGGTTAGAGTGACAAAAACATCACCAACCTCGAGCTGGAGGACAGTGCACTTCAGCCACAGGGAGCACACTATCTGATGGAGATGCTTCAAATAAACATCACTATACAGAGTCTGGTAACTATTTTAAAACTATATTCTTGTTTAAATAATTATGTTGCACTAATTTATTTATTTTTTTGAAAGTGATTGAATTTTGGTTACTTCAGAATCTGTCCAGAAACCATTTGCACCTTGAAGGGGCACACATCATCTCCAAAATGCTGTCAGACAATTATTACATCAAATCCATCAAACTCTCAGGTGCTCAACTAAGGTGTTTGCTTCTCAACATCAGCAGCAGTGTGATATAGCAGAAAATGAAAGTTAGCTTGTGTCGAATTAGTAATTCAATTAATTTTCTTATTCCTGTAGGAAATCATTTTGATGAATCTGCTGCTAAATATTTTGCCAGTGCTTTAAAGGTTAGTTTAATGTTGAATCTATGTGATGAATGTATTTGGACACCTAGACATTTCTCCTTTTTATATAAGGAATCAAACTGTCATATACAGTATAAATGTTTTTCCTAAGCTGTATTTCACCATTTTATTTCTTATCTAACAGGGTGACTATGTGGTCAGAGAGCTGGACCTTAGTCACAACAAAATCTGTGATAAAGGAGGAGAACACCTTGGTTATATGTTAGGTAAAATACTTGATTTTCTGGCTTCACCTGGACAATATCACATATGACCAATATTTTCCTTTTAACTAGCCCACGTAATGGTTCCCACTGATCAAATGTCCTTTCCTTGTGCTTCTTGGCACAAATAATACTCTTCCAAGCTACTGAAGAAATTTGAAATGTAGTGAGGGGCTGGTAATTGAAAACCATTCCAGGTGATGGCCTCATGAGGAAACATGCTTTGAGGAATCTAAATTATGTGACATATATATTTTACATATGCACATATACATATGCATTTTTTAAGGTTTCACTGTATTAGGAACATGGATTAGGAGCATGGGATTAGAACATGGAAAATGTATTTTCATTCACTATGTAACTGTGTCTATAAAGGACTAAAAAAGGACAAGTAAAAAAATCAACTTGAAGGACTATGTAAATATATTCTGTATGTATGATTTGTTAGATTAAAAAAATAAATGTAATTTTAGTTTGAGTTTAAAAACTGTATAATTGATTTGTGTATGTATTGTGACCTTTCACATTTTTTCCACTTTCATAAAGCCACAAATATAGGAATTGAAGTCCTAAATCTGAGCTGGAATCACATTCGTATGTGTGGTGCGTTGGCTTTAAGTGCTGGGTTGAAGGTGACATACAGTAATACACATAAAAACAACGTTTCCTATCGTGGTCTTTTGTCACTCATTTTATCTTTTTATCTCAGGTAAACTCCACTCTGAAAGAGCTCCAGCTGTCATGGAATGGCTTTGGCCACACTGAAGCAGAGTCACTGGGTCAAGCACTGAAACAAAATAGCACACTGGTGTTGCTGGACCTCAGCAGTAACCGTATCGATGATCAGTCTGTGACACTGCTCTGCCAGGGTCTGGCCATCAATGACACCCTCAGGATCCTCAAGGTGAGCAGACAAACGGGTTGTTCCAGGAGCACAGGTCTTTACACTTTACACATGTGGGTTCACAATTCATGTTGAAGTGATTTTTTCTGTGTGTATGTCGTTCAGCTCTCCCACAACCTGATAACAAATACTGGAGCTCTGATGCTGCTCAGAACTGTTACAAACAACACAAAATCAGCATTGGAGGAGATGGATATTTCTGTAATTTCAGCAAACTCATTTCACCTCAGCATATGAATAGTATTTATAAAATAATGTGAATCTTGTCTGTATGTCAGGATTACATTTGTCTGCAGTACTACTGTATTGTCATGTGTGTGTGTGTGTGTGTGAGCAGACGGTGTTTGTGTGTGAGACCTTTGTGGAGTTGCTTGAAGAAGCCCGTCATAGGAGTCCTGTTCTGTCAGTCCAGTACAGTGTCATGACATCTGTTATCAGGAACATATCTGCTCTCCACATCTTTCAGGTCAGCAGTGAGGGAGACAAATTTGGTGATGGACATGGTATCCAAACATTAAATATTAAAGCTCACAATCTTACACAAATACGTGATCATAAAACTGTGCCACTTTCATTTTACGTTACTGAAACTTTAGCAATATTTTTAAGTAACAGAACTGAAATCTTTTCAATAAATACAGTACACACACACACACATATATATATATATGTATTTTTTTTTAGAAATTCCTCAAAGAGCGAAATGAGAGCATCTTGGATTTCTTCCAGGCTTTGGATAAAGAAAGAACCATGAACGTCTCAACCTCGGCCTTCAGGAAAGCTGTACAGGTCAGGCTAACTTTCCACACTGAACTGACAACCTCATGTTACATTAGAACACATCATTAATGCATACAACAAATCAAATTACAAAAAATACTTAAGTGAGCTTCAGTTTTCGGACATTCATGTGTGTATTGATGGGGACTGGAGAAAAAGCTGTCATGTTCACAGGCAGCAAACATACCTCTGGATCAGCGACAGCTGGATTGGTTGGTTAGGACGTTTGACAAGACGTGCACTGCCAAGATAAACTACAGGTTAGTCTGTGAACTGGTGTATACGCAGGGTAATTATATAGTTTCTGTAGGCATAATTACATCTGTGAAGATTCTCAGTCATCCAGGTGAAGTTGTCTGAAAGTTGAGTGGACTTCTTTCTTGTAAGGGAGACCTTACAAGAAAGAAGTCCAGCTGCCATGACTCAACTGTCAGATATAGGCATAATTACATTCTGTCAGGATAACAGAAAGGACATCAGGTCAGTTGGGACTTTTTATTTGCATGTTAAGAAAATCAAAGGTTTGTGGTGAACCAAAATTATTCATTTTAAAAAGCCAAGTCACACTGAAAAGAAGACATGCCTAGCCTGCTGTGTCCAACCATGCAGATTGTTTCAGATTTATTTGCAGAGGTGATTAAGTGAGAATGTTTTTTGTAGGGTGGAAGTTTTTTCTAGATCTTTAAAAATAGTAGTTAAATAATTTCATCATCACATCCATGCTTCTTCTAGAACGTACAACAGCTTGTGGTCTGTGCTTAGCTGTTACATTGATATGTTGTTGAATTTTCATTTTTGGGTGATCCTTTCTCTTCACCACCCTTGAGATTTTGTGATCATACTGCCACTTTAATCACCTATTGATTTTTACTGAAAATAGCCTTTTAACATTGCTTTTAACATCAAACATGATTTTTATGTGCCATTGTCTCAATAAGCCATCTCTCTTTGTTGCAGTCAGTTTTCTCAGCCGTCATAGACATAGAGATGAACTATACAGCACCACCAAGAGGAGGATATAGGATAACACATAAGACTTCCTAAATAAAACTGAACATTCATTATTTTGATATTGTCCTTTTATACTGGTAATATTACTTTAAAAAACCATCATCCATTCTAGCATATCAATCTAACAATTGCATAATTTCCAAAATACAGTATAACTTGTGAGGAGGAAAAACTAACAGAACACTGACAGGTGTAGCTGAATGGCACCTTCCTGTGACGTCAGTGACCCCCCGACCCCTCTTTTCTCTTTCCTACTGTAGTTCTTAGCTCAACCCAATTCTGTCCAGTGTGAATACTTGAACCTTTGACCCCAACCAGCTGCACCCAGCTCAGTGCTGCCAGCTGTGTCTGTTGCTGGGCCACACGGTCCTCTACCTCATTCTGTCCATCCAAAAATAATCTTCTGGTATGACAACAGAACAAGAGGAGGAAGAAAAAGACAGCTGGCGTCCATATCAAAGGACTGAGAGGAGAGAACGAATAGGGCCAGATGCAAGCTAGTTGTTTTGCCACATTGGTTAGCTTTGTTAGTACAAACTGGTCTGTAAAGGTAAGAGAAGACTTATGAATATGTATGGATAGCATTACTTATGCAGGCCCTGCAAAGCAGGATTATTGAGGGTGTGCTCATGAATTGTCTCAAGGTGAGATATCCAACAATGCAATCTGTTTTTGTCAGGTGGCTCAGGTGGTAACAGAAGAGACAAAGACATGACGCACAGTCTCACCTGCATATATTCTTTGTATCATGTAAATAGCTTAACATGATAATATTAAAGGTCCTCAGTTGACCCTTTAAAATATACATAGTTCAGTTACATCCATTTAGTTCCACCTGAGCCTGAGAGGAGATACTGCTGGCACTTGTTTATAGCAAATTAAAGTTCTTTAATGATATGACACTAAGACAATTTACTCGTGGCTTTCATCGTTGTCACCTCTTTGCATATCCTCAAGGTAGTTGGTTGTTCTCTTCAACATGGCGTTTGATTCCCATTACAGCACTAAGCATCATCAATGTCAGTGCTGCAAGGAAGTTGCAGTAGCTATTGTTCTTTATCTTCCTTTCAGGACCATCTTAACATAATGACGTTTGTTAACGTCATCATTTACAAAATTGTCACTGTCCATGTCCTCATTGTCGGATGGCAGACTTTCATTCAAGACGGACAACTGGGTCCCAGGTCCCTGTAATCAGTCTCCCTTTTCATCAATCCTCAGGTGAACAATAAAAGCTCTACAACATGAATTCAGACCGTTGCCCCTGTTACAACTCATGAAGGTAAACTAGAAATGTTTTGTTTTTTTTGGTTTTCTTAGGATAGCTTTTGTAATAGTGAATTGTAACTGAGATTAGGAGTCTATAAAGTGAACTGTAACTGTACACAGAAATACAATTACTTTAATACTGTAGATTATTTAAAAAATGATACTAGGTCTAGAGCTGCAGACTTACCTTATGTGAATGTCACTGGTCTCGGAGTAAAAATACTAGCCTCTGTGGAAATACAAGCAATGGTCCATTTGATGCTGGAAACATGTAACTTACGTGATAATTTGTCAATAACTGCATTCACAGGGGATGTGTACCCAGAAATCGATGGTATGTTACTTAAAATTAGTTTGTAAATGCCTACTAGAGCTGTGCATAATGTGAAGATCTTTCACTGGAGCATTTAAATGCATTTAAAACATAAAACTAAATGTTTTAGTTCAAGTATAAATTCAGCTGTTTAGAAGAAAGTTTTAGAAGAAAAATATACAATGACAGGTTTGGCTGTTATCACCTTAAATCCAAAACACAATTTCTAAAACTGGACTGCACAATTCTTCATATAATAATATTGATGTAATTATCTTATTTAAAAGACAGAAAATAATAACAGAATAATTTAGGTAAATTGTCCCTCTGATGTGGCTTAATGAAAACAAACAGCTAGCTGCCAATTTCTAATGGGCCATCTTTCATGTGAATGGACACAAAGACTTAAAACCCACATCTTATTGAGCAGTCCAATTGGAAATTCACAGATTTGGCCAAATTTTGAAGACGAAACAAAAACCTGCCAACAAACCCTTCAGATATCTATGCACCCACTGGCACACATTTCCAATTAACATGATCTCGAAAGCGCTAATGGAATCTTGAGCGGTAATGAAAGTAAATAATTAAATTAAAGGAACCCTTGTATCATTGTTTGCTGTATTCGGGCCCATTAGGACCTCCAGTATTCTCATGGTAATCTAATGTTTGGGTTTTTTGTGTTCGCATAATGAATTCTGTGTTTTTCCTCCAAACAGTGTTGTTCAGACATTTGTGTAGGTGCTGGCAGGGAAACAAAGACGTACATTAGGACCCATTGTCCCCTGTGATTATTAAAGTAAACAGAAATACTGAAGGGGTATCATACACAGCTGCACACACTTCAGCCTGTGTTTGTTAAGTGGGGGAAAGGGCCAAGCAACCCTTAAGACTTTGTCAGAGATGATCCCATTATTTGGAGCTTCTCAGGAGCTGAGCGATAGGCTGACTAATGAGGCTTTGAAGATCAGTCTTTGGCACAGAATTCATCTGCAGCAGAGAATTCAGGACCAAAACGGATTTGGCACAAGATAAAATGCTTCCGTCAAGATTGTCCACGAAGATGTTCCCTGTCTCAGCCTTGTGTTTTTACTCAAAACTAATGTTTCTGTTTCTCTGGTGCAGTGGATGCTTGGTATTGTATAACCATCATATGGTAACTAGCTGTTATGTTCACAAGTGACTAATGTGTGATCAGAAAATTAAAAAATCTGTACAACTTAAGGAAACTGGTAAAGATCCCATCACAAGATCCCAAAGGCTGATATGACGTCTTCAGATGGCTTTGGTTTTGTATACAAGGTTGGTACAATAAGTGCGCAAGATGAATTTCAGTACTCAACCCCCTCTTGAGATGTTTAATGCTTAAAACTGTTTCTTTAAATAGATACAAGTATTTATATATATTTGGTAGCACAATGAAAATAGTGGAGCTGAAAAAAATGTGCATTTTGAACATTTCTATCAACATACTGCCCAAAAAGTAACAAAATACTTTACAAAGTGGCTTCAAGAAATATTCAGACCCCATCACCTTTAGCATCTATTATTGTGCTGTAAGATTTAGTAAATAAAAATTCCAAATTTTCCCATCAATCTACTCCCATCTACAAACAATAAAGTTGGCAAAGAGTGAAGTGGTCCGAATGCTTTTAACTGAAAAGAAAACAAATAGTGTCTGGTATGTGTTTTGTAAAGTTCATATAAACATGAAGCAGGAATACTGAATCACCTCCAAACACATGTGCACCTGACAATCCACATGGATTTAAAGGTATAGCATTGATATACATGTGTTCCATTCAAAAACCCTTTTCCTGGTTGGTGACTGACAGAAAACCAAGATAATTTTCAGTCCTGTGTTAACATTAAAACATCTTGAACTAATTTGAGTGAGCTTCGCTTGGCCCTGCTGTGGAAAAAGTGGCTCAGGAGCACCAACTAACAAGCAGGGGTGAAAGTCATGCAGCCAACTGTTCCATGGAAAAGTCATTTTGTTTCACGATTACACAACTGCGACAAGGATGTGTCGCAGGGAGTGTTTATCTGCTGCTTCGTATGTCGTTCTAAAGAGCACAAGGGTTAATAACATACCTGTAGTTAGATACCTCACATTTTAAGCCAGTGTATGCCAGTTTTTGTTCTGAGGTGTGTAATGTAAATGTGACTCAAACGTAGCAAAAGAATTAGTCATAGAAGTAAGTTAACTTTTTCTTTTAGCCCACACAGTGGATCATTCAACTTGTTTCCTGCTGATAAAGTGTACTTAAAGTGGCCATATCCTTTTCGTGGTCAGACGTTACACATATACTTTTGTAGATTTGGGTCCCTATGATACACACAGCCAGAGGCCCAAAGTGTGCGGTTAATGTGTGTCTACATGCTGGCCGCTAGTGAAACTCCCAAGTTACCCCTTGACGTCAAACTTTGAGCGAAATCCATAACTGGACATCTGTTTTGGGCTCTCAGGTGAGCTGCGACTTGGGTTATGCTGGCCATGGCTTCACGGACAACTGGTGTCACAACCTGCCCCAGTATGCAAGAGGTTTTTATTAAGCTAGGTTTTTGTTGAAGGATGGCACTTTTCCAACTTTATCTGGTTGGGTGGAGAAATCTGGAGTGGGGCTGCAAATTATGTACCTGACATATTTGTATCATGCATTAGTTTATTACATGTCTCATGAATTACATTATAAAGCCGACATTTGGTCTGTGCGTTACTCTATGAAGCAGCACTAACTATACTGCTATAACTCATTTTTGTGAACAAGAGCTTTGTGTGTGTAAGACATAACACAAAGTAATCTCTGTTTCATATCATAATAAATTGGGCAGCAACTGTGTTTTTATTGATTTGTTCTGTGTCGCATAGTAACAGTTTAACAGCATTTTATTTTAGGGCAGTAGGTTTGACAAAAAAAGTTTGATTAGCCTGTATTTTCACATAAATTTCTCTCTAGTTTGTAACGTTTTCCGAATAGTGTGGAACATAGCTTTGGTGTAAACAAACTGTTCTGACACAAATTCACCAAGCTGGCCAATCAGAACAGAGTTGGGTGGGGTGAGGTCTTTTCAGTCTCAGGGCCAGAGAAGCCGTTTCATAAAGAGGTATTACAACATGTATTTGCACTGAACTTGAAAATCATATAATCTTGTATCAGTGGAGCCCCAGGACAAAATATAAACCCCAAATTAAGCATAATATTGCTGCTTTAAGCACCATATGTTGAAACACAACCTCAGCATTTTTACATGGAATTCCTGGTATGTAGCTGAACTATAAAACAAGGTTAACATGGGAGCAGAAACATTACAAGTCCAGAAGCAGCACTCGTGGATCTTCGACCACTGCTTTGATCCTGCGTAAGAAAGTGACAGCTTCTCTGCCGTCAATGAGCCGGTGGTCGTATGTGAGTGCTACATACATCATGGGCCGGATCTCAACCTGCCAAATCAGAAAGTTGTTTCATTTTGACTTATGTCTGAGCGAATCAGATTTGGAAAACTAGTAGAACAGTTATAGCGTAATTGTTGTCAGTCCAGGTAGATATAAATAACAGACACACCACCTGTATGCATTTTGATTTAAAAGAATGCTGGTATGTTTTGTCAAAGTACACAGAAAGGTGGCTGTGTCATGAGTGATCTACTCAACAACAACAGTGCTGTATGCAGTGAATTTTGAATGAAAATCTAAATCAAAGTAAAGACAGTTAGACAGACAGTCAGTTACACTTGTGTGTGTGTTTTTCAAGTCTTGTTATGGATGTATTAGTAACGGTGGATTTATTGATCCTGTTATTTTCAGAAAAAACTATGCGGCCATATTGATTTATTCATTATTGCCTACAATAAATACATGTTTTGATATGTTTAATGGATCACAACCTTGTGCTGTAAACAAAAATTAACTTTGTTTTTATTTAAAAACTAGGATAAAGTGAAAAGCTTAATAAGCAGGCATTAAACCTTCATTTTTTCTTTTGATGATGCTAGAAGTAATGCTAGTCATTCTGATTATCAGGATGCCAGGAAACTGAGAATAGTGAAATTACTGCACCCGTTACAGACTCTCTGCTGAGTGCTTAGAAGAAATGAAACGCTGTTTCCTCCTTTGTCATGCTGTGCTATGCTGTTAGTAACTTTGTGAGCAGGTAATTTCAGTACTTCTGCAGTATACTAACAGTATGCCTAGACGTAGTCTTCCTATGTCTACTTTCAGGTGCAAACTTGAAATGACAGACTTTTTCCTCATGCTTTCTGTTAGAATTTATTTTACTAAACCTTTTTTCTGCAAGAGTTTATTCATTAGCTACTTTATGCAAATGATTCAGTGTTTATTTTTAGTTATGCACACATGCACAACCCTAACCCTATTTTTTGTTCACACGTGTGAACATCTTCATTTTTTTTGTCTTAAGGTGACATTTTTTGATACCCTGAAGATTATGTTCAAGGTCAGCAGGTCCTTCAATATCTCAATATTTGTTTTTCATAATAATTTGTAAGTGGATATAAAATCAAGCAAACATCACATCACATCATCTGAACATTAGATAAACTGAAGTCATATAGTTATTGCTTAATGCATGCAAAAGGTTTGCCATGTCTACCTATGGTCACATAATTCTCACCTTGCCATCAATGGCCACAGGTCGGTCGAAGATGCCATGCATGCCTAGAATGGCAGATTGTGGGGGGTTGATGATCGGTGTGCCATATAAGGAGCCAAACACACCTCCATTGCTGATGGTGAAGGTGCCTCCATCCATATCTTCGACAGCAAGCTCATTTTTACGAGCCTGAGCCACAGAAAGCAAAGGATTTTCTAATCTTTGTGATAAAAGTAATCAATACAATAATCTTAAGATGTGTGTATTTTCACCTACAAAGTAGTACAAAGTTTTTACCTTTTCTCCCAATGCGTTAATGGCTTTTTCAATGTCAGTGAAGTTCATGGTCTCAACATTACGGATCACTGGTACAACAAGCCCCTAAAGAAACACATTATTCAGAAGTAATCAG